>CM070770.1:48446010-48926010 GCA_036346955.1 Dipus sagitta | reverse complement strand
CATGGGCTGTGGTCCAAGACTGCGAAAAATCAGAAAGCCAGGGGCACAGCAGCGTTCATCTGGTTCCTGACCGTGGTCGCAACGTGAGCAGCTGCCCGAAGCTCCCGAGGCCGTTCCTTCCCAGCCGTGAGAGACTGCAGCCTCAGACGGAGGCAAAATAAGCCCTTTCTAGCCGGGCGTGGTGGCGCACGCCTTTAATCCCAGCACTCGGGAGGCAGAGGTAAGAGGATCGCCGAGTTAGAGGCCACCCTGAGACTCCATAGTGAATTCCAGGTCAGCCTGGGCTAGAGTGAGACGACCTTGCCTCGAAAAACCAAAAAAAAAAAAAATTAAAAAAAATTAAAATAAGCCCTTTCTTCTGTGAGTGGCTTTTGTTGAGTATTTTGTCACAGCAATGAGAACAATAACTAATACAGTCCTCATGCCCTTACCTTTGTACAATTTTGCTTCTTCAGGGGAACGTATATCCAATTGAGGGAAGCTGGATAGGGTTAGGGGCAGTAACCTCTGCCTCAGTACACAGTGATTTTGTTTTTAATGTTGTTAAAAATATCTCACAGTGGGCTGGAGAGATGGCTTAGCCATTAAGCGCTTGCCTGTGAAGCCTAAGGACTCTGGTTCGAGGCTCTATTCCCCAGGACCCACGTAAGCCAGATGCACAAGGTGGCGCATACATCTGGAGTTTGTTTGCAGTGGCTGGAGGCCCTGGCATGCCCATTCTGTCTCTCTCTCTCTCTCTCTATCTGCCTCTTTCTCTCTCTGTCTGTCACTCTCAAGTAAATAAATAAAAACATATATATATATATATATATATATATATATATATATATATCACAGTATTAACAAGTTGACTTATTCTAAATCTGTTATCCAGATGGAATTTTTAAAAATATTTCACCAGGCGTGGTGGCGCATGCCTTTAATCCCAGCACTTGGGAGACAGAGGTAGGAGGATCACTGTGAGTTCGAGGCCACCTTGAGAAGACGCAGTGAATTCCAGGTCAGCCTGAGCTAGAGTGAGACCCTACCTCGGAAAACCAATATATATATATATATATATATATATATATATATATAATTTATTTATTTATTTGCAAAACAGAGAATGAGAATGGGCATGTAAGGATCTCTAGCCACTGCAAATGAACTCCAGATGCATGTGCCACTTGTGCATCTGGCTTTACGTGGGTACTGGGGAATCAAGCCTGGGTTATTAGGCTTTGTAGGCAAGCACCTTAACTGCTGAGCCATTGCTCCAGCCCTCAAAGCTCCCCTCTGTTAAGCAGACAGTCATGTTCTATAAGTGACCTAAGCATGGGCATGTCGGCCAGTCCTTTCTAGATTTGCTTCAGCATTAAAATGATTTGAGACAAAACACTCCTGCAGTTTCTTGGGCCCTATGTCAGACCAACTGAAATAGGGCCCTTGGGGAGGGCCCTAAGAATCATTTTCTTTTCTTTTTTTTTCAAATATTTTATCTTTATTTATTTGAGAGAGAGAAAATGGGTGCACTAGGGCCTATAGCCACTGCAAACAAATTCTATGTGCATGTGCCACCATGTGCATTTGACCTACGTGGGTACTGGGGAATCAAACCTGGGTCCTTAGACTTCACAGGCAAGTGCCTTAACCACTAAGCAATCTCTCCAGCTCAAGAATTTGTATTTTCTTTTTCTTGTTTTTCTTCTGTTTGAAATTTTATTTATTCATTTTTCAAGGGGGGAGAGAAAGAAAGAAAAAAGAAAGAAAGAAAGAAAGAAAGAAAGAAAGAGGGAGGAAGGAAGGAAGGAAGGAAGGAAGGAAGGAAGGAAGGAAGGAAGAGGGAGGGAGGGAAGGAGGGAGGAAGGAAGGAAGGAAGAAGGGAGGGAGGGAGGAAGGAAGATCAAAAGAAAGAAAGAAAGAAAGAGAGGTGCCAGGGCCTTCTGCCCTGTAATGTACCAGATGCATGCGCTGCTTTATGTATCTGGCTTTATGTGGGTATTGGGGAATCACACCCAGGCTGTCAGGATTTCAGGCAAGCACTTTTCACCACTGAGTAATCTCTCCAGCCCCTCCTTCTTGTTTCTTTTAAATATTTATTTTATTTATTTGAAAGTAAGTGCATTTAACCACTGAATAGTCTCCCAAGCCCCATATTTTCTTTATCAGTTATTTATTTAAAGCAGAGAGAGAGAGAGAGAAGGAGGGAGAGAGAGAGAGAAGGAGGGAGAGAGAGAGAGAGAAGGAAAGAGAGAGAGAATGGGCACCAGCCCTCTGCGAATGAACTCCAGATGCTTGTACCGCTCTGTGCATTAGGCTCTGCATGGGTGCTGGGAAATTGAACTGGTGCTGGCAGTCTTTGCAAGTCATCTCCCTAGCCCAAGAGTCTGTGTTTTCAACAAGGAATCCATGAGAATCTTACAAAATTGGTAAACTGGAGGAATCAGCTATCAGGATCCTGTGTGGTCAGAGGAGGAAGTTACTCAGTGCATCTGTGGGTGGGAAGATTAACTGAAGCCTCTTGCAGTGGGTTAGCCACACATGAGTGAGTGAGAGAGAGTAGATGGGTAGAAACAGATGACATCCCAAGCAAGGGGAATTCTGGTAAAGGCCTAGAAGCATGAAAAGAAATACCTGTTTTGCCATGCATGGTGGTGCACACCTTTAATCCCAACACTTGGGAGGCAGAGGTAGGAGGATTGCCATGAGTTCGAGGCCACCCTAAGTCTACGTAATGTGTTCCAGGTCAGCCTGGGCTAGAGCAAGACCTTTCCTTGAGAAACCAAAAACAACAACAACAACAACAAAAAAAAACCAAAAAGTTCCAGACTGGCCTCAAACTCACAGCAATTTTCCTACCTCTGCCTCCTGAGTACTTGAATTAAAGGCTTATGCCACCATGCCCAGATATTTTTTGTTTCATTTTAAACTGTTTTATTGATAATATACCATGATCATAATCCCCTCCCACCACTCTCCCTTTCCCACTTTTCAAATCCCTATTTGCTGAATTCATTCTTTTCAATTAATCTCCCTTCTATTTTGATGGCATCATTTTCCCCCTCTTATTATAGAGGTCTTGTGCAGGTAGCATCGGCCATGGTGAGGTCATAAATATCAAGGCCACTTTGTTTCTGGATGACAGTATTGTAAGCAGTCTTAGTCTTAGTCTCTTAGATTCTTTCCATCACCTCTTCTGCAATGGATCCTAAGTCTTGGAGGGTATGATAGAGAATTCTCACTTAGTGCTGAACAGTCCAATGTCTTAGTACTTCTTAGTACTATTGTGGGTTTTCCATCACCCCAGTGGTCACTACCATCTGAAAAGAGAAGTTTCTCTAACCAAAAGTGAGAGTACCATTAATATATGGCCATAAATACAAGTGTTTATAGGGCAGTTTGAAGGGCAAGAAATGTCTTATTCTGGAAAGATAAATGGGATTTAGGTGACTATTCAGGGGGCAATAGAACAGCCCAGTACAATGGCACATGCCTGTAGTCTCACCACTTGGGAGGCTCAGGCAAGATAATCACAAGTTTGAGGCCAGCCTGGAGTACTTAGTGAAATCTTGTCTTAACAACAGATACAAACACAAATTTGTTTCCATAAATCAATCTTTCAAAAAAAATGATTTGCATGCAGAGAGAGACAGAGTCTGAGATGAGAGGGAGAGGGAGAGAGAAGGGGCAGACAGAGAATGCGTGTGCCAGGATCTCTAGCTGCTGCAAACGAACTCCATATGCATGTGCCTGGGTACTGGAGAATTGAACTCAGATTCTAACCACTGAGAAATCTCTCCAGACCCTCATAGATCAATCTTTTGAAAAGCAGTTTAGGGGGCCGAAGAGATGGCTTAGGGGTTAAGGCACTTGCCTGCAAAGCCCAAGAACCCATGTTCACCTCTCCAGGTTCCACATAAGCCATATACACAAATGTGAGTCAAGTGCAAGGTTGCACATGCACGCTAGGTGGCGCAGTGCCTGGAGTTCTATTGTAGTGGCTGAGGCCCTGATGCACCAATTCTCTCTCTCTCCCTCTGTCTCTCTCTCTAAATTTTTTAAAGTAGTTAGGGCTGGAGGGATTGCTTAGCAGTTAAGGCATTTGCCTGCAAAGCCAAAGGACCCAGGTTTGATTCCCCAGGAACCACATTAGCCAGATGCAAAAGGTGGCACATGCATCTGGAGTTCATTTGTAGTGGCTGGAAGCCCTGACATGCTCACTCGCTCGCTTACTCTCTCTCTCTCTCCCTCTTTCTCTCTGTCAAATAAGTAAATAAAAATAATTTTTTAAAACAAAAGTAGTTTATGGCTGGAGAGATGGCTTAGCACTGAAGGTGCTTGACTGTGAAGTCTAAGGACCCAGGTTTGATTCCCCAGTACCCATGTAAGCCAAATGCACAAGGTGGCATATGTGTTTGGAATTCATTTGCATTGGCTGGAGGTCTGGGCATATTCTCTGTCTGCCTCCTCCTCTCCCTCTCATTCTCAAATAAATAAATGAAAGAATAGCTGGGTGTGGTGGTGCATGCCTTTAACCCCAGAACTAGAGAGGCAGAGATAGGAGGATCGCCATGAGTTCAAGGCCACCCTGAGACTACTGAGTGAATTCCTGGTCAGCCTGGGCTAGATCGAGACCCTACCTCAAAAAAACAAACAAAAGAACAAAAAACAAGAATAAAATATTTTTAACAAAACGTAGTTTAGAGCCAGGCATGGTGGCACATGCCTTTAATCCCAGCACTCAGGAAGCAGAGGTAGGAGGATCACTGTCAGTTCAAGGCCAGCCTGAGAGTACATAGTGAATTTCAGGTCAGCCTGTGCTAGAGCAAGATCCTACTTCAAAAAATAAATAAATAAATAAATAAATAAATAAATAAATAAATAAAAACTTAAAAAAAAAATAGTAGTTTAGGGTGAGGTGTGGTAGCCCATACCTTTAATCCCAACACTCGGGAGGCAGAAATAGGAGTATCACCATGAGTTCAAGACCAACCTGGCATTATAGAGTTCCTGGTCAGCCTTGGCTAGAGTGAGACCCTACCTCAAAACCAAATAAAAATAAATTTTAAAAAAGTAGTTGGAAGCTGGCGAGATTTCTCAGTGGTTAAAGGTGCTTGCTTGCAAAGCCTGAAGGCCCAGGTTCCATTCACCAGTACCCACATAAAGCCAGATGCACAATGTGTCTGGAGTTTGTTTGCAGTGGCAGGGGACCCTGGCATGCCTATGCCACTCTCACTCTCTTTCTCTTTCTGTGTCTGCTTCTTTTTGTTTCTTGCAAATAAGTAAATAAATAAAATATTTTTTAAGAAGTAGTTTAACATGTTGAGAATACTACATCCATCTCCTGCCAAGTATAACTGTGAAATCTGAACTTCCCCTGGCCTGTCTTTTCCATCTGCTTCCTGTTTCTTCATCCGAGCCTGAGCACTGATGACGGGTGGCTCTTAGGTCCAGGTGTAAAGACTGTGAACATCTGTGAGTGTGTAACCTTTCTCCTGAGGTTCCTGGGAAGCATCTCCACCCACACGTGCTCTCCAAGCTCCCAGTTGTGGATAGATGTCTTCATTTGGGGTTTAATCTAGGATGGGATGCAAATTCAGGTCTGAAACTACTTAGCCTTCTTGAGTCTCCCCTCCGCAGGATTTCTCTCTCTCTCTCTCTCTCTCTCTCTCTCTCTCTCTCTCTCTCTTTTGAGGAAGAATCTCACTCTAGCCCTGGCTGATCTGGATGGAACTCACTCTGTAGTCTTAGGTTGGCCTCAAACTCATAGCAATCCTTCTACCTGTGCCTCCCAAATGCTGGGATTAAAGACATCTGTTACCATGCCTGGCTGGATTTCAGTCTCTTCCTCTTTTTCCTTTATTTTATTTTATTATTTTACTTATGTATTTATTTACTCATATTTATTTATTTTGTGGTACAGGGGATTAAACTGGGGGCTTTACACATGCTTAGACAAGCACTCTTCTATGAGCCATGCCTCCAGCCCCTCTCTTCTTTCTTCCCTCCTTCCCTGTCTCCCACCCCCTCTAACTTCTTCCCCCATTTCAGGGTCACTTTATGTAGCCTAGGCTTACCTCAAACTCACAATCTTCCTGCCTCAGC
This sequence comes from Dipus sagitta, assembly GCA_036346955.1. Taxonomy (NCBI): domain Eukaryota; kingdom Metazoa; phylum Chordata; class Mammalia; order Rodentia; family Dipodidae; genus Dipus; species Dipus sagitta. Next base: position 48,919,926 of record CM070770.1, on the reverse strand, counting down.
CTTTTGGATTGCATGCATGTATCACCACATCCAGTTGTCCTTCCCTTTGTTTACTTTATGCAGAAAATTAAGTATGTATATGTGTGTATATTTATATATGTATGTATATATATATGTCATAATGTGCGGTTTGGGAAAGTGGAGAGAAACAAATGAAAATTAATTTCCACTTTGGACAAACAAAAGGGATTCACAAGAGAGTGCTGCTGGGTCTTGGTTGTTTTCTCTCAGTCTTAACCCTCGTTTGTAATATTTTAAAATGCTGTTTATTTAAAAATGAATACAATTGTTATGTGTGTGCTCAGCTGTGACTTTGTATCCATCTACTTTTCTGATGTCTTTACTTGATGATATGCTCAGAAAACGATTTCTCATATAACCCCAAGTAATTTTAATCTTTAAGTTAGAAGGAAAATAATAAAGGTGGGTATTTTGAGGAATCTGACTGGATAGCTCAGCATGGTGGCGTATGTCTACAAATCCCAGAAGTCTGGAGACACAAGCAGGAGAATTGGGAGTTTGATTGACATCAGTATGAGCTACATAGTATAAGGAGAACCTTTCTTAAAGAAAGAAAGGAATAAAAGAAAGAGGGGGGAAGGAAGGGAGAAAGAGAGAGAGAACCAGGAAGTATAAAACATCTAGCAGCCAGCATAGTGGCACATGCCTATAATCCCACCACTCAAGAGACCAAGGTAGGAGGATGAGTGTGATTTCGAGGCTAACCTGAGACTACATGGTGAATTTCAGGCCAACCTGGGCTACAGCAAGCCCTACCTCCAAAAACCAAAAAGACAAAAAAAAAAAAAAAAAAAAAAACTAGGGCTGGAGAGATGGTTTAGCCCAAGCCATGGACTAAGACCTTGAAACTGTAAGCCAAGATAAACCTTTCCTCCTTATTGTTCAGGAATTTGTTAGTGGCAGAAAGCTGATTCACACACTTAGTAAATGCAGTTTATGGTAAGGACTGTATTTGTGGAGTCAGCTGTTGACTTCCTTTGTCAGTGATTCCTCTTTGCATACAATCCTGTATATACTTTCCTTCACATGGAAACTTCTTTTTTAAAAAAAAATTTTTTTTGTTATATTTATTTATTTATTTGAGAGCGACAGTCAGAGAGAGAAAGAGGCAGATAGAGAAAGAGAATGGGTGTGCCAGGGATTCCAGCCACTGCAAACGATCTCCAGATGCATGTGCCCCTTTGTGCATCTAGCTAATGTGGGTCCTGGGGAATCGAGCCTTGAACTGGGCTCCTTAGGCTTCACAGGCAAGCGCTTAACCACTAAGCCATCTCTCCAGCCCCTTTCTCTATCTCTCTTTTTCTCTCTCTTTCATTTTTTTCACAAGATACAGGCTCACTGAAGCCCAAGCTGTCCTGGAGCTCACTCTGTAGCCCAGGCTGGCCTCAACCTCATGCCAATCCTCCTACCTCAGCCTCCCAAATGCTAGGACTAAAGTGCTGTGACCCACCATGCTGACCTTCTTCCTTTCCTCCCTCCTTCCCTCCCTCCTTCCTCTCTCTCTCTCTCTCTCTCTCTCTCTCTCTCTTTCTTTATTTATTTTGTTTTTTCTTTCAGGGAAGGAGAGTTTCTGTTGGCTTACAGTGCCAGAGGGTAGAGTCTACCATGAAGGGACGTGGCAGGAGCTGGAAGCCTGTGTCACATCCCATATCAGCGGGGCGGGAGAGAAAGGTGGCTTCCCAGTTTCTGATTGTGAAATCTTTATATTTTAAAAACAGACCACTTCCAAATTTAATTCTGAAAAACTAAAACATAGGGAAAATGTGGAAAGTAATTACCTAAAATTGCTTAATTCTCAAGATAATTACTTGTTAGCATATTTGTCCTTGATTTTCCAGGCATATTTGTTGTAGCCTTATGCATATAAATGCACATATTTAAACAATAAGAGTGACTTCCAGGTAAGATGGCAGCATACTAGCCATACCAAAGCAGCCTAGGGAGGGATATGAGCAGAAACACAGCAAAATACACTGTTCTAATGAAAGGTGAAGATGTATAAGTTATTATCAACCAGAACAGAGAAGCAGGAGAGACCAAGATAAAGGAGGAAACCTGCCACAATCCCGCCAAGGCATCAGCAGCCTTGATCAGCGAGCCAACCCACCTGGTGGCACAGAGCAGCAGGAGCAGAGACAAAGCGAGGGGATTTTCCATTCACATAAGCCTCCTCACAAAGTCAATACACCTGAAAGGGAAGGCATCAAAGACCAGCTGAGCAGCTGCTGAAGGAAAATACAAATGGGACCAGCCGAGCAGCTCCGGTACAACTCCAGAAACCCTGCAAAGTCTTTCATCCCCAACTGTCAGGGCCATGAACATCCCGAGAACCATTCAGCCCTGGCCACCCAGCACCAAGAGAGATCAAGGTGGGCACTCAGCATTGATGAAATTAGAAGGCATCCCAAAAGATAACAGGGCCTACTGACACAAAGCCAAATACATAGGCCTTCGCTGGAAGTGCTAATCTCTCTTTTCATGTCAGGAAGGGTTATGTATTACATTTGAATGATATATTCTTGGTTGGCTTTACCCTTCTCAGATAAGCTGTACTTTGGTGTTGACTATTGTTGCTTTTGACGTTTCCTGATTTTTAGGACCTTTGTCTTTTTCTTCTGTCATTATTGGGGAATGACTGGCCCCAGGCTGACTGGGAACCCATTTCAACTAGAAATCTCAACCTCCTAGTTGACAGGATTAAGGGTGTGGAGCAACACATACCCTTAGGGACTTTGACTTTACTAGGTTATCTATTTAGTTTAATCCCCACACTTATATAAATACTCTGTGCTGGTTTTGATTGAATGCCTATTGTTCAGTTGAATTTTAGAATTTACCAGTAACTTGCTTCACACAGACTAGTACAATACTTGAATAGCAAGCAAACTCATCACATAGGGTCACTTCTGCTGTTTCTCTTGGAGTATAAGAGCTACACCTGGCACCTTAAACTCCTACACTGAAGATATATAAAGTCAGATTTACATGGCTAAGAACACTGCAGATAATTAGAAAACCCAAGCATCAAATTAACTTAAGATGCAAAAATCTCTACATTATAATATAAGAAACACGAAATATCAAGACAATACAATCCCACCAAAAATTATAAATCTATCAGAAAGGGCCTCCAGTGAAACTGCTTTATATGAAATGCCTGACAAAGATTTCAAAAAAAATTATTATCTCTAGGACCAAAGAAATCAAAGAATAAATCAAAGGAATCAAGGAAGAACTCCTGAAGGAGAACTCAGGAAACCAACTTAATGAAATAAGGAGGTCAGTACAAAACATGAATAAGGAAATAGAAATAAGGAGAAAATATCAATCAGAAATACTAGAAATTTAAAAAAAGGAGTAAGTCAAATAGAAAACTCTGTAGAAAGTCTCACCAGTAGAATGGATTAAGGAGAGGAGAGAATATCTAAACTAGAAGACCATGTAGCAGAACTAATACAGTCCAACAAAGAGAAAGACAAACTTAACAGGAAGGCATGAATGGGAATTTCAAGACATTAGGGACACTATGAAGAGATCAAACATAAGAATTCAGTAGAAGGAGAAGAAATTCACTCCAAAAGCATAACAGGTATTTTCAACAAAATCATAGAAGAAAACTTCCTCCAAGTAGGGAAAGTGATGCCAATACAGATACAGGAAGCCTATAGAACACCAAACAGACAAAATCAGCAAAGAACCTCTAGCTGTCATATTATAATTAAACTACAAAACACACAAACCAAAGAAAATATATTGAAAGTACTTAGAGAGAAAAACCAAGTCACGTACAAAAGCAAGCCCATCAGAGTAACAGCAGATTACTACACAAACATTAATAAAAGCCAGAAAGGCTTGGAATGATGTATTCCAAGCTCTGAAAAATAATAACTGTCAACTAAGATTACTTTATTCTGTAGAACTTTCCATTCAAATAGACAGAGAAATAAGGACATTTCACAAAAAAAAAAAAAAAAAAAAAAAAAAAAAAAAAAAAAAAAAAAAAACAGGCTAAAGCAATATGTGAAGACCAAACCAGTTCTACAGAAAATACTTGAAAGGATCCTCCATACTGCAGAGAAAGAAAAGCACACATACAAGGAACCTGGAAAAAACAAACCATACTCAAATACTAGTTAATATAACAGAGCAAAGGAAAACCAGAAAAACTACAAGACAAGAAAATGTCAAAAATAAATGCACACCTTTAAATAATAACTCTTAATAGCAATAGCCTTGATGCCCCATCCAAAAGACACATGTTTGCAGACTGGGTTAAAAAGCAGGATCCTTCAATTTGTTGCCTCCAAGACACTCACCTTTCCACAAAAGATGGACACTACCTTAGGGTGAAAGGTTGGAAAATGGTGTTTCAAGCAATGGGCCTAGAAAAGAAGAAAAGAAGCAGGTGTTGCTATCCTAATATCTGACAGGGTAGACTTCAGACCAACATTAATTAAGAAAGATAACAAAAGTCACTTTATATTGATTAATGAAACACTCCAACAGGAGGACACTACAATCCTAAATATATATGCATCTAACATGGGGTTCCCAACTTCATCAAACAAACACTATTAGAACTAAGGCCACAGATAACACCAAACACAGTTGTAGTGGGTGATTTCAACACCCCACTCTCATCAAATGACATGTCATCTCAGCAAAAAGTAGAGATGTGTCTGGATTAAATGAGGTCATAGAACAAATGGACCTAACAGATACATACAGGACATTTCATCCAAATGCTGCAGAGTACACATTCTTCTCAGCAGCACATAGTCTCTAAAATGGACCATATATTAGGACACAAAGCAAAGCTTAACTAATACAGGAAAACTGAAATAATTCCTTGCACTCTATCTGATCACAGTGGAATTTAACTACAAATCAGCAGCAAGAAAAGCTGTAGGGCATACACAAAATCATGGAAACAAAATGAGGAATGGGTCAATGAAGAAATCAAAAAGGAAATTAAAAAATTAATAGTATCAAATGATAATGAGAACACAACATACCAAAACCTATACAATGAAGACAATCCTAAGAGGGAAATTTATAGCTTTATGTGCCTATATTAAGAAATTAGAAAGGTTACAAGTAAACAACTTAATGCTTCACCTTAAGGCCTTGGAAAGGGAAGAACAAAGCAAGCCAAAAATCAGTAGATGAGAAGAAATAATAAAGATTGGGGCAGCAATTAATGAAATAGAAACTGAAAAAATCAATCCAAAGAATCAATGAAACAAAGAGTTGGTTCTTTGAAAGGATAAACAAGATTGATAAACTCTTAGCAAATATGACCAAAAGAAAGAGAGAAGAGACACAAATTATTAAAATTAGAGATGAAAAGGGACCATCACAACAGATACCAGAGAAATTCAAAAAATCATAGAGACATACTACAAAAACATATACTCAACTAAGTATGAAAATCTAAAAGAAATGGATGATTTTCTTGATTTATGTGACCTACCAAAATTAAATCAAAGTGAGATTAGCCATTAAAATAGACCTGTAACAAGTATGGAAATCCAAGCAGTTACAAAAAAAAAAAAAAAAAAAAAAAAAAAAAAAAAAAAAAAAAAACCTCACAACTGAAAAAGTCCAGGCCCAGATGGCTTCACTGGTGAATTTTCCCAGACCTTCAAACTTTTCCATAAAATATAAAAGGAGGGAATCTTACCAAACTCCTTCTACAAAGCCAGCATCACCCTGATACCAAGACCAGACAAAGACAAAACAACAAAAAAAGAAAATTACAGACCAATCTCCCTCATGAACATATATATAAAAATTCTGAACAAAATATTGGCAAACATAATACAAGAATATATCAGAAAGATCATTCACCCTGACCAAATAGGCTTTACTCCAAAAGATTCAGAGATGGTTCAACACATGCAAATCAGTAAATGTAATACAGCATATAAATGGACTGAAGGACAAAAATCACATGATCATCTCAATAGATTCAAAAAAAGCATCTGACAAAAATCTAACATCCCTTCATGATAGAGGGACTACAGAGACTAGGATTAGAAGGAATATATCTCAACATAATAAAGACTATTTTTGACAAACCTACAGCCAACATAATACTAAATGGAGAAAAACTAGAAGCTTTTCCACTAAAATCAGGAATAAGACAAGGGTGTCTACTGTCTCTACTTCTATTTAATATAGTACTGGAAGTTTTAGCCATATCAATAAAGCAAGAGATACACATAAAAGGGATACGAATTGGAAAGGAAGAGATCAAGTTATCATTATTTGCAGATGATATGATTCTATACATAAAGGCTCCCAAAGACTATACCAGCAAACTGTTAGGGCTGATAAGCACCTATAGCCATGTAGCAGGATACAAAATAAACACTCAGAAATCAGTAGCCTTCCTATATGCTAAAAAGAAATGCACAGAGGATGAAATCAGCGAATCACTCCTGTTCACAATTGCCTCAAAATAATAATAATAATAATAATAATAAAGTACCCCTTGGAATAAACCTAGCCAAGGAAGTGAAGGATCTCTACAATGAAAACTTTAAAACACTTAAGACAGAAATTGCAGAAGACACTAGGAAGTGAAAAGACATCTCTTATTCTTGTATTGGACGAATCAATATTGTGAAACTGGCAATCTTACCAAAAGCAATCTACATATTTAATGCAATCCCCACCAAAATTCCAATGGCATTATTTTTTTTTTTTCAAGGTAGGGTTTCACTCTAGTTTAGGCTGACCTGGAATTCACTCTGTAGTCTCAGGGTGGCCTCAAACTCTTGGTGATCCTCCTACCTCTGCCTCCTGAGTGCTGGGATTAAAGGCATGCGCCACCACACCCAGCTCTCTGATAGCATTTGTCACAAAAAAAAAGAAAAAGAAAATCCAAAAATTCATTTGGAAGGACAAAAACCTCAAATATCTAAAACAATTTTAAGCAACAAAAGTAAGGCTGGTGGTATCACCATACCTGATTTTAACCTATATTACAGATCCATAGTAACAAAAACAGCATGGTACTGGCACAAAAACAGACATGTAGATCAATGGAGCCGAATAGAGGACCCAGTAGTAAGTATGAGTAGCTACAGCCACCTGAACTTTGGCAGAAATGCCAAAAATACACATTGGAGTAAAGACAGCCTCTTCAGCAAATGGTCCAGGGAAATTTGGATATGTATCTGTAGATGGATGAAAATAGATGTTTATCTCTCCCCATGCACAAGAACTAAGTCCAAATGGATCAAAGACCTTAATATCAGACCCAAAACTCTGAAACTGCTAGAGGAAAAATAAGGGAAACCCTTCAACATATTGGTATTGGTGAAGATTTTCTGAATATAACACCAGTTGCTCAGGAAATAAAACCACGGATCAATTACTAGGACCTCATGAAATTACAAAGTTTTTGTACAGCAAAGGATATTGTGAATAGAGCAAAGAGGCAACCTACAGAATGGGAGAAAATCTTTGCCAGCTGTACACCTGACTGAGGAATAATATCTAGGATATACAAAGAACTCAAAAAACCAATAAGAAATCAAACAACCCAATTAAAAAATGGGCTATGGAACTAAATAGAAAGTTCTCAAAAGAAGAAACACAGATGACATATAAACATCTAAAAAATATTCTACATCCCTAGTCATCAGGGAAATGCAGATTAAAACTCTGTTGAGATTCCATCTCACTCATGTCAGAACAGCTACCATCATGAAAACAAATGACTATAAATGCTGGAGAGGATGAGGAAAAAGAGAAACTCTTCTACACTTTTGGTGTGAATGCAATCTGGTCCAGCCATTGTGGAAATCAGTGTGAAGGTTCCTGAGACAGCTAAAAATAGATTTACTGTATGTCCCAGCTATACCACTCCTAAGTATATAGCCTAAGAACTCACCTCACTACCTTAGACATACTTCCTCAACCATGTTTATTGCCCCTCTATTCACAATAGCTAGGAAATGGAACCAGCCTAGATGTCCCTCAACTGATGAGTGGATAATGAAGATATGGCACATTTACACAATGGAGTTCTACTCAGTGATGAAGAAAAATGAAATTGTGAAATTTGCAGGAAAATGGATGTATCTGGAAAGGATTATACTTAGTGAGGTAACCCAGGCCCAGAAAGCCAAATGTCACATGTTCTTTCTCATATGTGCATCCCAGCTACAAATGATTAGAGTTCTAAGTAAATTGGAATAAAACCCAGTAGCAGAAGCCAGTAAACTAGAAACAGGATATAAAGGAAATAGAAAAGGAAGGAGGGGGCACTTAACAGGATGGTATTGTATATACCTAAGTAGAACAACAGAATAATAGAGGTGGAAAGGCCTAAGAGAGGTCAGGGGAAGAGATTGAGTAAAGGAAAGGTGGGGGAAGGATCATCAAAATCTAAGAGGGTATGCATAAGTCTTATGGAAACCTACTTTTTTGGGCAAAGGAACACCCAGAAATCATAAATTGTTACTAGAAAAATTCCAGTGCCAGTGATGGGATACCTTCCAGTGAGTTGTTGGCCAGGGACGTCCCGAATGCCCCCAAAACATTACAGGTCATTTCCAATTCACTTGGTTTCCCACCAGGAATAGATGGGGAGGCCTTGTTGCTAAAGACTCTGCATATTTGTGCTTCAAGGTCACTGAGAAATCCTGCTGGAGCTGAGCTGAAAACCTCCTCCATGTAGAACAGCTGACAGAGAGCTCAATAAAGCTACACTGCATGCAGTTAGTTCAATAGGAGAGAGAGAGAAGTCACCAGTGGCGATACTCAACAGTGGAAACTGCAAGCCTTAAATTTGGCCAGCCAGGCCAAATGAGCCAATGGGTGCAATAGTGGCATGTCTACTATGGGAGAAACCAACTGCTCTCTAATTGGACTGGAGGCCCGCTCCATGGGAGGGAATACATGCCTGATACTGAAAATCTATGACAGGGGTAGTCATGAGCCCTAGGGGTGTAACATCTGGTGGTATCTGGCTAAATGTACATATGATGCTCACCAAATTCCTGGTAAGCACTTCTCTTGGTGTTCATACCCATATATTAATGTTACTCTCACTTTTGGTTAGAGAAGCTTTTCAGATGGCAGTGACCTTGGGATGACTCAGAAGGCACCATGGTGCTGAGAAGAAGTGACAGAGGAGTGCTCAGCAGTGAAACATCTCTATCACACCTTCCAAGGCTCAGGGTCCATTGCAGAAGAGGTGGTGGAAAGAATGTAAGAGCCAAAGGAAGGGTATGACTCCTTACAATGTGCTCCTCTAGACACAAAATGGCCTGGCCATCCATGACCTTGCAGTGTCTGGCATTACCTACACAAGACCATCATAATAGGAGGAAAAAGATCATGACATCAAAATAAAAGAGACTGATTGAGAGTGGGAAGGGATATGATGGACAGTGGAGTTGCAAAGGAGAAAGTGGGGGGAGGGAGGAAATTAACATGGGTTGTTGTCTATAATTAGGGAAGTTGTCAATAAAAAAATAAATAAAAATAAAAAATAAGAGCAACATCCATTGCTCTACAAACTGTTTTTTCATGTGAACTTATGATATTTATGTTTTCAGGTATAGATGTATAGTTATTGAGTGGATGTAATCTAGTTACTTCATGTACACATTTATTGTTTCTGCTGTATTTATTTATTTATTTATTCGTTTGCAAGCAGAGACAGAGAGAATGGATGCACCAGGGCCTCTTGCCACTGCAAACAAACTTCAAACACATGTGCCACCAAGTGAATCTGGCTTTACATGAGTACTGGGGAACTGAACCCAGGCCACCATTCTTTGTAAGCAAGTACCTCAATCGCTGAGCCATCTCTCCAGCCCTATTTCTGCTACTTTAGGTAATTTGTATGAATGACTTTGGATAACAATTGTTTTTTGGGTGCTATGGTGTTAGGATTATTTTAGAATCAGACAGTAGCAGAGAAAATTAGATTTTCCTTGTTCTCAATAAATTTGCATGATTTGTTCCCACAGAAAATATGTTTTAGAATTAAAAAATTGAAACTTTTTTTAAGAATGAGCATTTTACTCTTTAAGACTTTAGGTTTGCCGTGGTAGCTCACATCTGTCACTCTAAGTGCTCCAAGATGAAAGCAGGAAGGTCAGGAGATCAAGGCCATGCTTGGCTACATAGTGGGTTTGAGGTCATTCTGGGCTACATAAGACCCCATCTGAAAAAAGAAAAGCAAGCTGGAGAAATGACTCAGCAGTTAAGGTGCTTGCCCATAAAGCCTGACTACCTCTTTGATTTCCCAGTACCAAGATAAAGCCAGATGCACAAAGTAGTGCATGTGTCTGGAGTTCATTTGCAGTGGCTAGTGGCCCTGGTGTGTGTACCCATTCTCTCTTCCTCTCTCTTCCTATGCTGGATGTGGTGGCATACTCCTTTAATCCCAGTACTCAGGAGGCTAAGCTAGGTGGATCACTGTGAGCTCAAGGCCAGCCTAAGACTACATAGCCGATTCCAGGTCAGCCTGGGCTAGAGTGAGAGCAAAACCAAAAAAAAAAAAAAAAATGAATTTTGCAATATTTAGAAACAGTGTCAAATAGTAGCCTGGTACCTCAGTTTGATCCTTCTGGAAAACGAGCCTGCAATTCATGATACCTACAAAATGGCATGCAAAAGTGGAGCTTCTATGAGAGCTTGATAGAATATTAACTGAGGTCATTGTTTTCTGAAAAATAAACCTTTATTTTGGTTGAGAATTTTTTTCAATTGCATAAATATTCTATCTTTTTATTCCTGTTCCATTTCATGTTTTGATGCCACTATATAGATGTATGTATGTATGTGTATATAGACATATATTTTTATTTTATTTTATTTTAGAGACAGAGAATTGGCACACCAGGACCTCAGCCACTGCAATCAAACGCCAGATGCTTGCGCCACCTAGTGGGCATGTGCGACCTTGTGCTTGCCTCACCTGTATGCATCTGGCTAACATGGTAACTGGAGAGTAGAACGTGGGTCTTTAGGCTTCCCAGGCAAGCGCCTTAACAGCTGAGCCATCTCTCCAGCCCCACAATCTATATTTTTAGTATTATTTAGCTTACAGTAAACTGATACTGCCACTAGATTCTTTTTCCCTTCATATTAAAGATATGATTTCAAATCACTGCTATAGTATTTGAATATTCTGAATATTTACTGATCTTCACCACAACATTTATATTTTCAGATTTTGTTGTTACTAATTGGCTTTTTTTTTTTTTTAAATCAGCTTGAAGAACTTTTATAAATGCTTATAAAGCAGGTCTGGTGAGGGTGAACTCTCTAGCTTGTTTGTCTCGCCTTCATTTCTGAGGACAGCTTTACAGGGTAGAGTATTCCTGGCTAGAGGTTTATTTTCTTTCAGCACCTTGAATATATCATTTCATACTCTGCTAGCCTGTAATTTCTGGGAAATCTGATGATAGTCTCCTGGGAGGTCCCTTCTATGTGAACGCCTTCTCTTGCCATATTTAATAGTCTGAGTTTTGTGAAGTTGGCAGTGTTCTTTTGCAAATGATTGGAGACCCTTGACCTTCCTGTACCTTCACATCTATCCACCCATGCATACATACACACATATTCCCAGATATAGTTTTTGTTTTGTTTTTTTTTTTTTTCCGCCCCTTTCTTCCTATTCTGCTCTAATCCCTCAATGTAAACAATGAATGTCAGCCCTGCTGAAGACCACCTGTATGGCTTTCATTCTGTTCCTCCTCTACAGGATATTTCCAAATAGCCTGTCTTTAAGTTCAAAGATTCCTTCCTCTACTTGATCAAATCTTCCCTTGACACTCTTGGGTGCATTTTTCGTTTCTTTTGCTGTATCCCTCAACTCCAGAACTGTTTGGTTGGTTCAGTCCCTCTGCTGTATTGCCTGCCTTGCTTGTGCAGTTTTCTTGATTTTTCCATATCTGTTCTCTTGTGGTTTGCTGAGCTTCCCTACAACAATTATTTTGAATTTTTTTGTCAGGCAATGAATTCATGAACTTTTATCCTTTGGGGCCAGTTACTGAAAAAGCACTGTGCTCTTCTAGTGGGATAATGCTTCCTTGGTTTTCCATGTTGCTGCTCCACACCAGTGTCTACATACTTGAAGAAGTTATGACTTCACAGTGCTGTCAGTGAATGCAAGGTTACCAGCGAGGAAGAGCACAACAAGAGCAGAAGAGTGTAATCTCTACTCAGCTGTTATCTGAGGACAGCGTCGTCGGCATCGAGGCTATGCAATCCACTCACTGCAGTGGCAAGGGCTGTTGGAATCTGGGGCCCTGAAGGCTGATCGGGTCTTTTTAGTCTCTTTTCACATCTAGGAAGTCGTGGCTTAGGAAATCCAACTAGAACTAGATCTGGCTTGCAGGGATTCGGGCAGCATGGGGTGGTAACCATGCATGAAGCATGTCACTTATGGACTTCTCATAGATCTGGGGTATGGAGCGTGAGCATGTTCCAGAGGGATAATGCGTGTCTTCCGGTTCTGGGATGTGACCCATGCCTAGCACATAGGAACAACCCTTATTGCCACACTGGAATCCATGTGTTGACAATTTTTTTAAAAAAAAATGTTTTTATTTTTATTTATTTATTTGAGAAAGAGAGAAAGAGGCATATATATAGAGAGAATGGGTGCACCAGGGTCTCCGGCCACTGCAAATGAACTCCAGGCACATGTGCCACCCTGTGCATCTGGCTTACTTGGGTCCTGGGGAATTGAACCTGGGTCCTTTGGCTTTGCAGGCATTTGCCTTAACTGCTAAGCTATTTGTCCAACCCTTTTTTGACGATTTTTGGATTCTGTTTTGTTTCTGAGGGAGGGTATTTCTACAACCCAGGCTGACCTGGAACTCACAGGCATCCTCTTACAATCAGTCTCCTAAGTGCTGGGATTAAAGGCATGAGTCACCAAGCCCTGCTTGTTGATAATTTTTGTATACATATATAAATTCATTTTGGATATAATCTCCAATTACCTTGAAATGAACCTTGAGATGGATTATGGAACTCCACAGGGGCGTGGGGAAGGCTGGGACGCTTAATCGGCAAGAGAGGCCCGTGAAGGTAGAGGGCTGCGGTAGCGAAGACTGCCGGAGTTCATTGGATATAGTGCGCGTGCCTCACCAACAGCTCTTGCACACTGGGAAGGAAGCTCACACTCACATGTGTTTTCCAGAACCCTCACTCTTCCACGGTTCTCCCTTTCATGGCATTCCTCACTGTGACTCACCGGGCTTGGGTTTGGCTCAGGGGCCGCCCCACCCCACTGTAACTATCTCTAGTCTTTTCTTTGGGTTATTTTCTACCTAGGCACATAAAGTCAAGGCTGAGGCTCTCTGCCACGTCCCAGGGTGCCTCACCCTGAGTTTCAGAAACTGCCCTGACACTCCCCTTTCTGTACCACCAATGGGAGTGGGAGACCCAACAAAGAGACCCTGCGACCCTAGGCTATGTGACATGGCTAGGATTCTGAAACAGCTCATGAATTGGGCCTGGGGCAGAGGACTTCGTTACCCTCTCCTGGTAACAATGTTTGTCCCTCTAAGACAAAAAAATCAGGGCAGGAAACTGGGTAGAATGAGGAGCCTTCAAACTGGTGCACCTTAGGTGCATCTTATCTAGAACTGTATGAGGCTTATCACTCATGAAATGCTCTCCAGGACTAGAGAGATGGCTTAGTGGTTAAGGCATTTGCCTGTGGAGCCTAAAGACCTAGGTTCAATTCCACAATACTCATGTAGCCAGATGCACAAGGTGGCACCTGCATCTGAAGTTCATTTGCAGTGTCCGGAGGTCCTGGTGTGTCATTCTCTCTCTCTCTCTTATCTGCGTCTTTCTTTCTTTCATAAATAAATAAACAATAAATAAATAAAAATGCTGTCCGATCCACTGTCTGATGTGATCATGTGACCCACCTTCCCAGACCTACCCTAGAGAGAACCCACATCCTTGAACCAGTCTAATCCTGGCTGATTTACTCCATAAACGCCCGTCATTTCTGCAGATTAAATATCTCAGTGCTGACTAGATTTAACAGCTCACCATGTGTCTGGTATTTTCTTTGCTATGTTATGTAAACAATTATCATATTTAACCCTTTCAACAACCCTGGGTGGAAAGTATCCTCATCTTTCAGAGAAAGAAGAGGAGGTTTAGAGATGCTAGTAACTTGTGCTAGCCTGTGAAGCCAGCTTCAAATCCAGGTTTGCTTGACTCCAAACTCCATATGTTTGTCGTTCTTGTATTTTCTAAAGGGATCTAAAAGAAGCAAGGCTGGAGCCGGGTGGTGGCGCACACTTTAAGCCCAGCACTTGAGAAGCAGAGGTGGGAGGAGCACTGTGAGTTCAAGGCCAGCCTGAGACTACATAGTGAATTCTACCTCAAAAAAAAAAAATGAAAAAGGGGGCTGGAGAGATGGCTTAGCAGTAAAGGTCCTTGCCTGTGAAACCGGGGGAGCTATGTTCGACTCTCCAGATCCCACGTGAGCCACATGCACAAAAGGTGAGGCAAGCGCAACGTTGCACATGCCCAGGTGGTGCAGGAGACTGGAGGTCAATTTCAGTGGCTGAGGCCCTGGCGTGCCAATTCTCTCTTAAAAAAGAAGAAGGAGGAGGAGGAGAAGAAGGAGGAGGAGGAGGAGAAACAGCAGCAGCAGCAGCGAGGCCAGGTGTGGTGGCACACACCCTTAGTCCCTTAATCCCTTAATGCCAGCACTCAGGAGGCAGGGGTAGGAGGGTCACTGTGAGTTCAAGGTCAGCCTGAGACATAGTGAATTCCAGGTCAGTCTGGGCTAGAGCAAGACCCTACCTCAAAAAAGCAAAAAATAAAAATAAAAAGAGAAGCAAGTATTTTTGCAAGATTTTTCTTTGGGATATAGCAGAGAAGTATGCCCCTAATTGCGAAGTTTCTGGGGCATTTCCTGCTAAGCGACAGTAAGGTCTGGTTCCCTGCACAGGCAGTGAGGCAGGCGGTTGCTCCCTTAGCATGTGTTTTCTTTTATGTAGATAGAATTCTTTTTTTTTTTTTCCTGACAGCTGCTTTCTTTCCAAAGCTCAGAACACCATGTGCTGTGTAGAGGCATGTAAGCCTTTCAACAAGGAAAAGATCTTTTTGGCTGCCTCACCCCTTTGCAGTTCAAATATTCTTCAAAACATCTGCTTCCATTTTATTTGTTTGCCTTTTGCAAAACATTGCAAAGGTTGATTTTGAAATAGGTATGCAAAATAGCTTACTGAAGCAAAAGAGCCCAGTACCTGACTGTCTGAAAATATTGTTTGCTTAAACTTGGCCAGGGTAAAAAAAACTTTGTATTACAAACCCACAATACTATGCTACATTGGCCAAAACTAATGGCCATCACTACAGTGGCAATAATATTGAATTGGGCACAGCATGTGGTAAATGCTACAGAGTATGCACTCTGACTATCATTGAGCAAGGTGATTCTGACGTAATTAGAAGCATGACAGAGGAGACTGATGAAAAGTAAACCGTATAAAATTTGTCGTTAATAAAACTTGCTGGTTAAGACACAAGTATAGGGCTGAAGAGATGGCTCAGCAGTTAAGGTGCTTGTCTGCGATGTCTAACAACCTGGGTTCGATAGTGTTAGGTAGGGTCTCACTCTAGCCCAGGTTGACCTGGAACTCACTCTGTAGTCCCAGGCTGGTTTAAACTCACAGTAATCCTTCTACCTCTGTCTCCAGAGTGCTGGGACTATAGGAATGTGCCCCCCTTTCCATGCGGATAGATTCTTTTGTTGCTGTTGTTTTTCCCTGTGAACTTTGTTGTTGTTGTTGCTGTTGTTGTTTTTGAGATAAGGTCTCACTCTAGCCCCCAGTTTTTAAAAAATTATTTATTTATTTATTTATTTGAGAGAGAGAGAGAAAAAAATGAGTACGCTAGGGCCTGTTGCTGCTGCAAATGACCTTCAGACACATGTACCACTTTGTGCATCTGGCTTTATGCAGGTATTAGGGAATCGAACTTGGGCTGTGAGCATTCGCAAGAAAGTGCCTTTAACTGCTGAGCCATCTCCTGAGCCCAGCTGCCATTTCTAATTTTTAGCCAAATAAAGTTTCTAAGGACATTCTTGCACACGTCTTTCTGCTGGTGCATGCTTGCATTTCTCTTGAATAGTTGGCCCTGGGGAGACCTATGTTAATTTGCAAGAACTGCTCTTGTTTCTGGGTCCCTGAAAAGCCCATTACCTTCTCATTGCTGCTAGAGGAAGTCAGTGACATCTCATTTTGCCTCCGTTTTCTTGCTGACTTTGAGCACTTTGTGGCACTCTACTAGGTAAGTGTCTATCTTTTTCTGTGAAATGATTGTTCAGGCCTTTGTAAAATGCTGGGCGTGGTGGTGCAAACCTGTAATCCCAGCACTGGGGAGACCAAAGATAGAAGGGTTCTTGAGGCTTGCTAGACAGCCAGATCAGTGAGCTGTGGGTTTAATGAGAGACATGTCTGAAATAATAAGGTCGAGAGCAACTAAGGAACGCACCCACCATCAACACCTGGCTTCCACACGCACATGCACGTGTCCCCACGTGCATCTATACACACGGGCACCCCCACACACAAATACACATAAATGCATGCACACTACACAAACATATATATACAGAAAGGAAAAATGGATTGTTATTGAGTTGCAGATTTTCTTTATACACCTTTGTATAGTATACATATGTCAATCACACACATATCAATGTACAAATGTGTATATACATATACATATTTTCAGAGAGTGGGCCCAGCTACTTCATCTTCTAATCTTTCTGCCCAAAATGATGTCAGGGACTCTGTACTCTTAGGACTATATTCCCAGTGCCTGGGATTGTTCTGGAACATAGCAGTAGCTCAATAAGCACTTACTGAGAGAACGAACAGTTGTCTAGTCTCCTCCAGGTCTTACTCAAAATATGTTGGTGCTTTCTTGGCTCTTCTGGGTATATACATATGTTAAAAGGCTCATAGCTTTTTACAATTCTGAAGTTCCGTTTACCCTGTGTCAGACATGTGGGCAATTCTATACCTGTTGATTTACCTGTCATAATTTCTTCTTCTTTTCCTTGTCCTCCTCCTCCTTCTTCTTCTTTGTTTTTTTTGGGGGGGGGTGATTTTTTTTGAGGCAGGGTCTCACTCTAGCCCAGGCTGAGCTGGAACTCTGTAGTCCCAGGCTGGCTTCAAACTCACAGCCATCTTCCTAGCTTTGCCCTCCCAGTGCTGGGATTAAACACCTGTGCCACCACGCCCAGCTGTCATCGTAATTTCTTCCTTCCTTGTATTACAGATTATATTTTCTAGAAGTCCACCCCAAACTGTATTCATTGGATCATTTTTACCTTTGTGTGTGTGTTGTGTGTGTGTGTATGATGTGAGTATATGTGTGTGTGTGTTCACATGTGAGTTCAGGCTCTCACACGCCACAGAGCACATGTGGAGGTCAGAGGGAAACTTCAGGGCTCAGTCCTCGCCTTCCACCTTGTTTGAGGCAGTGTTGCTTGTTCACCACCATGTTCATGGGATTAGCTGGCCCACAGGCTCCAGGAAGATTCTCCTGTCGTTACCTTCTTTCTTGTCATAGGCATGCTAGGATTACAGGTGCCCACCACAGCATCTGCTTTTTTGTTTGTTTGTTTTTTTTTGTTTTAAAAATCATGGATTTGGGGGATTCATACTCAAGTATTCACACTTGCACAGCAAGTGCTTTATTCACTGAGCCTTCTCTCTAGCTCCTAGGTTTTTAAAAATTCGTCAGCTAGACATGGTAGTGCACGCTTTTGATCCTAGGACTTGGAAGGCAGAGGTAGGAGGACCACCATGAGTTCAGGGCCGTCCTGAGACTACATAGTGAATTCTAGGTCAGCTTGGGCTAGAGTGAGACCCTGCCTCGAAAAACCAAAAAAAAAAAAAAAGTCACCAAACATTCACCTTCCAGTCAGGTTAGAGTCAGAATCAGATAGTCTCTTACCTCACTAGGCTGATGTTAGTACAACAAATGCAGACATCTGATATTGAAATTAGACTCCATGCCTCATAGCTGGTACATGTTCATTTCCGCCAGGGTGTTTGAAAGATTTAAAGAGTTCGTACATAGAGTTGGGGAAGTAGAAGCAAAGCTGTAGTTCTTGTGAGGAAATAGCCCTGTGTGCTCAGACTTTACTCTTACCTGGTCTCTGCTGTGTGGGCAGGGGGAACCCCTTCATTGGCTGGTTACTTGGTTGGTTGGTTGGTTGGTGCATTTTGAGACAGGGTCTCACACAATAGGCCAGACTGCCCTGGAAGTCACTATGGAGTGCAAGCAGGTCTCAGATTCCAGGCAGTTCTCTTGCCTCAGCCTCCCAAGCTCCGGAAGTGCAGGTGTGAGCTAATTTTAACCCTTACACTGTCCCTAGGCTCTCCTATCTGGCTCCACAGAGACAGGTCAACCAGCCACCCTAGTATGTCCTCTGTTTTTGGAGTAGTTTGTTCTATGTTCAAGCCAAGAGGATATGGGAGAACATGCATTCGTAGGAGCAAAAGCATTCCCTTATGGCCACTACCTAAGGTAGACAAGTTAAAAATGTCATGGAAGCTGGGCGTGATGGCACATGCTTCTAATCTCAGCACTCAGGAGGCAGAGGTAGGAGGATCACTGTGAGTTCAAGGCCTATCTGAGACTGTATAGTGAATTCCAGGTCAGTCAACCTGGGCTAGAGCAAGATCCTGCCTCAGAACCCCCTCTGCCCCCCAAAAATAAATAAAATAAAATTTTCATGGAATCAGAACTATGACATAGCATCAAAATAGTCTAATTTGAATGATAGTCTCAAAGGATAATGGTAATTACTCTAACGGCAGTATTTGTTTTTATTTTTATTAAATATTTCTTTATTTATTTGCAAGGAGAGAGAGAGAGAGACAGACAGAGAGAATGAGAGGTGTATCAGGGCATATTGCCACTGCAAACAAACTCCAGGCACATATGCCACTTTGTGTATTGGGCTTTACATAGGTACTGGGGAATCAAACCTAAGTCAGCAGGCTTTGCAAGCAAGTACCTTTACCCACTGAGCCATCTCCCCAGCCCAGTGTTTGTTTTGAAATTGGGAGAACTAATAGTCTGCCAACTATAGAAGAGTGGGGGAGACCATGAATACAATCTGCTGTTGAATTCTAATTTTGTTAGTTATTTAGCATATTGTGTTGCGTGAAGCAATGGCATACAATGATTTGTTTTTGTTATTGCTGTTGTTTGGGTTGAAGTGGGATCTCACTCTAGCCCAGGCTGACCTGGAATTCACTATGTAGTCTCAGGGTGGCCTCGAACTCATGGCAATCCTCCTACCTCTGCCTCCCAAGTGCTGGGATTAAAGGCATGTGCCACCATGCCTAGTGACATACAATAATTTTTGTTGGGATGTGTGTGGTATATAGTGTATGTCTTCATGTGTGAATACATATGTGTGTTTGGGTGTGCACATAGACATGTGTGCAAGTGGAGGTTGGAGGTCAATGTCTGGTGTCTTCTGTTACTCTCTAGCTAGATATGTTTTCCTTTTTTTCAACATAGGTTCTCATTCTAGCCCAGGTTGACCTGGAATTCACTATGTAGTCCCAGGGTGGTCTCGAACTCATGGCGATCCTCCTACCTCTGCCTTCTAAGTGCTGGGATTAAAGGTGTGCACCACCAACCATGCCCAGCTTGTAGCTAGATTTTTCTATTTGGAGGGAGGGGGGAAGGGAGGGAGGGAGGGAGGAAGAGAGAAGGGGTGCACCAGGGCTTCTTGCCACTGCAAACAAATTCCGGGTGCACATGCCACTTTGTGCATCTGGCTTTATGTCGGTACTGCATAACTGAACCTGGGCTGCCAAACAAGCAAGCGCCTTTAACCGCTGAGCCATCTGCCCAGCTCCCCTTCACCTAGTTTCTGGAGGCAGGTTTCTCACTGAACCTAGAGCTCACCAGTGCAGCTGGAATGGCTAGGCAGCAAGCTCTAGGCATTCTCTTGTCTCCATCCTACCAGTCTTGTGGCTATAGGTGTGTGCCACCACACCGGGCTATTTATGTGGGTGCTGAGGGTCCAAACTTGGGTCCTCATGCTTATATGGCAAGTGCTTTGCCAACTAAGCCATCTCTCTAGTCTTCACATAATAATTTAAAAATCATTATTTTGTGGAGATTTTTTCTAAATATTTTATTTATTTGAGAAAGAGAGAGGGGCGGCAAATAGAAAGAATGGGAGCACCAGGGCCTCCAATCACTGCAAATGAACTCCAGACACATGCGCCACCTTGTGCATCTGGCTTTACGTGGGTACAAGCACCTTAGCTGCTGAGCCATCTCCCCAGCCCCAGAGGTAAAAGTTTGATGAATTATATTAAGAAAATTGAGTGAATTGGAGAAAGAAGGTTTATATACTTTCTGTAGAAATGAAAAAAAAATATATTAGGATGAGTGTGAATCTTTTTCAAATATGTTTCATAGAAGATAAATGTGTTAGTTTTGCAATTAAAAATGTGGTGGTGCATGCCTTTAATCTCAGCACTTGAGTGGCAGAGGTAGGAGGATTGCTGTGAGTTTGAGGCCAGTCTAAGACTACATAGTGAATTCCAGCTAAGCTTGGGCTAGAGCAAAGCTCTGTTTCAAGAAAAAGAAAGAAAGAAAGAAAGAAAGAAAGAAAGAAAGAAAGAAAGAAAGAAAGAAAGAAAAGAAAGAAAAGAAAGAAAAGAAAAGAAAGAAAAAGCTTAAATGGATTTGTATTATTTCATGTGAAGAATATGTATTTTATTAATCAAATATTATGCTTGATCTTGTTTTGTAGGATAACCAGCAAAAGTCCACAAATGTAGTCTATCAAGCCCACCATGTGAGCAGGAATAAGAGAGGGCAGGTGGTTGGAACCAGGGGTGGATTCCGAGGATGTACCGTGTGGCTAACAGGTATCAAAATACACATACATATATATACATATGCACTTGCATGTACACATATTTTTCAGCATATCTTTAATTTTAAGATGAACATGTTTGACAAGTTTAAGGAGATGAGTATAACACATTATACCATGTACATGATCAAGTTGACTTTGAAGGAGGCTGAGAATTGTAGTAGAAAGCCTGATGTCAGTCCTAATTCTTCCATCTGTAAGAAATAGAGTCTGACAGAGGCCCAAATGACCCCACAGTGAACACCGATAACCCTACTGAGGAGGGCCCCAGGGATGGGGAGCAGGGGAAGGGAACATATGACAGCCTATGTTAAAAAAATTAAATAATAATAATAATAAAGAAATAGAGTGTGATACATCATGGGAAATCTCTAATTATAAGGTACCTATCTCGTCTTGGGCAGGGCAAGATGGGACAAGAGTGTATGACACCCTCTTTCAGTCTAAGGAATTTAAAAATTCTCATGTTTGTCCTTAAACACATTTCCTGGTATGATGAATGGGCCTTTCTTAATTTGACACTGAGAATTTTGCAGCCTATTACATTTTAGATGTTCAGAAATACTGTTTGTTTTCTAATGTTTTGATGTTCTAGAGGACTTGTGTACTTACTCTAAACAAACCAGCATAAGAATCTGGGAGGAGGAAAACTAGCCATTGTATTTAGCCAAGGATTGCCCCTTTGCCTTCAGAAACAACTAACTCGCCCTGAGATGGCCCAGTGAGCTTCCCTTTCTTGTCCTTTTCTATCTGCAGACACTGAAGCTCAGGGTTATGACAGAAATAGAATTGGTCCCTAAGATCCCCAACACACCAGTCCTTATATTCTGAGCAAGAGCAGAACACTATTTCCTGGGACTGAGTCTAATATAGTCTGGACTCCAAAGGAAAAGCCAAGTTCACAGACGCAGTAAAATGTCTGCTCAGACCATGACATCAGCGTATATTCTACCCTCTGCTCACAAAGGCAGATGCTTTTTAACCCAAGGATAACTACAGAACATAGCAGGGAAGGGCTGCCTTCCAGTTTTTCTTGATATTTTGATATTGATATCTTGATATTTCTTGGTTATTTGTTTGCTTGTTCTGTTTTTGGTTTTCCTTTTTTTATCATTATTTATTTTGAGAGAGAATAAGAATGGGCATGCCATTGCATGCTTGTGTCACTGTGTGTCTGGCTATGTGGGACCTGGAGATTTGAACATGATTTCTTAGGCTTCGCAGGCAAGCAACTTTACTGCTAAGCCAACTGTCCAGCACCCTGCTTTTGGTTTTCTGAGACAGGGTCTCACTATGAAGTCCAGGCTGAGCTAGAATTCATGATCCTCCTGCCTCAGCCTCCTGATTGCTAGGATTTCAGGAGTGCACTACCACCCTAGGCATTTTTCTTCTTTAAATATTTTCATTTTTATTATTTATTTGCAAGCAGAAAGAGACAGGTAGAGAGAATGGGTGCCCAGGGCTTCCTGCAGCTGCAAATGAACTTCAGAGGCATATGCCGCTTTGTGCTTCTGGCTTTACGTGGGTACTGGGGAATCAAACCTGGGTCCTTGGGCTTTGCAGGAAAGTGCCTTAACTGCTGAGCCATCTCTCCAGCCCCGGGATTTTTCTTCTTGCTCTTTGGAGTCTTTTCCTGCTCCTGTCTAAACTAGCTTTGCTCTGTCCTTTGTGAGTTATTTCCTCATGCCTGTGGCTTCACAGCCAGCATGTGCATCCAAACAACTTTTTCCATCCTCTTCCTCTAGTGCAAAGGCAGGTGAGCACTGCATGGGGCCTCAGGTTCCAACACACAGTGCTCCTGTCATTATTCCCGAGTCATTACTCCACCCGAGAGGCATAGTCAGGAGCAGGAGGTGCAGCTGTCTTCCCGAAGTTTTCCCTCTCATTATATGTTTGCCTTTATGGGATGTGTAGGAGTGAAGACCTCATTTATGTTAGGACAGGCACATGAAACCCATTTTCTCGAATGTGGCACTTCTTTGAAAAAAAAAAAAAAAGAAAGAAAGAGAGAAAGAACCGGTAGGAGAAGGGAAAATATAAAGCATATATTTCCTCTGTCTTTTCTACTCTGCAAAAATTACCTTTTGGAGGCTGGAGAGATGGCTTGGTGGATAAGACACCTGCCTGCAAAGCCAAAGGACCTCAGTTCGATTCCCCAGGACCCACGTAAGCCAGATATGCACAGGGTGGCGTATGCATCTGGAGTTTGTTTGCAGTGGCTTGAGGCCCTGGTGCGCCCATTCTCATTTTCTCTCTCTCTCTCTCTCTTCTTCTCTCTCTCTTTTTCTCTCAAGTAAATAAATAAAATAAAAATATATTTTTAAAAAAATTATCTTTTTGGACTGGACAGATAGCTTAGCAGTTAAGGTACTTGCCTGCAAAGCCTAAGGACTCATATTTGACTCTTCAGGTCCCACATAAGCCATATGCACAAGGTGACACAAGCACGCAAGGTTGCACATGCACACGAGTGGGCACATGCATCTGGAGTTCGATTTCAATGGCTGGAGGTCCTGGTGTACCAATTCTCCCCCTCCTTCCCTCCCTCCCTCTCTCTTTCACATAAAAAAATCACCTTTACCTAATTTATTCTTTATCCTTATGTTTCCAAGGTAGAATATTGACCATGCAAACCACAGGAAACCAAATATCTCAGAGACTCAGATTTAAGCGCCGGCTTCACCTAACCGGGTGACTTTTCTTTTTAAGTTTTTTTTATTCATTTTTTATTTATTTGAGAGCGACAGACAGAGGGAGAGAGAGAGAGAGAATGGGCGTGCCAGGGCCTCCAGCCACTGCAAACAAACTCCAGACACATGCGCCCCCTTGTGCATCTGGCTAAGGTGGGTCCTGGGGAATAGTCTCAAACCAGGGTCCTTAGGCTTCACAGGCAAGCACTTAACCGCTAAGCCATCTCTCCAGCCCTAACTGGGTGACTTTGAACAAGCCACTCAGTTTCTTTAGGCCTAGATGTCCTTATTTGTAGAGTGAAAATGCAGATTAGTACTTGTCTCATGAATATGTAGCTACAACTAAATGAAATGAAGCATAAATACAGGTAGCACATTATAAAGCATAGATGCATATACCTGGCCATGGATAAGTTATAACAAATTTAGTTAGTGTTACCACAATGGATTATAATTTATACACCAACAATTTAGTTAAACAGTTACTACAGTTTGATCTTTGTACCCAACAGATAAAGCAAAATGGAAGGGAATTGTGATTACATTTCTTAGTATTCTGATACCAAAGAACATACCAGAGATTCCAGAGTCCCATTTTCCATACCCTATGATCTGACATAATTCTAAGAGGAATTTATCACTTGTCTTTTTTGAAAAGAAACTGGATGGGCTGGAGAGATGGCTTAGCAGTTAAGGTGCTTGCCAGCAAAGCCAAAGGACCCAGGTTTGATTCCCCAGTACCCATGTAAAGTCAGATGTACAAGGTGGTATATGAATCTGGAATTTGATTGCCATGGCTGGAAACACTGGAGTGCTCATTCTCTCTCTCTCTCTCTCTCTCTCTCTCTCTCTCTCTCTCTATCTATCTATCTTATATATATATAAATTTAAAAAAAAAACTGGATAACATAGACAACACCAACAATGATTTAGCTGAGTCTCAAAACATTCTTTTTTTAAAATTTTTTTGTTACTTTTCTTTATTTATTTGAGAGTGACAGACAGAGAAAGAAAGAGGCAGAGAGAGAGAGAGAATGGTCGTGCCAGGGCCTCCAGCCACTGCAAACGAACTCCAGACGTGTGCACCCCCTTGTGCATCTGGCTAACGTGGGTCCTGGGGAATTGAGCCTCGAACCAGGCCCCTTAGGCTTCCCAGGCAAACGCTTAACTGCTAAGCCATCTCCAGCCCTCAAAACATTCTTCATGGACCCATTTCTTCTAATGTTGCTCTGTCAAGGCCAAGGATGTGAGTTTAAAATACAATTAAAGGCATGGAGAGATGGCTTAGCAGTTAAGGTGCTTGCCTGCAAAGCAAAAGGACCCAGGTTTGATTCCCCAGGACGCGCATATGCCAGATGCACAAGAGGACGCATGCATCTGAAGTTTGTTTGCAGTGACTGGAGGCCCTGGTATGCCCATTCTCTCTCTCCCCACCCTACCTTCCTTTCTCTCTCTCTACCTGCCTATTTCTCTATCTTTTTTTTCTCTCTCTCAAATAAATAAATATAAATAGAATTTAAAATATGGGGGTCAAGGGGAGAAAAAGGCTGGTCATAGTGGCACACACCTTTAATCCCAGCACTCAGGAAGCAGAGGTAGGAGGATTGCTGTGACTTTGAGGCCAGCCTGAGACTAAAATAGTGAACTCCAGATCAGTCTGAGCTAGAGTGAGACTCTACCTTGAAAAACAAAAAAGCAAAAAGCATAACAACAACAAAAAAAAGTGGGAGACTGACGTGGTGGCACACAGCACTTGGGAGGCAAAGATAGGAGGATAGCTATGAATTCAAGGCCCTACCTTGAAAAAACAAACAACAACAACAAAAAAAAACATGTAGAAACTATTTATTTCCCTTTTATGGAATACCACCTCCTACCTCAAATTTTCATTTCTCTGAACTTTGTCTCTACCTTTCTTTTATATATATATGTATAATTTTTATTTATTTATTTATTTGCAAGGAGAGAGAGAGAGAGAGAGACAGAGAGAGAATGAGCATGCCAGGGCCTCTAGCCACTGCAAATGAACTCCAGACGCATGTGCCCCTTGTGCATCTGGCTTACATGGGTCCTTTGGCTTTGCAAGCAAACCCCTTAACTGTTAAGCCATCTCTCTAGCCCCTGCCCCTGCCTTTCTATTCCTTTTTCTACCTTTCTCCTCTCCAGCTGTCTTCTCTATGTTATGTTCTCTGGCCTTCTTTTTCTTCCTTCCCTATTTGCCTGATTCTGTGCTGGGTATGGTATGGCAGTGGCTTGACACCATGGAATATTCTTCAGCTTCAAAGGAAAAGTGAATTTTGGGGGTGCTAGCTTTCTGGGGGCCAGTCAGAATTTGACCACTTGAGTGACTTTGTCAGGGTGTGTGTCTTCCCCATACTCTGTGTGTTCTTCCTTTCCCAGAAATAGTATTTGTCGACAGCTATTCCAAAAATTAAAATAACTACAAGTCATGGTATATAATAAACTATACCTTTTCCTAGATTTTAATGGTTTTCATTTAAGATTAGAGGGTTGTCATGAGGGTTTAGTTACATCTAAATGTGTCAGATTACTGTACAAATTTTCATCTTTTTTGGAGGGGTGTGGCTTTTTTTTTGAGGTGGGGTCTCCTGTAGCCCAGGCTGGCCTTGAACTCACTATGTAGCCTCCCAAATTATTGGATTACAGTCTGGCAACACGATGCCCAGCTCAAACATTTTTTTTGAAATATTTGATTTATTTATTAATTTGAGAGAGAAAGGTAGAAAGAAAGAAAGAGAATGGGTGTGCCAAGACCTCAGGCACTGCAAAAGAACTCCAGATGCACGCACCACCTTGTATATCTGGTATTATGTGGGTACTGGGGAATCAAACTCTGGTCCTTCAGCTTTGCAGACAAGCACCTTAACCACTGAGCCATCGTCTTAGGCCCCAGCTCAAACTTTTTTTTTTTTTTTTCATCTTAAACCACCTGGGACAATGGCAGTCTGTTTTGCCTGTTCTGGACAGGTCTCTCTGGTGCTGGGAAAACGACGATCAGTTTTGCTCTGGAAGAATACCTCGTCTCCCACGCCATCCCTTGTTACTCCCTGGACGGGGACAACGTGCGCCACGGCCTCAACAAAAACCTCGGCTTCTCTGCCGGCGATCGAGAAGAAAATATCCGGCGGATCGCTGAGGTGGCGAAGCTCTTTGCCGACGCGGGCCTGGTCTGCATTACTAGTTTCATTTCTCCATTCACAAAGGTAAAAGGTTTGGCACCACACACAAGCCCACCCACGCGAGGCCCCGGTGCAGCCAAACGCACTTGCCCTGCAGCCTGCTCCCTCGCGTGCCCTCCCATGCCCTCTGTTGACTACTGGTGATGTGAAGAGAGTTGCTTCATCGGAAGCCAGTGTCCCCGCTGACCTAAAGCCTTTAATGGTCACATGAGGGACACGTGAGGATAAGCAAGAACTTCAGAGCGCTTCAATTTCAGTTGTGCAAGGGGAATGCTTAGCGGGCCAAGGAGCTGTCACTGGAAAGCTCTGGTCGTGTGTGTATAACGTGGAGCCTCTCTGTTCTTGTTTCCAAGCAGGAAGTTTCTGATAGCTACAGATAACTACAGTGTGTCTTGAGCACATCCTTGGGATGAAATCTCCCCATATCACCAGCACAGTCCTGCTATTTTTCTGTAGTTTCCTTTAGACGTGCCGAGACAGTTGTGTTTATCAGAGAGGCATGGCCGAACTTTCTGGGAAGTCTTTGCTGAGCGTGAAGGCCCTTATCTCTGGAATAGCAAGGGCAAGAGCACACAGTGTTTGGCCACAAAGACTTCCAGCTCTGAACTTTCTGTCCTATCCATTTTCTTGTTTTAACAGAACACGGGAACAGAACATTTCTAAAGACTAGAGGCTTACTTTGCCCATGGTGTTAGAGGCTAGGGAGCCCCAGAGCGTGCTGTCCACTTCTGCTAACCTTTGATAAGGGCCTCGTCCAGCAGCATATGCAGGTGCTCAGCTAGCATGCCCTCCCCCCGAGGATCTTGCTGTGTAACTCAGACTGGCCTCAAACTTATGGCCTTCTTGCCTATGTACACAGCTACACCCCGTGCTTCTTTTAAAGCCACCCATTCCATCATGGGAGTGTCATCCTAATGACCTTACAGTCTTACTAACTCCACCTTCAAAAACCATCAACATACCAACTTGAAGATGGTTGGGGAACACATTCAAACCATAGTCCATAGTAAACCTCTTTTGACAACCTTTTTTACTTTTTAAAATTTATTTACTTTTGAGCCAAGTGTGGTGTTGCCTGCCTTTAATCCCAGCACTTGGGAGGCAGAGGTAGGAGGATCACTATGAGTTCGAGGCCACCTGAGGTGCTTCCAGGTCAGCCTGAGCTAGAGAGAAACCCTACTTTGAAAAATAAAAAAAAAAAAATTATTTACTTTGAGAAAGAGAGAGAATGGGCGTGCCAGGGCCTCCAGCCACTGCAAACAAACTCCAGACACATGTGATACTTAGTGCGTCTGGTTTATATGGCTACGGGGGAATTTGAACCCTGGTCATCAGACTTTGCAGGCAAGCTCCTTAACTGCTGAGCCATCTCTCTAGACTCCCTACTTTATTTATTTATTTAGTTTTTAAAATACTTTATTTATTTATTTTAGAGAGAGAGAGAATGGGCATGCCAGTGCCTCTAAGCCACTGCAAACAAACTCAAGAGACATGTGCTTTGTACATCTGGCTTACATGGGTATTGGGGAATCAAACCTGGGTCCTTAGGCTTCATAGGCAAGTACCTTAGCTGCTAAGCCATCTCTCCAGCCGCCCTATTTTATTTTTTATTGGAGGGTTTATGTAGCCCTGGCTGGCCTCAAACTCACTGTGTAGCCAAGTCCTCCCTTGAATGCCCGATTCTTCTGCCTCGACCTCCCTAGTACTGGGACTGCAGACATCCACCTCCATGCCCAGGTTCTCTTTTTATATACTTAAACATACTGTTTTTCAGGATCGCGAGAATGCCCGCAAAATCCATGAATTAGCCGGACTGCCATTTTTTGAAATATTTGTAGATGCACCTCTAAATATTTGTGAAAGCCGGGATGTAAAAGGCCTTTACAAACGAGCCCGAGCTGGAGAGATTAAAGGTATGAGAACTAGCAAGCCACACCATGGATAGCCTGCCAGGTCTTTGGGTTGTCTTCTCAGAAATCTGTCTAAGCTATTATACATTCTGTTTTCCAAAATTGCAGGTGACATATGCAACTTTTTATCAAAGCATAGTGTGTTCAGTGTGGCCTTGGGCCTGACTTTCTCTTTCAAGAACTGTCGCCTCAAGTATGAGCAGTAAAATTCAGAGAGTAGAGTGGATCCAATCATGTGACTGTGTTTAAGGGAGTCTAGCAGACTTTTCTCCCTGGCCTTCCTGTTTGATTCTTATCAGCTATCAGAGGCTTGGCCTTTGCCAGACACTGTTGATAATCTGAGACTTTCCATAGTGAAAATACAAATGTGCATTTTCTTTTCCTTCTTTCTTCCCTTTTTTTGAAAAGTTATAATTTTTTAAAAATAAATGTTTGTTGTTGTTGAGACAGTGTCCACATGGCCCCCAGGCTGACCGGCAACTCCCTATGTAACTGAGGGTGACCTTGAATTTGTGGTCCTCCTGTCTCTACCTCCCAAGTGCTAGAATTATAGAACCGCCACGCCCCGTTTTATGTGGCGCTGGGGATGAACCACACCCCCAGCCCTCAGCTGTGCATTGTCTTACCTATGGGAAGAAGTTAAGGATGTCATTTGAACTTCTCTGTTGTAATCTGAGTTTTCAGGTTGGCACAGTATTCTGTATGTTATTGATTAAAAATACTATCCTGAGCCAGGTATGGCGGCACATGCCTTTAGTCCTAGTGCTCAGGAGGCTGAGGTAGGAGGATTGCTGAGTTTGAGGCAAGCCTAGGATAGAGTGAGATCCTGCCTCAAAAACCAAACATTAAAAAAAAAAAAAAAACAGCCAGGTATCGGTGGTACATGCCTTTAATCTCGGCACTCAGAAGCCGAGGTCGGAGGATCGCTGTGAATTTGAGGTCAGCCTGGGACTACAGGGAGAGATCAAGGACAGCCTGGGCAAGAGTGAAACCCTATCTCAAGAACAAAAATGGATAGATAGATAGATAGATAGATAGATGATAGATAGATAGATAGATGATAGATAGATAGATAGATAGATAGATAGATGATAGATAGATAGATAGATAGATAGATAGATAGGATAGATAGATAGATAGATAGATAGATAGATGATAGATAGATAGATAGATGATAGATAGATAGATAGATAGATAGATAGATAGATAGATAGATGATAGATAGATAGATAGATGATAGATAGATAGATAGATAGATAGATAGATAGATAGATAGATAGATAGATAGATAGATAGATAGATAGATAGATAGATAGATAGATAGATGATAGATAGATAGATAGATAGATAGATAGATAGATAGATAGATAGATAGATAGATAGATAGATAGATAGATAGATGATAGATAGATAGATAGATAGATAGATAGATAGATAGATAGATAGATAGATAGATAGATAGATAGATAGATAGATAGATGATAGATAGATAGATAGATGATAGATAGATAGATAGATAGATGATAGATAGATAGATGATAGATAGATAGATAGATGATAGATAGATAGATAGATAGATGATAGATAGATAGATAGATAGATGATAGATAGATAGATAGATAGATAGATAGATAGATAGATAGATAGATAGATAGATAGATGATAGATAGATAGATAGATAGATAGATAGATAGATAGATAGATAGATAGATAGATAGATAGATAGATAGATAGATAGATAGATAGATAGATAGATGATAGATAGATAGATAGATAGATAGATAGATAGATAGATAGATGATAGATAGATAGATAGATGATAGATAGATAGATAGATGATAGATAGATAGATAGATAGATAGATAGATAGATAGATGATAGATAGATAGATAGATAGATGATAGATAGATAGATAGATGATAGATAGATAGATAGATAGATAGATAGATGATAGATAGATAGATAGATAGATGATAGATAGATAGATAGATAGATAGATAGATGATAGATAGATAGATGATAGATAGATAGATAGATAGATGATAGATAGATAGATAGATAGATGATAGATAGATAGATAGATGATAGATAGATAGATGATAGATAGATAGATAGATAGATGATAGATAGATAGATAGATAGATGATAGATGATAGATAGATAGATAGATAGATGGATGATAGATAGATAGGGATATGAATAAGAATACAACTTGCGCTTGTGCTCTGCAGGATTTACAGGCATCGATTCTGATTATGAAAAGCCTGAAACTCCGGAGTGTGTGCTGAAGACCAACTTGTCTTCAGTGAGCGACTGTGTCCAGCAGGTGGTGGAGCTTCTGCAGGAGCAGGTGGGAGGCGTGAGCCGCCTGTCTCTTCCCCCCAACCCCCACCCCGCCCCAGGTCCTCCGTGGTGATCTCCGTTTCTTTACTTGAAGGCATTCCTTGTGCAATCCTCATTTGCAGTTGTTGCCAATTTCATTTAATTTCAGAACATCGTGCCCCACGCAATGATCAAGGGCATCCACGAACTCTTTGTGCCAGAAAACAAACTCGATCAAGTCCGAGCTGAGGCTGAGGCTTTCCCATCGCTGTCAATCACCAAGGTACGAGAGTGCAGACTGGCCAGAGGAGAGCTGAGTCACGACACCCCATTGTAATCCTCGTGGTAGTCAGAATGGTCTAAGTAACAAGCCAGACACCGTGTAGCTCTCACCAGTAATTCAGCGCTCAGGAGGCTGAGGTAGGAGGCTCACTGTGAGTTTTAGGCCAGCTTTGAGCACATAGAGCACTCCATCTGCCATTATACCTGCAGTTGTGCTGAAATAGAGGCAGAAAGCCAATCATGATTTCTGGGCAGTGCCCTGAGAAACAGTTTGCCCGAAAGATGAACACTTCTTGAGCAATGTAGAAGGAATGTGATTAAACCAAAAAGCAACCCTGAAGTAAAATAATATGAATGTCTCCATCCTTTATACACTGGAGAGTGCGCTCTTCCTACCTCAGGGAGAGTGTAGTCTGAGGGAAGAGCCAGACAGCTCGTGTTGCGTTGACTTTGCTGCCTGGAGCATGTAAGATGCAACCCCAGCAAACTGTCCTGCACGTGGCATTTTTATAGGTCAGTTTAACTTACTGCACACAAGACGATCAAGTCTTTCTTGGTACCTTTTTATTATTCATTAAAACCTCGGAGATTTTGTAAGAGGGGACTTGCTTCTGCTAACTAAAGCTTCATACTCTAGTAAGTCATGAGCAACTTATAAACAGAATCCCTTGGCTCTGTGAAACAAGCCTAAGGCACCACCACGCTAGGCAGATTAGTAAACACATTAATTACAGTGTGGCACGGTAGTTCCAATCACAAGATGTTCTGAAGGGCAGAGAACTTCAAAAGTCTAATGATTCATTCTTGGGGTCAGGGATGGGTGACAGGAAAGGTTTCAGAGCAATGACCTGTATGCTGAGTTTCAAATGATCAATAGGAGCTTGCAGATGGGGAAAAGGATCGGTATGACACAGGTCTGAAAGAACGTATGTTTAGACTCTGCCTTGACTGGTGGGATTGGTAAGAAGGTCCCCATTTGAAGAGGAAGGAAGTAGAAGTCCCTTCCTGAGTCACAGGGACCAGAACTTACAAGATTTTCATGCTATGGTAATCATGTTGGCCTTCATCTTAGAGTCAATAGCTTGTTCCATTCAGTCAAATGACCAGTAAGTACATCTGGTGAGAACATATACCAAACCAGATTTTCTGTAATGCGTGTGTGTAAACAAAAAGGGATTTGAACAGCAAGTTTTCAACGCAGTAGCACATTACGGGAATAGTTACAGCCTAAAATACTCAAATCATCGCAATTTGATTTTTTAACATGTTATTTGTTTATTTAATTAATTATTTATTTGCAAGCAGAGAGAGAGAGAGAGAGAGGAAAAAAATGGGCACGCCAGGGTATCTGGCCACTACAAACCAACTCCAGATGTATGAGCCACCCTGTGCATCTAGCTTTACATAGGCACTGGAGAATTGAACCTGGGTCATCAAGCTCTGCTGAGCCATCTCTCTAGCCCCCAAATTATTTAAAATTTGAAATCATTTTACCACTCTTCTAAACTCACACCTAGCTAGACCTTGGATCACAAGCCAGCAGGACACATGGGAACACTTAATTCATAGAAGGTTCTGCCCTCACCCTCCTGCCAACTGACTGAACAATTGACCGTTGACGGGGAAGGGGAAGATCCCTGAGAGAGAAAGAGAGAGAGCGAGAGAGAGAATGCATAGAAACAGTATCCTGCTCTTTGTTTTACAGCTGGATCTGCAGTGGGTCCAGGTTCTGAGTGAAGGCTGGGCCACTCCCCTCAAAGGCTTTATGCGTGAGAAGGAGTACTTGCAAGTCCTCCACTTTGACACTCTGCTGGATGGTATGTTATTTTTACTGTTGTTTCTTACTGTTTATTATTAAAGGAAACAAACCTCTCTAGAAGTTTGCATGAGAACAGAATGATCAATCTTTGGCTTACCAATATTTTTGCAAAGGTCTTTAGGTTATTTTCAGTGGGCCCATTCTAAAAAACGTAAGACGCCGTTTTCAGTACTTTTGGTCATTCTCATAGGATCAATTATTTAAAATAAGGATGTTGGGAAATCAAGGGTTTTCTTGCACACAAAACTAAGAGGGTCACATCTTTCAGTCAGACTTGTTCTTGACTGGATCTCTGTTGCAGGAACACATTGCTGGCCGCTCAGAAGATTCCTGGCAGCCAGGACAAGCCTGTCACAGGGTGTGAACTAGCAGGCCACCTCCCATCCTCCACATTGCTTTTGTCACACAGGGTCACACTAGCTGCTTTCCTTGGTGGATTCTGACTTGTCAATGTTCACCCATCTATGAACTACATTAGGATGGTTTCATCCTCTAAACACAACAGGGGGGTGTGAGGCAGTATTCTGATCATAGGCTAGAGGTGTTTTGAACACTGATCTGGTCAAGGTCGGAAGCATGTGCTATTCAGAATAATTCCGGACCTTTCTTTGATCATTTCCTTCCCAGAGCTGCTATTGAATGTAACTTCTCTGTTTCAAGAATTTGGGGGAATGGCTGCCAAGTGGGGAAGACGCACTGGTGAAGTCACAGTGGATTTATAATCCTGAGCAGAGCTTCAGACCTTGTAGGAAGAAGGATCAAATCAGATATTCTTTCCCCTTGTGCTAAGCTTATGCTGCTAAGGGATGGTCCAGAATTGAACTCGAAGAAGGATCAGACTGGACCCTCTTCATTCCTGTAGCTGGGCATGGCTGGTAACCTGAGGCCCTTTTATCAGATTAAATAACATTCCAAAGGGACACTTTATATCTAGCTTGCTTTAATAACCATCATAATGTGTACCTCTATGGCATTTCTCTATTTTGGAAAGCATTCTATTTAGTACCTACAGAAGCCCTGGATATTATCTATCTACACATGAGGAAACTCAGCTCAGGTTGAGTGACTTGCTCAAATTCACACTTGCCCAAGCCCAGAGTCCACACTTTGACTCCTGTCCTGCCTCAGACTATTCTCCTGGTATTCCTTGAATGAGTCTAGACCTAGGACTTCAGAGCAGAACAAAAATAATCCTAGAAGGCTAAATGCATCTTGTGGGTTTTTTTAAAGTATTTTATTTATTCATTTTCAGGGAGAGAGAATGAGAGAGAGAGAGAGAGAATGAAAATGGGTGCGCCAGGGCCTCTTACCCCTGCAAACAAACCCCAAATACATGCACACTTTACATGGGTATTGGGTAATCAAATCTAGGCTGTTGAGCTTTCAAGCAAGCACCTTTAACCACTGAGTCATCTCTCCAGCCAAATCTTGTATTTAAAAAAAAAATATATATATATATATATACATATATATATATATATATATATATATATATATATATATATATATATATATTACTTATTTAATTGTGAGGGAAACAGAGAGAAAGAGGCAGATAGAAAGAGTGTATATAGGTGCACAAGAGCCTCCTGCCACTGTAAATGAACTCTAGACACATATATACCTCTCTGTGTATCTGGCTTTATGTGGGTACTTGGGACTCAAACCCCAGCCATCAGGATTTACAGGCAAGGGCATTTAACCTCTGAGCCATGCCTCCAGCCCCAAGTCTTATGTTTTGAGAAAGGGATAGAAAGGCATGTTGCTGGGTTAAGGGTTAAGAGTTTATGGCTTTTGCTTGGTGTAGTGATACACACCTTTAATCCCAGCACTTGGGAGGCCAAGGTAGCCGGCTAGCCTGGAACTACAGAGTGTGTGCCAGGTCATCCTGGGTTAGAGTGAGACCCTACCTTGAATAAAGCCAAAAATAATAATAAATAAATAAAAAGAGTTTATGGCTTTTGATAGATTCTTAAGAATTTATGACCAAAAAGATGAAGATGAAGAACATCTAATATAGATGATGCTTGTGGATAAGTTAGGCATGATCACTCTTCTTCCGTGTGACACCATTTCCGTTTCATGCACAAAACACACTGATTTCTATTTCTTACTTGCTCCTCATTACTGTGAGGTAGATGAGCCTCACTGTTCCCACTCCTCATATAATCTAGATGTCTGTCTGCCAAACCCACCCACCCACTCACTTTTCCAATATTACTAGAGTCCTTTAGCTCCAAGCCCTCACCTGCTCATGCAATCCAGGTTCTTCCCAAAATCTAAGCCCAAGTATTTATGGGAATAGCCAAGGGGCCGTGTTTCCTGTGCCCTTGCATCAAGCCTACAACTGTAGGCCGCGTCGATGTGGCTCCATGTGGCTCTCTACACCCCCAGCAGTGTAGGTCCTGTCCAGAGACTTGACCCCTGAAGTTCGTAGAACAAGTGGCTGGGGCAATTTATGAACTACTTCTCAAGGGGAAGGAGAGTCTCGTCTCTCTGTGTGTAAGCCTCAGTTGAGGACTCCCTATGAGATTACTTGAGTTCATGAATTATTCTTATAGTCCATTTCTGTCTCACTAACCTGTGGTGCCCATGTGGCTACGTTAAGAAGGGTTTGAGATTAGAGGCCATACCATTTCCATATTCCCCTGCAGGCCCTGTTTCTGGTACTATCTATAGGACTCCTTTTGCCCTTATGGGAATTCTCTGTCCGGGGTACCATCTGCCTCTACAACCACAGTCCAGTGGACACACTTATTTAACCCAGGTATAGTCTGGATTCAAAGTTCTGTAGCCACTTCTGAAGCCTCCTTAGTTCTTATGTAAATCCATTAATAAAAAATAGATGGCACAGGTCTGTAATCCTAGCTATGTTTGAGTAGGATCTGGAGGACCACAAGTTCAAGGACTGCCAAGATGGCAGAATGAGTTCAAGGCCAGCCTCAGCAAGTTAATGAAACCCTGTTATAAAATACAAAGGAAAAAGAGGGCTGGGACATAGTTCAGTGACAGAGCACTTGCTTAGCATAGGTAAGGCCCCGATTTAATTCCTACATTCCTAGTACTGAAAAAAAAAAAAAAAATATATATATATATATATGTACATATATATAAGACCATCAGACTCTCTGTGCCTCAATTCAGTTTTGACCTAACTAGAGTTCAAATATCACCATGGGTAAGAGTATGAGCTGTGAAGAGAAACACATGTCAGTGATTTGTCATGAGCCTGGGCAAAATTACTTAAACTTTCTGGACTTTGTTCCCTCACCTGTATAATAGAGACGATAATTGAAGTACCTGGCCCAAGAGTAAAATTCTATGTATGTTAACTAGGATTAAGAACAACCTCTGAACAACACAGTTCAGAACCAATGGGGCAAGCCTTGAAGAGAGTACGTGGTGTAACCCTAGTCACATCAGCTTGAGTCAGCCCAGAAAGGCAGGCTCTTAGCCAGCACCAGCTCCTCACTGAGCACCCCATGTGCCAGGGCTGCTCTAGCTGCCAGGGACAGAGTACTCATAATGAAAGATTTGTGAGCTTGCTGGACAGACAGTATAGCTTCTGAGCCCATCAGCCATGACTTCTTCCTACCCCATCAGTGTCTATTACACATCTCTCTCTCTCTCTCTTTTTCTTTTTTCTCCAAGGAAGGGTCCCTGCTCTAGCCCATGCTGGCTTGGAACTCACTCACTCTGTTGTTCCAGGTTGGCCTTGAACTCACAGCAATCCTCCTACCTCTGCCTCCCAAAAGATGGGGCTAAAGGCATGTGCCACCACGCCCAGCTTCATGACACTTCTTTCAAAGCTAGTTTACTGGATTTCAGCGAACTCTGAGGTGACATATTCCTCAGAAAAATTGGAGCTGCTTCTCCAGAAGCAGACTGGAGTGTCTGGAGGAAGCGTGTTGGAGCCCTTCACAATAACATGCCACTGCAGCCTCATTGAAGCGCCAGATATGATGGCTTTTGGACTTGGAAACCAATTAAATTTTTAGAAAGTGCTTAACTTTTTTATCTCAGAAGGTAGGGCAACGTATCGTTCGTTTTAATTACTTCATGAAGGTTTGAGTCACCACCACTGAAACTGAAATGTTCTGTGTAGCCACAGGCACATGGCCACTTTCGCTTATCATCCAACAGCTGCAAATCTTTCAATCACCTTCCATCTGTAAGCAGCATTTCTTAATCTCTACCATGTCTCCTATAAGGTATTTTGTTACTTTTAGTTTTTTCAAAGGTGAATATTTTCCCCTGAATCTAAAAAAAAAAAAAGTAGTTTGGTCAATTCAGCACAAAAGCAAAACAAAAAAAAAATTTGTTCTTTAAAAAGCCAGGTGTGGTGGTACATGCCTTTAATCTTAGTACTTGGGAGGCAGAGGCAAGAGGATTTGCTGTGACTTCAAGGCCAGCCTGGAATTACAGAGTGAGTTCCAAATCAACCTTGGGCTAAAGTGAGACCCTGACTCAAATAAACAAAAATAAACCAAACCATTTGTTAGTGCTTATGGTATCTGTAATACTCAGTGCCCTACTTTCATATCAGTATATTATGTCACTTATCTCTCACTGGAAATATAGTTTCAAGATTGTCACAGACCCTCCTATCATAATTGTCACATGTAGATTTAAAAATGGAATATCTGGGGACCTTAGTTTGGCTCCCAGAAAGCACATAATAAAAATGCATGCATGATGACATGTACCTATCACCCGGGCACCGGGGAGGGGGAGGGAGGGAGGATCCCTGGGGCACACTGGCCAGCCATTCTAGCCAAGCTGATAAGCTTCAGGCCAGTGAGAGGCTGGTTTTCCTGAGGAATATCACCTGAGATTGTCTTCTGGCCCCCACACGTGGACACCTGTCTGCATGTGTACCCACCCACACAGACATGTGCACACACACACACACACACACACACACAACATGGAGAATTAAGGTTATGTTGAAAAGTGGCTTCCAAGTATGATAAAGACATTGAGCCTTGACAGCAAGCTTTCTACAACCCTGACTTCCCAGCACAAAGCATGAAGGAGCTCTTCAAACACTCCAGTACCACATTCATGACTAGGGTCTGACATAGGGAAGGTATCCCTTTAACTTGGATAACACCATGTGGAGACATTCTGCCCTCATAAGGAAGTTAAGTATTGGAAAGGGCAGGTAATTTCCTCGAAGCTCGCCTTCAAATCCCGGTTGTGTTGAATACACTTGAGCTTACTTTCCTGGGTGTCCTATCAGGTCCTCTAAACATCTGGGATCTGATAGTCTAGGCCATAGGCTTGTACACTTTCCCCCAGAGCCCATTTTATAATATCACAGGCTTGCAAGAGATAACGTCCTGCTGAAATGAAATAAGCTACAGGACATGTTATCATTGTTTGCAAACAGGTAATCATTTGAACAATGCTTTTAGAACACTGTTCCGTATCAATTCTAATTTCTACCTGATTTTTGGTGTCATGTACCTCTCTCTGATTTCAAAAACAGCACAAACAGGAGCCCAGAATATTTGCATATGTTTGTATATATTTGTATATATGAAGTGTCATAATAAGCATTTGTTTCCCAACATTGCTGCTGTAAGATTCTCTTGGTGGAGAGCTGAAAATGTGTTTCTTGTATTTGTATTCCTCTAGGCATGGTCCATCCTGGTATGTATTTTAACTTTCCAAGTAGTTAAATTATTATAATTAGATATGTTACATTAATTCAAAATTGTTAAAGACATAACTTTAAAAAATCCAAATGAAAACAGTTGGAATTGTTATCAGTTCATGATCCAACCAGTTATGTTTTTCAGTTGAACAGAGTACAAATAACAGGAAATTTCTGGATCAGATTCAGCTATTGTTTGTCACGTTATGTTTGGCTGACATGAGTAAACTTGTTTCTAAATTATTGCTGCACATTTTGTTCCTGAGTTCTTTTAAACTTACCATTCTCTTCTAGTGACTGTGTGTCACCTTTCAGTTTCACAAAATTTGGAAATTTATTTTTATATTACATTTGCAAAGCATTTTTAATCAATGAAGAAGAAAAATAGATGCAATTGAAAGTATATGCACCTGGTTGGATTGTGTGTGATCATATGTCACTTGTTTGCAATGTGTGATTATGCATGGATTTGATTTCAAGCTGTCATAATGGTAGCTATAAAAATGGAAATAAATATATACTTGCCGTGACTGTGAACTTCTTCGTTGTACCAGCAGGAGCAGGTAAAATCCCAAAAGACACTATTTATGTCTGGTATTGTTTTTGTCATTGTTTTTTCTTTAAAAAGCTTAGTAGTAGGACTGGAGAGATGGCTTAGTGGTTAAGGCATTTGCCTGTGAAGCCAAAGAGCCCAAGTTCGATTCCCTAGGACCTATGTAACCCAGATGCACAGGTGGTGAATGCGTCTGGAGTTCGTTTACAATGGCTGAAGGTTCTGGTGCACCTATTCTCTCTCTCTCTCTCTCTCTCTCTCTCTCCCTGCCTCTATCTCTCTCTCAAATAAATAAAAGGGCTGGGAAGATGGCTTAGTGGTTAAGGTGCTTGCCTGCAAAGCCAAAGAACCTTGGTTTGATTTGCCAGGACCTATATAAGCCAGATGCAGAAGGTGGCACACTTATCTGGAGTTCATGTGCAGTGGCTGGAAGCCCTGGCATGCCCATTCCCATTTTTCTCTCTCTCTTGCTCTTGCTCTGCCTCTTTCAAATAATTAAATAAAAATAAAATATTTTAAAAATAAATAAAATAAGATGGGCATGGTGGCACACGTCTTTAATCCCAGCACTGGGGCGGCAGAGGTAGGAGGATCGCCATGAGTTCGAGGCCACCCTGAAACTATATTCCAGGTCAGCCTGGGCTGGAGTGAGACCCTACCTTGAAAAACCGAATGTGTGTGTATATATATATATATATATATATATATATATATATATGTATATGTATATATATATATATTAAAATTAAAAGAGTTTAAAAATATTTTTAAAAGCTTAGTAAAATAATCAAGGTTTATTTAGTTTTTGCATAGGCACAGTCTATGCACACAATAAGCAAATATACAAGGCTAAAACAAAAAGCTTGAAAATTATTTAAAGCAGAAGAAAAATTATTCAATTAGACAAGAAATTATCTTGAACTTTCCATGGTTAAAAATCAAAATACTGATGGCAGGCATCATGGCACACGCCTTTAATCCCAGTACTTGGGAGGTAGAAGTCAGAGGATTGCTGTGAGTTTGAGGCCAGCCTGAGACTACATAGTGAATTCCAGGCCAGCCTGGACTAGAGTGAGACCCTATCTTGAGAAAAAAAAAAATACAATCAAAATACTGGGCTGGAGAAATGGCTCAGCAGTTAAAGGCAGTTGTCTGTGAAGCCTGGTGGCCTGGGTTCAATTTCCCAAGTACACACATAAAGCCAGATGCACAAAGTGGTACATGTACCTGGAGTTCTTTGCAGTGGCAAGAAGCCCTGATGTATCCATTCTTATTCATTCATTCATTCATATTCTCTCTCTGCTTGCAAAGAAATAAATAAAAATATTTTTAAGAAATCAAATCCTCTTCCAAAATGAGATTATCTATAATAAACATATGGAAATCCCTAACACAGTTGAAGCACAGGGTGGGAAAAGCCAAAAACTTTTATTTTTTATTTTGGGGTGTTTTTTTTTAGTTTTGATTTGAGGTAGGGTCTCACTCTGGCCCAGGCTGACCTGGAATTCACTATGTAGTCTCAGGCTGTCCTTGAACTCACAGTGATCAACCTTCCCCTGCCTCCTGAGTGCTAGGATTAAAGGCATGTGCCACCATACCCGGCTTTGTTGTGGTTTTGTGAAACAGGGTCTTACTCTAGCCTAGGCTGGCCCCAAACTCATGGTGATCCTCCTAGCTCAGACTCCAAGCGTTAGAACCAAAAGCATGTGCCACAGTGCCCAACCCAGAAACCTTTAAAGTCATGGAGGATGTTAGGTGCTTGCAGTTAAACTGTTGGATACATTTATGTTTTTAAAAAGTAGATTGGGGCTGGGGAGATTGCTTAGTGGTTAAGGCACTTGCCTACAAAGCCAAAGGACACATGTTTGACCCTCTAGATCCCAGGGAGCCAGACATACAAAGGTGAGGCAAACACAAGGTCGCACATGCCCATTAAGTGGTGCAAGTGTCTGGAGTTTGATTGCAGTGGCTGAGGCCCTGGCATGCCAATTCTCTCTCTCTCTCTCCGTCCCTCCCTCTCTCTCTCTTTCTCTCTCTCTCTCTTGTGTGTGCATGCACTCTCACGAAAAAGTAAAATAAAAGGTAGAGTGACTGTGGAAAAGGCTCAGTAGGTAAAGGGCTATCTTCCTAAGCATGAGGACCCGAGTTTGGATTCCAGCACCCATGTACTGGTGCACATCTTTAATCCCGGCACTCGGGAGGCATTGCTGTGAATCAGAAGCCAGACTGACACTACATAATGAATTCCAGGTCAGTTTGGGCTAGAGCAAGACCCTACCTCAACAAACAATAGCAACAATAACAACAAACGAACAAAAACAAAAACATGGTGGAGAGCTGCTGAGGAAGACATCCATTGTTGACCTCTTGTCTCTCCACACATGTGCACCCACATACAGGTGAACATGAATACATACAAGCATGAACATGGCACAGAGAAAGATGCTGGGCGTGGTGGCACACGCCTTTAATCCCAACACTCGGGAGGCAGAGGTAGGAGGATCACCCTGAGTTTGAAGCCACCCTGAGACTACATACTGAATTCCAGGTCAGCCTGGGCTACAGTGAAACCCTACCTCAAACAAAGCAAAAAAAAGGAAATTTTTATAAGGGAGAGAAAGATGCTAGCAAAACCACAGTAGACCTGGTTGTTTGCATGTGGAGTTGCAGTTGTGGGCATGTGGGGTCAACTGGCATTACCTAGGCGGACTCCTTTGGAAGGTCCAACTGATGAGTCGTTTATTCTGACACCTGCTCGGCAGTGTTGCTGTGTCACTGTGGATGTTCACAAAAAAAAAAAAAAAAAAAAAAAATAGCCCCACTTATAAAAGGACACTTTTCAAGATTTCACCATGAGTTCTGCCAGGGACTAACCTGGTCTTTAATATAACAGAGCCCTGGGGACTGGGACACCTTGATATGGCTCGTTCTCACCTTGAGGGGCCCTTCTGTGTTCTGTATTTTCAGTTTCTACATTATCAGAATTCTCCAGAGAAACAGAAACAATAGGAAGCATACTTTACCTACTGAGCCTTTTCCGCAGCCACTCTACTTTCCATTTTACTTTTTAGTGAGAGTGCACGCACACACGAGAGAGGGAGAGGGAGAGAATTGGCATGCCAGGGCCTCAGCCACTGCAATCAAACTCCAGACACTTGCACCACTTAGTGGGCATGTGCGACCTTGCGTTTGCCTCACCTTTGTATGTCTGGCTTCCTGGGACCTGGAGGGTCAAACATGGGTCCTTCGGCTTTGCAGGCAAGTGCCTTAACCACTAAGCCATCTCCCCAGCCCCACGTGACTCTACACATAGATACATCAGCTGCGGAACCTAGCATCCAGAACACCTATGTTTGTGGGAGACATCTGAATCAAACCACCACATTCCACTCCTGGCCCCCATAAACTTATAACCACCCATGATATAAAATGCAATGCAGTCAGTCCAACTTTAAAAGTCCCCATAGGTTTTAATCAATCCTAATGATATTCAAACATCCCCATAATCCAAGGTCTTTTAACTGATCCATAATACCAAAAAATCCCCCCAACAAACCCATAATGGCACAGAATAAACATTCACATTGCAAAAGATGGCATTGGACATAGCAAAGAAATATTTAACCAATACAAAACTTAAAACAACCAGGGCAGCTGGGCATGGTGGCTGGTGCACACCTTTAATCCCAGCACTCAGGAGGCAGAGGTAGGAAAATTGCCATGAATTTGAGGCCACCCTGAGACTACCTAGTTAATTCCAGGAGAACCTGAGCCAGAGTGAAACCCTAACTCAAAAAACAAAACAAACAAACAACAACAACAACAAAAATAGGGCAAACATCAAACTCTGTAGCTCCAAATCCAACAACTCTAGCCAGTGACAAATCTCTAAGTCCAATAATTCTAACCAGCAACAAGTCTCTGGAGTACCAATTCTGCCCCTCCAGCTAGGCTACACACAGTCCTGGAAAACATCCAGGGCCGGCAGCTTTCCTTAGCAGCCATCTCATGGTCCCGGCGCCTCACTGGGTCTCCATTGCAACCCACAAATCATCCTGATAGGGCCATCGGTTCTCCATGCAGGCATCTAGCAAACCTGCTACACACTGCCCGTGGCCATTTCCAAAACACAAGACCGCACTGCAAACTCAATGTTCTTCTTTCCTGCATTTCTTATACTCCACAATACCAGGTAGGATGCCAATTTGTTAGTCCAGGGGGGAATAAAGCAGACTTTGAAGAACAGGACAATTCTTGAGCACTCAGCGCCTTCAAAAGAGTCTACATAAAAAGCCAGGAGCGGTGGCGCACACCTTTAATCCTAGCACTCGGGAGGCAGAGGTAGGAGGATCGCTATGAGTTCAAGGTCACCCTGAGATGACAGAGTTAATTCCAGGTCAGCCTGGACCAGAGTGAGACCCTACATAGAAACCCCCCCCCCCAAAAAAAAAGAGTCTACATTCTTACTGTTACACCAGTGCAGGTCTGCTGGCCCAGTCTCAACGATTGTAATCTCTCAGTTGTCCCTGAATGGGCAGCACTTTCGGCCCAAAGATTTCATTTCTGTGCCATATTCCTCTGCTCACACCAGTCCATTTCTACGCAATGCAACCCTGCACAACTTCTCAGGACACATCCATAACAGCAAGCCTCTCATACAAACTGCTTCTAGCCCAGTCCAGACAAAGCTCCTTTTCACCCTCATAAGCCAAACCTCACAGTCCATAGTTCTTACTGCATTCAGGTATTGCATCTCTGACCAGAAGAATCCATCAGGCTGTACTTATAGCCCTGCAAGGTGTCTCTTAGGCCAAGGTTTCAAATCCTTTCACATTCCTCATGAAAATCAGCTCCAAAAGGCCAAATCCACACAGTCAGGTGTCCAACAGCAATGCCACTCTCAGTACCAACATTACTGTTGCAGTCAGGTTCACATTGCTGGTAGAAATCACCCAACCAAGAGCAGCTTGTGGGGGGAAAAAAAAGAGTTTATTTTGGCTTATAGGTTTGAGGGGGAAGCTCCATGATGGCAAGGAAAATGATAGCATGAGCAGAGAGGTTGGACACCACTCCCTGGCCAACGTAAGGTGGATAATAGCAACAGGAGAGTGTGCCAAACACTGACAAGGGGACACTGGCTATAATACCCATAAGCCCGCCTCCAACAATACACTGCCTCCAGGAGGCATTAATTTCCAATTGCCATTAGCTGGTGAACCTAGCATTCAGAACACCTAAGTTTATGGGGGACACCTGAATCAAACCACCACAGCCACTTTGTGCATCTGGCTTACATGAGTCCTGGGGAAGCAAACCTGGGTCCTTTGGCTTCTCAGGCAAGTGCCTTAACCACTAAGCCATCTCTTCAGCCCCTCTGTTGCTATTTTTAATAGATTTTTTGTCTTTTCCTTTGTGGCCAAGCTGTTAACATTTTATGAGACCAAAGATGTAGTTTTTCTGAATAGCACATCACATATGATCTGATATGCTGTGTTACACA
Organism: Dipus sagitta; assembly: GCA_036346955.1. NCBI lineage: Eukaryota > Metazoa > Chordata > Mammalia > Rodentia > Dipodidae > Dipus > Dipus sagitta. Next base: position 48,875,032 of record CM070770.1, on the reverse strand, counting down.
CAGAAGAATCAGAGCACCCAGCTTATTTAAGTTTTTTCTTAAAGATATTTTTATTCATTTATTTGCAAGAAGAGAAGGGGTAGGAGGGAGGGAGTGAGAGAGAGAGAAAGGTGAAAGAGAGTGAGGGAAAGAACAGGTGCACCAGGGCCACCTGTCTCTGCAAAATCCATGCACGTGCCACTTTGTGCATCTGTCACTACATGGGTACTGGAGAATTGAACCCAGGCCATCAGTTTTTGCAAGCAAACTCCTTAACCTCTGAGTCATCTCCCCAGCCCTATTTAAGTTCCTTTTAAAGTAAGAGACTCAGCATGGATGAGAGGGGCTGGCTTTTCTCTAAGCAAAGTCTATGAGCTTTAGTATATGGCTTTGTATCTTTTTTTTTTTTCACTCCTTCATGTTTTGTGAGTGATGGTTCACAATTGTAGCTGAACTAATAAGACTGAATCCCAGATAAGTGAGATTGCCATTCTACTAGTCTCCTCAAAACAACTGAAAGGCAATGCTGTGGTGGTTTGAATATAAAATGCCCCCCATAGCCTCATGTGTTTGTGATTAAGCCTCTACTTGATCCCCAGCTAGTGGAGCCTGTGAGGGGGTAGAGCCTTGCTGGAGGAGGTGTGTCACTGGGGGTGGGCCTTGGGACCTTATAGTCCAGCCCCACTTGCCAGTGCTAGCTAGCTCTGGCTCTTACTGCCTCCTGCCTGCTGAAATGCTGTCTGCTCTTGCCATTTCCCAAACCACAAGGAAACTTCCCCTTGAAACTGTAAACAGAAATAAACCCTGTCCTTCTATAAGCTGCTTCTGGTCGGGTGTCTAGTCTCAGCAAGGAGAAGGTAACAGCTATAAATGCTATGCCTGGACCAGAGTAAATATTAGGAGAGCTACTTGTCTGATGTCACACTGATTGATATGAATTGTTCAATTCCCCCTTCTTTTTTTTTTTTTTTCCAGTACTACATATTGCTAATGCCCAATGTTGATATGAGATTCATTTCCAAGAAAAAGTGGAGGTTTTTGTTTGGTCAACCTTTATTTTGCCTAGATTTTTTTAAAATATATTTTTATTTATTTGGGAAGGGGGTGGGACTGAGGTGGAGGGAAAATGACGGGGCAGGAGGAGGTGGGGGTTGGTGGTGCACCAGGGCCTCTTGCTGCAGCAAACTCCATGCACATGTGCCACTTTATGTGGGTACTGGGGAATCAGACCATGGCCTGCAGGCTTTGCCAGCAAGTTCCTTAAATAGTATATTTTAAAGGCTTTGAGCTGCGTACTGCATTGAGGCAAGTTTTAAAGAATGGCATGGAAGAGACCCTTCCACCCTGCCTGTGAGCTAGGTTACTTTCAGAGGCTCGCCTCCTCTCTACTGGATGCCTCAAAGATTTCCCATCAGAGCCGTGACAAGCATGGTGGATTCGGGGCTTGAAGCCCCAGAAAGGACTCTGGGAGGGGTAAGAATGCACTGGAGTCATCCTTACAGGACGCCGTCCCTGGGCTCTGGTACTCAGCTTCATGTGGGTTTTTCCATAGATGGAGTCATCAACATGACTGTTCCCATCGTACTGCCAGTCTCTACGGATGATAAAACGCGGTTGGAAGGGTGCAGCGAGTTTGCCCTGATGTATGGTGGCCGGAGGGTGGCTATACTACGAGACCCCGAATTCTACGAGCATAGGAAGGAGGAGCGTTGCTCCCGTGTGTGGGGCACAGCAAATGCAAAACACCCTCATATCAAAGTAAGTTGCAAATCTTTTAGAAGGGCTTTCTTGATGAAGACTTAATATGGGAAAGTCTTACAAGCTTTGCTTTAGGAGGCTCAGTCTATGGGGTGTGTGTGTGTGTGTGTGTACATGTGTGGGTGCATGTAGCAGCCAGAGGTCAACCAAAGGTAGTACCTCCATTCCCTCTCCCTCTTCTTTATGAAGATGAGGTCTGTTACTGAAGCTACCCTAAGGATTTCCTGTTTTCACGTCCTGGGGGGTGGGATTCCTGGCATCACATCTGACATTTACATCGGTTCTGGGGCACCTACTCAACCCTTTGCTAAGTGTCCCATCACCGCTGTCCCGGTAAAAAGAGGTAAATAAAGAGCCAAGCACGGTGGCCCACACCACTAATCCCAGCAGGGGAGAGGCAGAGGTAGGAGGATCTCAGTGAGTTCCAGGCCAATCTGGGACTACAGAGTGAGTTCCAGGTCAGCCTGGGCTAAAGTGAGACTCTACCTCAAAAAAATAAATAAAAGGGGAGGTGGGTAAATAAATGTATTTTTGAAACCAGGATAATGATACATACCCATAACCCCAACATTTAGGAAGTAGAGACAAGAGAATTGGGAGTTTGAAGCTTGCCTCAGCTGCATGGTGAATTTGAGGCCTGTGTGGACTACATGAGATCTTATCTCAAGTAAAAAAGGAAGAAGAGGGAGGGAGGGAAAGTAAGAGTGGGAGAGAGAGATGTCTTTCTGTTTAAAAGCTGTCTCGGTCTCTTAAGTCCTCAGATCCTGTGATGGATGTACACTGAGCTAAACAGGGCCAGGCTGATAATTTAGTCAGGCATCACTAGTAGAAGACCATAGTCATAGCTTGCAGCTATGCCCCAGACCACAAGTCGAGTTTGAAGCTCTGTTCATCTTGAACATGCACAGCAATGGTACACATAGAATTACTGAGCAGCCACTGGAAAGAGAACTCAGCGTCCATGCTTTGTGGCCAGTGGGAGGGACCGTGGCATCTTTCACAACATGAGCAAAAATGAGCACACTTAGTGCATGTGTTCCTCGGTCAGAGGAAGATGCTGTGTTTCTATGGGTGGATATTTTCAAGATTGCAAAGTGGCTTCATCTGACTTACGATCTGTCCTCCCTCAGGCAGGAAAGATTCCTTGGAAGCTTCTAGTGTTCTTGGTGACAAAGAGAGATCAAGGAAATGTTAAGGATTCAGTGGATGTGGTTCATTTTCCATAAAGAAACTATGTAAAATTGAATGCAAAAACCATTCTTTTTAAATTTTATTTGCAAGCACAGAGAGAGAGAAGATACACACAGAGAATGGGCACACTAGGGCCTCTAACCACTGCAAACAAATTCCAGATGCATGCTCCCCCTTGTGTATCTGGCTTAAGTGGGTACTTGGGAATCGAACCTGGGGGTCCTTTGGCTTCGTAGGCAAGCACCTCAACCACTAAGCCATCTCTCCGGCCTGCAAAAAACATTCTTAATCCAAGATAAAGATAGGAGGGAAGAAATGAAGAGAGATGAATTGAATTGAAGAGAAATGAATTTCTGAAATTCCCCTGCAGGTGTAACTTTCAGCAAGTTCACAGGCACCACTGAGAGCAACCAGCAGAGGCTCTCAAGAACCTTGCTGTGGACAAGGCGCACTGGCTCCCTGGGCCTCCGTTTCACTTGACAAAATGAAGAGGGCAACATAAGTCAAACATCTCTTGTAGCCCCAGGAACATGCAGAAAATATGGGGGCTTTTTTCAATTGTGAAATGTTCCAAGATAGGAAGGACCTTTCCACAGTCGTGGTGGTGCCCTTTGGTGCCTTCTTAATCTGCAGATGAGGTCATTGGGCAGGAAAGCTCTTACCTTTATCAGACACAGCTGTCATTGCTCTAGATAGAGAAACATCTCTAGTCTTAGCACACAGGCAGGTCAAAAATCATCCAGTTTATCCCACAAGCTGACAGTCCTGAGAGTGCTGGATCTAACTCAGAGCTGCTATAGGAATGTTATGTTCTGGCCCTCGGTTTGATCTCCGAACATTTCTTTTCTGATTGTAATCATTCAGGCTTCGAATATTATCTTTGTTTAGTGACCCAGTGAATAACGGCTCATCATTATCTCTTGCCATACATATCTCTGTGCTTTGGGTTTGACATCCTGTTGTCCACATTTACAGCCACATCTGCACGACTTGCTCTAAGAAGATAAAAACTAAAATTACCTTAGGAAGCTTTTTGTTTTGTTTGGTTCTGTTTTTCAAGACAGGGTTTCACTCTAGCCCAGGCTGACTTGGAATTCACTGTATATTCTCAGAGTGGCCTCAAACTCATGGCAATCCTCCTACCTCTGCCTCCTGAGTGCTGGGATTAAAGGCGTGTGCCACCACGCCCAGCTCCTTAGGGAGCTTTTTTTTTTAATTAATTTATTTATTTATTTATTTGAGTGAGAGAGGAAAAGAGGCAGAGATAAATAGAGAGAGAGAGAGAATGGGCACTCCAGGGCCTCCAGCCACTGCAAATAAACTCCAGGTGCATGTGCCACCATATGCATCTGGCTTACGTGGGTCCTGGGGAATCAAACTTGGGTCCTTAGGCTTTATAGACAAGCTCCTTAACTGCTAAGCAATCTCTCCAGCCCTCCTTAGGAAGCTTTTAAAGGAACTTTTGTGACTTGTTTCTGCACCTCTTGTGTTGCAGTGTATGTCAGCATTTATTGTCAGAGTTTCTCAGGAGCCAGGGTGAATGGTGGTATGACCTGTGAAACTGTCACTTGACAGTAGTACTGGTGACTGTTCACTACTAGGTTATTAGAGGAGCCATTAGAGGAACAGATGGTGAGAAATGGGACATGGATAACTAGAAAGAAAGCCAGTCACTACATACGTATTAACCTTGGGTTACTAAAGGTGCATTTAGCAAGCACACAGCGCCTGACTTTTACTGGGAAAAAAGAGCTCTTCATTGTGTTTTTAACACCCTGAAACACACTAATACTCTAATGTAGTTTTTAGAAGATGAAATCTTCTAAAAGTTCTTATTCCCCAAGGTAAAATGGGACTTCTTGCATTTACGTGCAGCACTGGAAATGATACTTTCAGAAAATGGTCAGTTGTCAAGGAAATGGTCTCTCTCTCTGTTCCTCAGCTCTTATGGGCACTCTTAACCCTCCATTCAAGGACTCTCTGGGTCACTGAATATGGAACATGTCACATGATCTCAGATGAAGTCTAGGAGGAACAGGGAAAGCTTATGAAAATAATGCTTGAAGGAACCTCACTGCCTTTTATCCATGACTTTCCCTGTTTTACCAAGCAGTAGTTTTTTCTCATGTGAGGTGGATAAAAACCATGACTCCCATGTTACGCATGTAGAAATCGAGAGAGCAAAGTATGTCTTCCCCTGGAAAGACAGAAACGAGAAATTTTATAATAACCTTTGGCTCTACTTGAGAACCAGATGGTCAACCAGATGAACAGAATCACTTGGGAAACTTCAAAACTTAACCAATTATGCCAGGCACAGTGTCCCAGACCTGAGATCCCAGCACGGGGAAGGCTGCGGCACACAGACCCCACATTTAAGGCAGCATGAGTTACACAGCAAGACCTCAACTCAGATAACCCAGAATAAACCCAGCCCTCACAGACTCTGACTTCACTGGTTTGGGCTCAGGCTGGTCCCTGGGAGTTTCAAAGCTGCCCGTGTTTTGAACGTACTGTAACACTTGGTTAGATAATTATTTGGGGCTCCATTTGGATATATCTTGCAAATGCCTGAAACTCAAGTCAGCCCCTCCCAGATGCTTCCTCCTGTGCTTCCTGCCTCCCCGGCAGCTCCACTATTCACACGGTGGCCTGTGACCAAAACCTACATACCATTCTTGCTTCATTCTTCCCTTTTTTCTTTTCTTGTTTTGTTTTGTTTTGTTCAAATGCCAAGTTCTGATCATTCTTCCTTTCAGGCATTACTCAGATTTATTTACCTTTGGGTCAGGATACTTCATATCTCCACCCCCACCCCCCCTTGCTTTACTCATCTCTGTTCTTCAGCCAGAGTGACCTGTTCAACTCTTTGGTGGTTTGAATATAAAATGTCCCCTAATAGTTTCAACTGTGATTGGACCTCCTACTTAGTCCATAGCTAGTGGAGCCTTTGGTCAGAGCACAGTAGAAATTTTTCTCTATGGTTTAGGACCTTCCAAACCATAGGCTACTGACTTGCTTCTCAGTATGAGGGATGAATTCTCTCCCACCGAGTGGCCATAAGTCCGATCAGAGAGCAGTCAATTACTCCCACTGTTGTGAATGTGTTGCCCAGCTGGTTGCTCTTGTTGCTTGCAAGATCCACTGCTTGTTTACTGTTGTTGGCTCTTTTGTATTGACAACTTCCATAACTGTAAACAATATCCATGGCAATTCTCCCCCTCCCCCCACTTTCCCCTTTGAAACTCCATTCTCCATCATATCCCCTCCCCCTCTCAGTCAGTCTCTCTTTTATTTTGATGTCATGATCTTTTCCTCCTATTATGATGGGCTTGTGTAGGTAGTGACAGACACTGCGAGGTCATGGATATCCACGCCATTTTGTGTCTGGAGGAGCACGTTGTAAGGAGTCCTACCCTTCCTTTGGCTCTTACATTCTTTCTGCCACCTCTTCTGCATAGACCCTGAGCCTTGGAAGGTGTGATAGAGATATTGTAGTGCTGAGCACTCCGCTGTCACTTCTTCTCAGCACCATGGTGCATTGTGAGTCATCCCAAGGTCACTGCCATCTGAAAAGGGAACCTTCTCTAACCAAAAGTGAGAGTAGCATTAATATATGGGTATGAGCACTAAGATAAGGGCTCACTGGGCAGTTTTTGGTGAGCATGGTATATACATTTAGCCAGACACCAGCAGACATTACACTCCTAGGGCTCATGACTACCCCTGTTGTACTTTTTCAGTATCAGGGATGTATTCCCTCCCACGGAGCAGGCCTCCAGTCCAATTAGAGAGCAGTTGGTTTCTCCCATAACAGACGTGCCACTATTGCACCCGTTGTCTCATTTGGCCTGGCTGGCCAAATTTAAGGCTTGCACTGTCCACTGTTGAGTATCTCCACTGGTGATTTCTCTTTCTCCAATTGAACTGCATGCAGCATAGCTTTTTCCAGCTTTCTGTCAGCTGGTCTACATGGAGGAGGTTATCAGCTCAGTTCCAGCAGGATTTCTCAGTGGCCCTGCAGCCCAAGTATGTGTAGTCTTCAGCAATAGGGTCTTACCATCTATTCCTGGTAGGAAACCAAGGGCCTTGGCAATGGCCTGTAATGTTTGGGGGGCATCAGGGGCCTCCCTGGCCAATGGAAATTATCCCATCCCTGGCACTGAAATTTTTCTAGTAATAATCTATGGCTTCTGGGTGTGCCATTGTCCAAAAAAGTAGGTGTCCATATGACTTATTTATATCCTCTTAGATTTTGATTAGCCCTCCCTCCACCTTTCCTTTACTCAATCTTTTCCTCTGACCTCACATAAGCTTTCCACCCCCATTAATCTGTTCTTCTACTTACATATATACAATACCATCCTATTAAGTCCCCCCTCCCTCCCTTTCTATTCCCTTTATAACCCCTTTCTAGCTTACTGGCCTCTGCTGCTGAGTTTTATTCCTACTCACATAGAAGTCCAATCATTTGTAGCTAGAATCCACATTTGGCTTTCTGGCCTGGGTTACCTCACTAAGTACCCCCAACCTCTCCTCTCCTCTTCCCCTAACCCTTCCATCTCTATTGTTTGGGCCTAAAGTTGCCTCTCAGCTATGCCAGAAACTCAAGCTGATCCAGATTAGAAACCACAGATGAGTGAGAACATGCGGCATTTGTCTTTCTGTGCTTGTGGGTGTTTGCCGAGTATGATCTGTTCCAAGTCCGTCTACTATCCTACAAATTTCCCTGTATTGTTTTTCTCTTATAGCTGAGTAGAATTCCATTGTGTAAATGAAACACGTCTTCATTATCCATTTGTCCAGTGAGGGGCTCCTGGGTTGATTCCAGTTCTCAGCTATTATGAATTGAGCAGCTATAAACATGGTTGAACAAATATCTCTGCAGTGAAACAGGCAGCATTTAGGGTAAATGCCCAGTAGGTGGATAACTGGGTCTGTTGGTAGTTCTATTTTTATCTTTTTCAGGAATCTCCGTATTGATTTCCATAGTGGTAGTACAAGTTTGCATTCCCACCAACAGTAAATGAGGGGTTCTCTTTCCCCACAACCTCACCTACATTTATTGTTGTTTAATTTTTTAATTTTTTTTTTTTGAGGTAGGGTCTTGCTTTAGCCCAGGCTGACCTGGAATTCACTACGCAGTCTCAGGGTGGCCTCAAATGCACAGTGATCCTCCTACCTCTGCCTCCCAAGTGCTGGGATTAAAGGCATGTGCCACCACATCCAGGTGTTGTTTTATTTTTTAATGATTGCCACCTTGACTGGAGTAAGGTGGAATCTCATAGTTGTTTTAATTTGCATTTCCCTGGTGGTTAATGATGTTGAACATTTTCTTAAGTGTGTATTAGCTATTTGTATCTTTCTTTTTTTTTTTTTTTTTTTTTTTTTTTTTTTGGTTTTTCAAGGTAGGGTCTTGCTCTGGCCCAGGCTGACCTAGAATTAACTATGTAGTCTCAGGCTGGCCTCGAACTCACGGCAGTCCTCCTACCTCTGCCTCCCGAGTGCTGGGATCAAAAGCATGTGCCACCATACCCGGCCCATTTGTATCTTTTAATTGGCTAAACAAGAGGAAGGCTTCTATGATACTGATTCATGCCAGTTTTAGTTTTGTGTATCTCCCCTGTCCTCTCCCTCCCTTGCCCCAGGCTCCCCCAGACCCTTTTACCTCCTATATTCTGTCCTTATACTTGCCTGTCTACTATCCCCTTGTTGCCCAAAGAACCTGATCAAAAGCAGCTTAGGGGAGGAAAGGGTTTATTTTGGCTTACAGACACAAGGGGAAGTTCCGTGATGGCAGGGGGAAACGATGGCATGAGCAGACATGTGGACAATAGCAGCAGGAGAGTGTGCCAAACACTGGCAAGGGGAAGCTGGCTACAACACCCATAAACCCACCCCCAACAATACACTGTCTCCAGGAGGCTCCAATTCCCAAACTGCCACCAGCTGGGGACCTAGCATTCAGAACACCTACATTTATGGGGACACCTGAATCAAACCACCACACCTGTCCTCAAATCCCTCCTCACTTCTCGCTCCAAGCCTCATCTAGCTTCCTAATCAGTACTACTGATGCTTACTATAAATTTTAAACAAATTGCTATTACATGTTAGGTTCCCCATAGGTGTTCCTCTTTATTGGCAATTTTTATACACATATATAATGTATTTTGGTTAGAATCAACTCCTATTACCTTCTCGTTTCTCCTTCTCCTCCCACTCTTCTTCCTAGCTAGTCCCTCTTCCACTTTGAAGTCCTGGTGTGTGTGTGTGTGTGTGTGTGCATGCACACGTGTGTGTGTGTGTGTGGTTTCCACTTAGGGCTGCTCACATGAGCATGGGTGATGGCTGATGTCTAAATGAGTCAGCTTCCTCCCATTCTTATTGTCTCCGCCTTCCATGGAGCATTTCGGGTGTCCATTTTGTCCTTATAGAAATGGAATCATACGGTATTTGCTCTTTTGTGACTGACTTAATTCACTTTCCGTGTCCTCAGGATTTGTCGGTGTTGAAACATTTGACAAGATTTTTCTTCTGGTAAAGGCTGAAGGGCCTTCTAGTCTATATGAGAGGGGTGTGTGCATGAACATGTGTTGGGCATCTTCTGTGTTTCCATTCAGTCTCTGGTGAACGTTTGGGTTACTTCCACTTCGTGGCTATTGTGAATAGTCACCGTGAACATGGATGTGCAGATCTCTCTTCAAGACCTTTTTGTTTCTCCTGGATAAAAACTGAGTAGGCTGGGGAGATTGTTCAGTGGTTAGAGGCACTTGCTTGCAAACCCTGCCAGTCTGGATTGGCCCAGGCTCAATTCTCCAGTGCCCATGTTTAAAGCCAGATACACAATGTGGCACATACATCTGGAGTACATTTGCAGCAGCAGGAAGTCCTAGTGTGCCCATTCTCTCTCCTTTCTCTCTTTCTCTCTCTCTCATTCTCTCAAAGAAATAAATATTTCAAAAAATAGAAATCAATGTTATGCATTAGTAACTTTAATAATGTTAATAATTATTTCTTAATAATTTTCTAGATGGTGATGGAAAGTGGGGATTGGCTGGTTGGTGGAGACCTTCAGGTGCTGGAGAGAATAAGGTGGGATGATGGGCTGGACCAGTACCGCCTGACGCCTCTGGAGCTCAAGCAGAAGTGTAAAGAAATGAACGCTGGTATGAAGCTGGCCCCATTGCTGTCTGTGAGCACTCCTACCCCCTCTCTGGTCACAGGATCAAGGATATCAGCAATCAGCTGCTTTTGCTTTTGTTTGAGTTGGGGTCTGTCTTTGAACTCCTGGTCCTTTTGCCTTCACCTCCCAAGCGCTGGGGTTATAAGCATGCACTATCATGCCCAGCTGAGTCAGAGCGGGTTTTAGATGAAAGCATCTGTTAGTGTGGATGTAGTATAGAAAGTCTAAATCTGTGTAGGGGCTGGAGCTAAAGATGCTTGCTTGTAAAGTCTAGGTTCGACTCCTCAGTACCCATATCCAGCCAGATACACAAAGTGGCACATGCATCTGAAGTTTGTTTGTAGAGGCAAGTGGCTCTGGCATGCCCATGTTTTCTCTCTCTCTGTCTCTCTCTCTCTCTTTCCCTTTCCCCATCTCTCTGACTCTCAAATAAATATCTACCTCTGTACTACATTCACATACTGAAACATTGTATAGCAGTTTAAAATATGCATGGACCCAAAAAACTTCCTGAAATATATCCATTAAGTGCAGAAGAAAATTTGGGAACAGTACATATAGTATGATCCTATTCTGGAAAACAAGACAGTTTTAAAAGCCTTAACCTACTGTGTCCATAGAAGCACTAAAGACCTTAATGACACCAAAATGCCTGTAACCTCTCAGGGATCGCACTGAAACAAGAGGGAAGTAATTTTCATTTCTCACTCTATACATTTTTATATTTTATTTATTTAATCATTTGAAAGAGAGAAAGAGAGAGAGGAAGGGAGGGAGAGAGAATAGGCACACCAGGGTCTCTAGGCAGTGCAAATGAACTCCAGACACATGGGCCACTTTGTGCACCTGGCTTTACATGGGTACTGGGAAATTGAACTTGAGTCCTTAGGCTCGGCAGGCAAGTGCCTTTATCCTCTGAGCCATCTCTCCAGCCTTCATTTTTCACTATATACACTTTGAAAAAGAGAAAAGGGCTGGATGTGGCAGTGCATGTCTTTAATCCCAGCACTTGAGAGGCAGAGGTAGAAGGATCACTGTGAGTTTGAGGCCAGTCTGAGACTACATAGTGAATTCTAGGTCAGCCTGGGCTAAAGCAAGACCCTACTTTGAAAAACCAAGAGAAAGAGCGGGGAGGTGTAATGATGGGATCATCACTGATTTTCACAGAGTTGGGGTTTTAGATATTTTAGAAAGGCTATATATCAATTACATTTCAACACTATGGGAGGGGCTGGGGAAATGACTCTGGCTAAAGATGCTTGCTTACAAAGCCCGCTGACCTGGGCTCAATTCCCCAGTATCCACGTAAAGCCAGATGCACAAAAGTAGCAAATGTGTCTGATTTCATTTATAGCAGCAAGAGGCCCTGGCATGCCCATGCTGTATCTGTCTTTCTGTCTCTCTTTCACACGAATAAAATTTAAAAACAGCCAGGTATGGTGGCGCACGCCTTTAATCCTAGCACTTGGGACGCAGAGGCAGCAGGATCGCTGTGGGTTCAAGGCCACCAGGACACTCCATAGTGAATTCCAGGTCAGCCTGGGCTAGAGCAAGACCCTACCTCAAAAAAACAAACAAGCAAAAAATTAAAAGCAAAAGCTTAAAAAAAGAAAAACATGAAAAAAATTAAGGCTTTGACCAGTCCATTCCTAAGCAGAGCCATTTCAAAATGATCAAAATCATTTCAAAATGATTCAAAAATCTTCAAAGATTTCGTAGTTTAAAGCGAAGGAGAAGTTGTTCACTTATAGTTTGTTGCCAGCACACACCCAAGCCCCGGGGAACATTTCTCGTGGCTGTCCATCCTCTTGGGGTAGTGAACGTGCAGCAGGTGCCGGAGGACCTCTGAGTGATGACCTGCCTGGGGTCACAGGAGTGGCATTCACAGCCCCGGATTTCATCCTTTGTGGTCTCTTGCCTCTGCATCCCATCCTGTCCAAGCAATCTAGCATGGGTTGGTGGTGTTCGAGTACCCCCTGCCCAAAGGCCCAGGCATATTCTCCAGGCAGTGATTCATCCAAAGCAAGTGGATTTAGGGACGTCACTGAGTGATACCCTTAGCTCTAGCTCTCCAGTCTCTGCTTGTGGACGAGCAACACTGCACTTTTCTTTGACCTTGGCTTTTCTCTCCCAGATGCCGTGTTTGCATTCCAGTTGCGCAATCCTGTCCACAATGGCCATGCTCTGCTGATGCAGGACACCCGCCGCAGGCTCCTGGAGAGGGGCTACAAACACCCGGTCCTCCTCCTACACCCTCTTGGCGGCTGGACCAAGGATGACGATGTGCCTCTGGACTGGCGGATGAAACAGCATGCAGCTGTACTGGAGGAAGGAGTCTTGGACCCCAAGTCAACAATCGTGGCCATCTTTCCTTCTCCCATGTTATATGCTGGCCCCACAGAGGTAAGTGAGTAGAGGCTCAGATTTTACTCAGAAGAGTAAATCGTTGCTGGGATTGATCTTTCTTCTTTTTTTTTTAAATATTTTATTTACTTGAGAGAGATAGGTAGAGAGAGAGCAAGAGAGAAGGTAAGAATAGGTGCTCCAGAGCTTTAAGCCACTGCAAATGAACTCCAGATGCATGCACCACCCTGTGCATCTGGCCTACGTGAGTCCTGGGGAAGTGTACCTGGGTGCTCTGGCCTTGCAGGCAAGCGCCTTAACCACTAAGCCATCCCTCCAGCCCCCTTTCTTCTTCTTCATGAGCAGATTCTGAAATCTTCTGGTTTCTCTTTTTCAAGTTTATTGATGTTTCCATCTTGTTTGTGTAAAGACGGCACATGAGTACAATGGCTGCGACACTCACCTGGGCTACAGGGCAAGTGTATCTAACCTAATGTGCCATTTCATTTGTCCCGATTACTTCACATGATTTATCATGCCCCCAAAGCATCTTAGAAGGGAGAAGTTATCTTTTTTAAAATAATTTTTAAATTGTTTTTATGTTATTCATTTACTTATTTGAGAAACAGAGAGGGAGAGAGGAGAGAAAATGGGCCCGCCAGGACCTCTAGCCATTGCAAACGAGCTCCAGACACATGTGACACATGCACCACCTTGTGCATCTGGCTTTACATGGGTACTGGGGGATTGAACCTGAGTCCTTTGGCTTTGCAGGCAAGTTCCTTTAACAGTTAAGCCATTTCTCCAACCTGGAAGAAGTTACCTTTAAAAGGTGATGTCTTCCTTTCATCATAGCACAGTGAGCCTATAAGATATTTTCTTTGTCCCCCTGTATCAGCAGTGCAGTGACTTGGAAGGGTCTCAACCCTTCTCAATGCCCAAACTGAGTTTTTAATTTATTATTTTTATTTCTATTTATTTTCTTTTTTGAAGCAGGTTCTCACTCTCACCCAGGCTGACCTGGAATTCATTCTGCAGCTCAGGCTGTCCTTGAATTTATGACACTCAGCCTCCTGAGTGTTGGGATTAAAGGCTGAGTTTTGAAACTGAGTTTTTAAAAAATTATTTCTCTCTCCCTCCCTGTCCTCTACGCAACCCTTCCCCACCCCCCCGAGTCTCTTGCCACTGCAAATGAATGCCAGATGCTTGTGCCACTTTGTGCTGTGTCTGGCTTTATGTGAGTAGCTTGGGAACTGAACACAGCAAGCACCGTTAACTGCTGAGCTATCTTCCCAGTCGCCCAATGTGAAGTTAATGAATGAATTCTTTTCAACCATATCCAAGTTCCACGCCTTTCTATAGCTCTCCTCTCCATCTTTTATGTTCATCTGAACTTTAAAGAGGACAAGGGTTGTGCTAAACTGGAATCAGCATTTGCATATGAAAGGTAATTAGCTCATTTAGGTCAGAAAATGACATGGTAGAATACATAACTTCCTTTAAATTTTGATTTACCCTAAGAGGGAGGGACTGGAAGATAAGATCCACAGAAAGATCTGAATGTTCCAGGTCTGCAGCCTCATTTCAAGAGGTAAGGAAACACAACCCCCCGGTTCTCAGAGGAGAATGCCTACTATTCACATCTTTAAAGCTCCCCTCCTAACCGGTGTAGCCTAGCTTGTAAAGGAAGCGAGTCTTAGGGTCCATGGGCTTTCTTGCACCTTTTAGTGGACCTGCCTCACTGAGTGGCTTTGGAGCAGGGGAAAGGATTCTCCACTGGGACCCTGGACTTGTCCCTGGACTTGTCCCTGGACTGTCATGCTCCCTCTGTACTGTTTCCAGGTGCAGTGGCATTGCAGGTGCCGGATGATAGCCGGGGCCAATTTCTACATCGTGGGCAGGGATCCTGCAGGAATGCCCCACCCTGACACCAAGAAGGACCTGTATGAACCCACCCACGGGGGCAAGGTCTTGAGCATGGCCCCCGGCCTCACCTCTGTGGAAATCATTCCATTCCGAGTGGCTGCTTACAATAAAACCAAAAAGGCCATGGACTTCTACGATCCAGCAAGGTAGGCTTCGGGAGGAAAAGTTAACTGGCATTGTGAGAATTGGCATGATAATGCAAACCCTTTGGAGAAATCTCTAGTCCACATTCTCCCAAGTTGGATCGACTCTCTTGATAAAACTCAAGGTTGTAGCACAGTCCTTTGGGTGTGGTTGATGCATTTATTTATTTATTTTGGTTTTCCAAGGTAGGGCCTCACTGTAGCCCAGGCTGATCTGGAATTCACTATGTAGTCTCAAGGTGGCCTTGAACTCTTCTACCTCTTACTCCCAAGTGCTGGGATTAAAGGCGTGCACCACCATTTCTGGCTAGATGTTCTATTTATATTTCACTCTGGCTTGGGCATTATTAGTAGAATACTTGCCTAGGATGTGCGCAGCCCTGGATTAGATCTCTAGCACCACACACACACACACACACACACACACACACACACACAAAAGGACATGGCACATTCCTATAATCCTAGCACTTGGGAGGTGGAGGCAGGCATATCAGGAATTCAAGGTCATCCTTGGTTATATAGTAAGTTCGAAGGCAGCCTGAGCTACCAGAGACTATGTCTCAAAAACAGCATCAAAATATTGTTCCTTTAATATATATCCTTCGCGCATACGCTGAACACCTAGGACCTTTAAGACATAATGCAGAAAGACTAAGTGAACATTCATGGTGCTCTCATTCCCACATGGAGAGCTCACAGAAGTAAGCAGAGACGTAATACACAGTCTCTGGGCTCAAGACACTTGCTGTTGGGGAGATGGCTTAGTGGATGGCCATACAAGCCCGGGTACCCTGAGTTTGATCTGCCAACCCCATATAAAAATTCAGAAGCCAGGGTGGGCTTCGGTGACACAGGAGACAGAGACAGGAGAATTTCTGAAAGCTTGGAAGCTTGTGGCAAGAATCAACACCCCAAAAGTTTTTCTCTGGCCTACTCATGTGGGCACCCATGCTCACACATGTGCACATACACAGCACACACACATGCACGACAAAGTCAGTGTGCAGGAAATATTGGAGAGATAGCTGCCATTACTTCCTTTTTCTTCTACAAGTTTCTGAAGACTCAGAGAACTGCACCTTTTCAAATGTGCAGCATTTTACGGAAAGAAGATATATATGTCTGAAAACCCATAACCTAATTGTGGGGATCTTTCAGGCAGATGTTACTGACCTACACTGAATCCTCTGTTGCTTACACCGTACCAGGCACAACGATTTCGACTTCATCTCAGGAACTCGCATGAGGAAGCTTGCCCGGGAAGGAGAGAATCCCCCAGATGGCTTCATGGCCCCGAAAGCATGGAAGGTGCTAACAGATTACTACAGGTCCCTGGAGAAGATCAACTGAAGCCTCCTGGCTGGCTTCTTTCCGAAGTGCTCTTTGATGGCCTTTCCTGTTTTTGTGATTAGATGCTTTGTGTCCAATTGCTTCTCAGTGACTGATTTTGAAGGTGATATTTTGTAATGAGGTACAAATTGTGCTTACAATTTAAAGACAACTTTATTATATATATATTGATGTCAAACTGGAGACTGAATCTTAGCAGGTGAAAGCAATGTTGTCATACATTCCAGAATGAAACCAGCTGTGTGCTCTGTTTCAGGTGAGCAGTTACAACCCAGATTCCTTACAACGTTGAGTATATAGATCTAATTGACTTTTTATGACCCAGATTCCTTAAAATGTTGACTATAGGTCTACTTGACTTGTCAGAAATGGAATCATGCTGGGTAGAGTGGTGCACACCTTTAATCCCAGCACTCTACAAGCTGAGGTAGGAGGGGCCCTGTGAGTTCCAGGTCAGCCTGGGCTACAGACTCTACCTCAAAAAAAAAAAAAAAAAAAAAACTAAAAAACATTTTAAAAAATCCTGGAAGTATACTTCCCATCTTAATTTTGCCAAATTGTAATCCTTATGTCACATACCAGTAGTGATATATCAGATGAACAGACCCTTCTATTCAGCTGCCAAAACAAAAGACAATCACCATCCTGAATGAGGTGGCTCACAAGATTCTTGCTTTTACCTCATGACCATCCACAGCCTGACTGCACACTGTTAGGTGTTGAAGATGTGCCTGGAGGAACCAAATGTGTGGAAATGTGAAAATCTTAGCGATCTATGCAACTTAATTCTGCCATGAAATTAGCCTCATAGGCAGAGAACGTTTAGTGGCCTTCTATGACTAGTAACTCCAGTTTGATGGTGACTTTTAGTAATGTGGAGTGCTTTCACTCAAAGGATGTCTACTGAGGGATGAAATGGATGAAACCATCTGGCTGTGTATGGAAAACTACCTTTCCCTCTTTGCTGTGGCCACTGTGTCCTAAAGAGGTGGCCTTACATGACTGCAGCAGCTGTAGCCAAAAATGGTTGGCACTTCAGACTAGTGAGGCATTAACATCGGTAATTACTACAGAAATCCAAGTTTCGCCTTAGTGGAGAACGCACGCTTTGAGGAGTGCTTAGCATGGTGACAAACACACAATTGGTATTAGTAAGTGCCGCTGGTGTGGAATGAATGCCCAGACTACTAGACGCCCCAAGCTGGTTCCCTGTCTACACCAGACAACATAGGAGCCACTCTGATTCCTCTGGGCTGCTTAACACTCCTTGATCAGAGCGTGCTTAAAAATAAATAAATAAATAAAAAGCCTCATTGGGTACTAAAAGGTCCAGGGTTTTCCAAGCTCTGATGATGTCACCACAATTGAAACACACACATTTCCAGACTCTTCTGAGACATCTGTTGGCCTTATTTCCTGAGAGGTAATCTTTTATACATTATGCATGATTCATTGTCGCTACGGAATATATGAAGAAAAAGCACTTTTTAAACAGATCTCTCTGGAAGAAACCCAAACTGGAAAGAGAAAACTGTGATTTTTTTTTAACCTGTCAGGTTTTTTTTTTTAAGTTCTTTTGAGAGTAAGTCACATACAATGGCCACAGCAAAGTTTGTCTTTTACCAGTATAGTGCCTGTCCTCATCTAATCAGAGGTACTCACTATTGCCTTTTAAAAAAAAAATCATATTTATTGAAAACATGACAGGATTATAGTGCCTTACCAAACATAGTGTATGATTTTTAAAAAACAGTTTAAACTGCTCTTTTGCTCTAGTACCACACTTAGTGTGAAAAACTATTTCAGTGTCCAGCTAATGCTTGTCCTTATTTTAATAAATTTCTTAAAAAAAAAAGAGGTGATTCTCTTCTCTGTCTGTGCTCACATGATTATTGGGGGCCTTTGACTTTGTGTACTTGGAGACAGAATAGCAATTTTGCTGAGGATCTTGATTAAACCTCATGTGTTCTTCCCTGTGTCATTTCCAGACTTGTACTTTAGTTGTAAATGACTTGTGGTCTTGGCCCCGTACTTACTTTTTCAGAGGTGACTGGGCGGCCTGGGGGCCTTTGTCCAGAGTGTCCCTCTCCAGGGCGGGACCTGAGATGAAGCTACATGTATACTCCTTTGTTCTCAAGGGAACAGATCTCATTCTCTCTCTCTCTCTCTTTTGAAGTATTTTTATTTATTCATTTGAGGGAGAATGGGTGTGCCAGGGCCTCTAGCCCTTGCAAAGGAACTACAGATGCATGTGCCACCTTGTGCATCCGACTTGAAGGGTACTGGGGAATAAAACCTGGGTCTTTTGGCTTTGCCAGTAAGTACCTTAACAACTAAGCCATCTCTCCAGCCCAGCTAATACATTTTTTCAGGAGTGGATTAACAATGGATTTGAAAATTCTTCATGAATCCTTTTAGAAAAATAAGCCTTTCAGCTATAAACATGGACTTGCCTTGAGAGTACATAATATTGGGAGTGGACTCCTAGGTGTGGGCACAGTACAAGAGGTATGGGCCCACCCTATATGAACAGACCTTGAGGGATGGGAATTCAGCCGAGACTCAGACAACAGTGTACCATTGGGACAGGTGGGATCTGGAAACACACCACCTAGGAAAGCAGACTGCTGGTCTATGATTCTCTGCCCTGGAATTTTGACAAAAGCACAGGAGAGGGGCTAGGTGTCTTGTGTGTCCTCAAGGTGACAGGATTCCACAACTTTCTTCCAACTGAAAACAAAAGAGAACCACAAACAACCAAAGCTGCAACCCAAACCCTTTCTCAGCTCAAAACAAACAAGATCAAAAGGCAGATGCCCGGGTAGAGGCTGGACTAAACCAGACAATGCTGAGCTCAGGTCCAGAGCAACTAAGCCTTGGAGGAACAGGCATGGTCAGTACCTCGCTTGTCACAGGGAAGGGCTTGTCTCAGTGAAATAAAAAGCAGCATTATACTCTCTTATCCATGGTTCTCTTATATCCATTACCTGGTACAAAATTTTTTAACTACAAATTAAAAAGCTGGGCTGGGGCTGGAGATATGACTCAGCAGCTAAAGGCACTTATGTGCAAAGCCTGCTGGCCCAGGATCAATTCCCAGTACCCACGTAAAGCCAGATGCACAAAGTGGCATGCCACTGGAGTTCACTTGCAGTGGGAAGGGACCCTGGTGTGCTCATACTATCTTTCTCTCCCTGCTCACATAAATAAATATTGTTTTTAAAAGTTGGGCATGGTGCACATGCCTTTACTCCCAGTACTCAGGAAGCTCAGGTAGAAGGATTGCTATGAGTTTGAGGCCAGCCTGGAGCTACAGAATGAGTTCCAGGTCAGCCTGGGCTATAGTGAGACCCTGAATTGAAAATAAATAAATAAATAAATAAAATTTTTAAAGTTGGACTGGGGAGATAACTTATTGGCTAAGTTAAAGGCACTTGCTTGCAATGTCAGCTGATCCCAGATTCAATTTCCCAGCACTCAAGTAAAGCTAAAAAAAAGAAAAAAAAAGTGGTGCATGCATCTGGAGTTTGTTTGCAGCTGTAAAAGACCCTGGTGTGCCCATACTCTCAACTCTCTCTCCCTGTCTTGCATATAAATAATCATCCACCTAGACAAAGTTGGACATGCTGGGTAGCTCTCCAAGCATAAGAACTTAATGGAGTCCCACCTGGCAGTTCCTACAAGTGTGTCTCCACCAACCCCACATTGCTCACACACCCCACATGCCCTTTCTTCATAATGCCTTTCATTTAGCAAGAATCCAAGGCTGTTTCATGTGATCAGCTGGCCATTTCCCTTGTGTGTGTGTGTGTGTGTGTGTGTGTGTGTGTATGTATGTCAGAAAGAGAAAGAGATTCTTCCTCATAATACAACTTCCCTGGTATGAATTACCACTCTCCTTTTGTATTGAGTCTCAACTTTCAGTAAATCCCCATACCTGATCTCAAAGTATTTAACCCGAAGTGTTAGTTCCCCCAGCTTCCTTCTTTCTTGAATGGACAATTTGAAGAGCTTATATAATCCAGTGGAGGAATAAAGCAAGCCTCGAGCAATCTGCTAAAAATAAGCCCTTCTGTCGTTAAGTTTATAAAGTCTGGTTCTTTGGCTTCCCTTTGATCTTATGCCCTTACTCCCATATCCTTCCAATAAATTTATTCTCTAGATTATCTACAGTTGGTTGCTGCCAAAAGAATCCCAGTTAGGTAGCTGTCTAAGTGTATAACTATGGCCTAGACATGCTTGCCAACAGGATCTGTTTTACTGGAGGTAAAGCCATGCCCTATTTTGTAATTCCTGAGACCTATGCATCTTCAGAACACTACTTCTCAGTTTCTCAATTCCAAATGTGTACATCAGTTACTATTTATTTTGGCTTTTGTTTTGAAACTGAGTTGTCAGGCTGGAGGTTGAAGTACTGGGGAAACTGAGGCAGGAGAATACAAAGTTCCAAGACAGCCTAGGCTACACAGTGATACTGTCTCAAAAAAAGGGGGGGCTGGAGAAATGGCTTAGCGATTAGGCGCTTGCCTGTGAGGCCTAAGGACCTGGTTTGAGGCTGGATTCCCCAGGACCCATGTTAGCCAGATGCACAAGGGGTCGCACGCATCTGGAGTTTATTTGCAGTGACTGGAGGCCCTGGCAGACCCATTCTCTCTCTCTCTCTCTCTCTCTCTCTCTGTCGCTCTCAAATAAATAAATAAAAATAAACAAAACAATTTAAAAATAAACAAAAGAAATTATAAAAAAAAAAACCTGAGCTGCTGTGATTTACAAACCGATGTCCTTGATACATTCCTACATTCCACACCCAGCACCAACATTCCCTGGAACTTATTTCAAAGTACAGAGGTTATAAAAATAATTCTCAGAGGCTGGAGAGATGGCTTAGCGGTTAAGCGCTTGCCTGTGAAGCCTGAGGATCCAGGTTCGAGGCTCGATTCCCCAGGACCCACGTTAGCCAGATGCACAAGGGGGCGCACTCATCTGGAGTTCATTTCCAGTGGCTGGAGGCCCTGGCGCGCCCATTCTCTCTCTCTCTCAAATAAATAAATAAATAATGAACACAAAAATTTAAAAACTAATAAGAATTCTCAGCCATGAGTGGTGACACATGCCTTTAATCCCAGCACACGGGGGGCTGAGGTTGGACCTCCTTAGGTTCAATGCCAGCCTGAGCAAAACAGCGAGCTCCAGGTGAGCCTGGGGCTGAAGTGAGACCTGTCTCAAAACAAGTATTTTCCAAGCAGGTTTACAACTCTAAATATTTGACAATCACAGGCTACTCTCCCATCAGCATTTGAGTAACAACACTAATATTGGACATGGAGTATAACATTTACATCAATGTTACAAAGATTCACACTTTGACTTCATTTCCATGTCTAGTATATACGCTTGTCACCCTTCAGTCAATTCTGTTAGGAAATGGTATTTCAGAGTTCAAGTCCTCTTGAATACGATTTCATGAGCACTTCGAAATTTTCCCTGTACACACATGGAGCTTTATCTGACAACATTAGGGAGCCTCGTCTGTAATAACCAGACCCACAACCAGTGCAATCAGGAACGCCTATGAAGACTTGTTAGCTCAAGATGGAAGAGCTGACAGCTTTATTTGAGGCACATAATGCTAGAGTTTTAGCCAAGAAAGCGATATTCTGAGATTGTTGGAATTCCATTCAATATTCTGATTTTAAGAGAGGGTAAGAAAGAAAAGTATAACTTCACATTGCCCAATTTTCTTTTGGCTGTTTTTTTTGTTTTGTTTTGTTTTGTTTTGTTTTGTTTTTGTTGTTGTTTTCCAAGGTAGGCTCTCACTCTAGCTCAGGCTGATTATGTAGTCTCAGGCTAGCCTCAAACTCACAGTGATCCTCCTACCTTGGGCTCCTGAGTGTGAGTGATGGAATTAAAGATGTGTGCCACCATGCCCAGTTACCAGTTTTCTTTATTTAAAAAAAAAACAAAACATTTATTTATTCGAGTAAGACAGAGAAAGAGGCAGATAGAGAGAATGTGCAAGCCAGGGCCTTTTGCCACTGTAAATGAACTCCAGACACATGCGCCACCTTGTATATCTGGCGTTACATGGGTACTGGGTGCTCAAACTCTTAGACTTTGCAGGCAAGTGCCATAACTGTTGAGCCATCTCTCCAGTCCCCCAATTTTCTTTCAAAAAAAAAAAAACTGTTCTAAGCTGGACATGGTGATTGCATGCCTTTAATCCCAGAACTCAAGAGGCTTAAGGTGGGTCACAGTGAGTTTAAGGCCAGCCTGGGGATACAGAGTGAGTTCCAGATTACCTGGGATAGAGTGAAAGAAACTTTGCCTAAAAGAAACAACACAAGTTTGTTTGGGGGCTGGAGAGATGGCTCAGCAGTTACGGCACTTGCCTGCAAAGCCTAATGACCTGAGTTCAATGCCCCAGTTCATAAAGCCAGATGCGCAAAGTGGTGCATACATCTGAAGTTCGTTGGCAGTAGCTGGAGGCCCTGGTGCACCCATTCTGTCTGTCTTCTCTCTATCTCTCTCTGCTTGCGAATACATCAAAATATTAAGTTTTTTAAAATTTATTTGCATGTGCATTTATGTGCACAGCAGGTTCTCTTGCTATGGCCATCTGGCTTTATGTGGTTAGTTAAGGAACTGAACCCAGACTGACAGGCTTTGTTGCAAACAGGCACCTTTAATTACTGTGCCATATCCCCAGCCCCCTTATTTATTTTCCTCATCCTAAAGGAAGCTGTAACACGTGTCTACAAATAACACAATTGTGGTACAAAATCCCTGCCAGTTATATGCTACTGTTATTTTTACAGTCAAATCTCAAGTTACTGTCATCACATTAAACTCATAATTACACATGCTGAATAATGGTAATTATGGTCCATACAGTTGTTAAAACAGAGAGGTTGAGAACACAGGAAGTTACATCAGTGGCCTCCAGCTGGGGCAGCCAAGCTGACCAATAAGAGGGAGATAAGAGGAAGGCCATGGCTCAGAGAACAATGGCTGCGGGCTACCGTGGATCCCTTGCTTGCAAGGCACCATTGCCCTTTACCTAGGAAACTTCTCAGCTTTATGGGCACTGACACCTTTATACTCATTTCTGCAAACTGAAATGGGAGTAAGGACAGCTGTTCTAGCAAACACCCCTGATGGCCCCAGGGGTGGGCAAGAGGAGGAAAGATGGCAGACCCAAGATTGTAAATCCAAGCGACAGACAGCCTCCTGGGCCCCAGGGCTGTCCACTCTCACACTGGAGGGTACTTACTTTCCACTCTTGCTTTCTCACCTAACATGGCTCTTGCCTGCCTGGCTCACTCCACCTGTGCCCCATGTGGATTCTCCCACTGGAGCACAAGAACCAAGATTCTTGTTGTGGTTCGGACTGGAGAAAACATAGAAGGCATCACCTCATCCACAACAGAATATGAGTATCCCACCCCAGCTTTTTTTTTTTTTTTAATTTTAGAGAGAGCGAGAGGGAGAGAGAGAATTGATGTGTCAGAGCCTTAGCCACTGCAATCAAACTCCAGATGCTTGAACCTCCTAGTGTGCATGTGCAACCTTTGTGCATCTGGCTAACATGGGATCTGGAGAGTAGAATATGGGTCCTTAGGTTTCATAGGCAAGTGCCTTAATCGCTAAGCCATCTCTCCAGTGCCCACCCTGGCTCTTAATAACACGTGCTAGGACGGAAATAGAAAAGGTGATATTAAATTCACTCAAACGTTGAGTATGTAATCTCTATAAAGGCACCAGAATAGCATGGCATGCCAAACATATCAAAAGTCATCTAAAGCCAAACAAGGTGGTGCACAGCTTCAATCCCAGCACTAGGGAGGCTGAGGTAGGAGTATCCCTGTGAATTCTAGGCCAGCTTGGGCTACAGAGTTCCAGGTCAGCCTGGGCTTGTGTGAGACCCTGTGTTGTGTGGCAAAATTCCTCCGCATTAAAAGCAGAGAATGACTATTGTCAGCTTTTAGCAAAAGGAGCTGGGACAACTCAACAGAGAAGGATTTGGGGAGGGTCACCAGACCCCCATCTGAGATCTCAGGTGCCCTCTGGTCAGCTGTTTGCAATGCACAAGGTGACCTCAGGGAGAGATGAGTATAT
Organism: Dipus sagitta; assembly: GCA_036346955.1. Classification (NCBI taxonomy): domain Eukaryota; kingdom Metazoa; phylum Chordata; class Mammalia; order Rodentia; family Dipodidae; genus Dipus; species Dipus sagitta. The sequence goes on along the minus strand of CM070770.1, from coordinate 48,851,038 downwards.
AGAGGGCAAAAGATCAGGGAACAATGAGCTCTGCTGAGGTGGTTTCTTTGGGGTCTCCATGTGGGGTCTCCATGCTCCTATACAGCCACAGCAGCTCCTTGAAGTCATCATTCAGGATAGATTAGACTTCTTGGTGGTGTGGCTGCTCTGGGGTCTTGTCCCCATCCTCTGTAAGCCTTCACTCTGTGGCTGAGGGAGGAGCAATCTTGACACAGGTAGCCCCCATCAAAGTGGCTGTTTTGGAGCGCCCCATGCTCCTATTAACAACCCCTTCTTCATAGTCTGTAAATAACCCCAATAAACTCATTGGTTCACTGAGCTGGTATTGGTGGAAGCATACTTTGGCCTGCCATCTGAGCCCCATTTGGGGTGAAAACATGTATTTGTGTCTCCCACGGGGAAAAGTTTCCTGGGATACCCTACTAAGAGAATTGGGGTGGGTGGGTGGGAGGGGAAGTCATTCAACTTCAGAGAAACATCATACAGGTGAGCCTTTTTGTTTTTTTTTTTCAAGATAGGGTCTCATTCCAGTCCAGACCAACCTGGAATTCACTATGCACCGCTACGTGAGCCTTTTAATCTGTCTCTAAAGTGCCAAGGGACGACAGAGATGGCTTAAGGCCTGAGGCTGACATTTCCTTCCTGGCATCATTTTCTGGTATCTGTGGGGGCTCCTGCCACAGGTAACAGGAAGAGAACGCCAGGTGCTAGCGGGGAACACCAGCTTCTGAAGGTACATGGGAGCTCAGTTTCAGGTGCAAGGTCAGACCTTGGGGTTCGCCCTCATCCCAGCGTTGCAGGATAGGCCCCTTTCCCGAGAGCCTTAGGTCCAGCCACACTTTTCAGACTAACCAATGAGGCTCACAGCTGATGGAATTTCAAGAACCTTTTCTGCTCTCCTTTGAATTGCCACTCCCCACCCCCGTGTGCAGGAAGAGCCTGTGACCCCCAGTTTGGTAAGGCTTGTCCTAGTGCTTGGAGTACGACCTGTGGCCAAAATCTAGGGTGGCTTGGTGGTACTGTCCCTGCTGGTTCCTCATGAAGCCCCTGGCTTTATGAGCCCCACTGTTAGCAGAACCCTGCTGGCCACCTGTTTTCTACAGAGGTGCCATCCCCCTCCCCTTTCCAAAGTTGATCAGGATCTTTCCATGAAGACCAGAGTCAGCCAAAAATCAGTACTTGCTGTCTACTTGCTTCTCTAACTGTCTTAGGGGGCAAGTGATGCCTGCAAAACTCGCTGCTCAGAGGAACCCGACAGACCCATCTTTGGAGTTAAGACTGAGAGGAGCCAGTGCATCCCAGTCTATAATAGAGCTTGCCACCAGCTCTCCTCATTTCTCATTGGTCTTTGGGAGTCAGTAGGCCATCAAGCCTAGTGTCAGCACCAACTTAAACCATGACAGGAATTTGCCCACGTGGCCTCTTTAGGAACACAGTATGTGTCTCTGATTTGGCTAAATCAAAAGCCTAATTTTTGTCCCTGACCGGGGGACCTTTGGACACAGGACTAGCTTGTTAAAGGGCCATGTAAGGCTTTCTACTCTGCACATTGTACAGGAGACACTGTAGGCCCCTCAGTCCCTTACTAAAAAGGTGAGTGAATTTGCCTTCAGTTAACCTGGGACCTTCTGTTTAGCTCCCTCCTGCGTCCCAAATTTTTGTGGAAATGTATACCCCCACATATTAACAGTGACCAGAGAAGCTTCTGTGCGCAAGAAGCATGGAGCCTCTCAAGGAAGTTAAGCCCTGGGAAATGGGTCCCATGCCCTGCTCCTTAGGCCTCATTAGCAGGGCAGCCCCAGCACACAGCCGTTCTGCGTCCAGTGGCCCATCCCTGCTAATCGAGACTAGTAACCCTATTTGTCCTTCTGTGCTAATAATGTGGCTACTTAACCATGGCTGTCTTTCAGTCAGTTTCTTTTTGGGGGGGGGGTAAATGAGGGGGATTAGTCTTTTTTTTTTTTTTCTTTGATAGGGTCTCAGATATCCCAGGCTGGTCTCAACCTTGCTACGTAACTGAAGATGGCCTTAAACTTCCAATCATCCTGCCTCCACCTGGAGTGCTGGGATTACTGGCGTGTGCCACCAGTTTATGCGGCCCTGGGAAGCAAACCCAGGGCGGGCTTCATGCATGCTAGCTAGGCAAGCAGTCTACCAGCTGAGGTACATCCCCAGTGCCCTTTATTATTATTTTTTAATCAGTAAATATATTCAACCGAAGGAGAGGTCAGAGGTCGGGCTAGCTGCCGGCTGTAATGTGGAGACTGCCTCTGGGGCAGCCCCCTCCCCCTAAAGCTGCTGAGCTTCTTCACCTGTAATTACTGTTTGCCCATTTCCCTTGTTACAAAACCATTTGGGGGGAAGGATTCTGCTTCCCACCATGACTGGGCTATGGGAATTTGACCACCTTGCTTCATGAGCTGACAAATTTGCTGTATTTAAAAACTTAAAATGTGAGACATCATTAAGTGTTTATATTTTTGTAATGTTTGTATTACAGTTAATAAAAGGTGGTTAAAACCCTAAAAGGGGGCTGAAGAGATGGCTTAGCAGTTAAGGCGTTTACCTGCAAAGCCAAAGAATCCCAGTTGCACTCTCCAGGACCCACGTAAGCCAGATGCACAAGGTGAATGCATCTGGAGTTCGTTTGCAGTGGCTGGTGGCTCTTGCGTGCCCATTCTCTCTCTCTCAAATAAATAAATAAAATACTTTAAAAACCCCTAAAAAGATAGGCTGAGTTGTGTCAGCAAGGCATTAAGTATGTACAAGTAATACCACTAATACTATGAAAGTTAACCTTGGGGCCTAACTCTATACCAGGCACTGTGCTGAGTATCTCTTTGCATTGCCACTGGCCAGCCCTCTAAGAAAGGTGCAACTTTACAGAGCAGATACTATGGCACAAAGAAGGCAACTAGCCAAGCATAGTAGTGCACATCTATAGTCCCAGTTACTCAGGAGGAGGAGGTAAGAGAATTGCTTATCTAGGAGTTTGAGGCCAGCCTGGGCAGCATACTAAGACCCAGCCATAACCAAGCAAGCAAAAAAGGGCATGCAGTTACTTAGTGGGAAGACTGGTTCTAGACACAGTACTCTCTTTAAAATAAAAATTTTATTTGCACATGTGTGTATATATGTATGTATGTACATACATACATACATGTATAGGAGGACCAAAGTCTCTTGCCACTGCAAATTGAACTCCAGATGTGTGTCCATTTTCCATTTTCCATCAGGCTTTCTGTGGGTAGCTGGGGAAGTGAACCCGAGCTGGCAGGCTTAGCCCCATAGACCCATTACTTTTTTTTTTTTTTTTTTTAAGTTTGGTCCGTTACTCCTGTGGACCTTTTTTTTTAAAAAATATATATATATATTTATTTATTTATTTGTAAGGGGGCCAGGTGACAGAGAATGGGCACGCCAGGGCCTCTAGCCAATGCAAACAAACTCCAGGCGCATGCACCACCTTATGCACCTGGCTTACATGGGTACTGAGGAATTAAACTTGAGTCCTTAGGCTTTTCAGGCAAGCACCTTAATGGCTAAGCCATCTCTCCAGACCCCAACCCAGTACCTTTAAGTGTCACCACAAGTGAAATAAGTTAGATGATCCAACTACAGAGGTGAAGCACATGTTTAAAGCAGGATGAAAACTGGACAACATGAAATCATTTCACTGACTTCATGCCTTGATATGCCCAAGTCACGGTGCTGCCATTAGTTTATTTCTCTGAACTTCATGTGATAAATAAATCCATGAAAGATTCAATACTCTAACTGGATAATTTGAATTTAATAGAAGATTAAAACACATGGGGAGGTAAAAAGCACTTATTTCTGATCAATATGCCACCAGGTTAAAACTCAATTACTGAAATTCATATTAAAATAGTAATTTGAATCTAGGTCAGCCAGTATGGGCTACAGCTAGACCCTACCTCGAAAAACAAGTAACAACAAAATGGTAATTTGATACTAAAATGTATGCTATAAATATGAAATAGTCATAAAAACTATCTAAATACAAGTTTTACAAACAACTAAAGCCCCAAAATAAAAGTGACTGAAAAAAAAACCCAGGTATTAAGCAGATAAAAGAATGTACTCCTTTATTTTGAATTATAAAATTATGTACTTACTAAAAATGGGATGCATTTTTGGCATCTTGTATTTTGTATGCATTTCTCCCACCATCTTCATAACTTGCCTTTTGTTATCCTAAGTATTTCTTTTTCTTTTCTTTTCTTTTTTTTTTTTTTTTTTTTTTTTTTTTGAGGTAGAGTTTCACTCTAGCCCAGGCTGACCTGGAATTCACTATGTAGTCTGAGGGTGGCCTCCGAGTGCTGGGATTAAAGGCGTGCGCCACCATGCCCAGCTCTATCCTAAGTATTTTCTTGTGATCTCTACCCACCATAGTACAAGTGGATGAAAAAATACCCAGTAAGTTCTTATGAGACACATTATCAGAGAAATTAATCCAGTAACTCATGAGGACCTAGTTTTCAATGAAATAAAGACAGAAGTATTTTCAACATAATTTAATCTTTCTGATATTCAGAAGGCACTGTGATTGCGTTGTGCCGTTTTCCTCATGCTGTGTGTTCAGGTGTCTGTGACAGAATTCTGGTTACTGGAATTTTGAACAGAAAAGAAGTTTGATGTGTAAATTGTATACAATTTATAATATGCTAGGATAATTTTCTAAATTATAGTTACAAAATATTTTTAGCACATCTAATAATAACTAGTTATGTAAACTATCATTTCATTTTTGGTGACCAAATTAAATTTGAACATAATTAAAGAACACATAACATAAAAAAAACATTTAAAAACCATGGCTACAACTGAATTGTTATATTAAAAGAAAGTCAGGTACATGAATTAAAGGGTACTTAGGTTTCTCAGGCCCATTCTTTCAAAAAGCTTTCAATCCACCTTAATGCAAATAAGTGGAAAACTTTTATAACTGTCTATTCAATGTAGGAAGTGAAACCAATGACGATCAGTCTGCTACCAACCACTCAATGCTGATCACTGAACAAGTACTGCTATCTGATTATCTTGACAACTACTATAACCAAGCCACATGTATGCAGATGTGACTGGCCCAACCAATTGCAGACAGAAAAATGTTCAACATAAAGGGTAAAACAGATGACAACCAGAAATGGCTGAATCACCATACCTGTTGCATACAATCCTGAATCTTAGTTTTGCTTTATACTATTTGGTTCTTTTAGATTCAGTAGTTGGGGTTAAAAAAAAAAAAATCTGTATTCAAACCTATCTACAGAATGTCAATAAAAAAATGTGCAGGTATATACATTTTAACATACACACATACATACACACCCAGCATACAAACTCACAAGTCTAGGAACCAGCAGCTACCACATCCCATTTCTCACTAGTGATCATGTATTACTTTTAAGACCAGCTTAGATCCTATAAGGCTACAACAACATATGGCTAAAGAGGTCAAACACAAGTGCCCACACTCAGGCTGGATTAAACTGTTCCTCCTCATGATTTCTGACAAGTGGTAATACCATTTATATAACAACTGTGCCTTTACAACTTAGGATTCAGAGTATAAAAGCACAAGCATAGAACTCCCTCAGTTTTAAGAGCCTTCACTCACAGATAAGAGCACAAAACAAACTAGATGACTGAACTGTACAAATGAGCTTTACTCTTAATCTAAACAAACATGAGTTAAAACATTCTGAAATGCTGCATCCTTTGATTTCTTCATCTTTTCAATTGCCCGATACAGGTCCTGCTGTTGCACAGGCCGAATCTCATCTTCATCATGACTGAAATGCAAACAAAACCACCAAAATCATCAAATAATTTTACAACACTATGCCAAAATTAAAATGGTGCTATGGTTAAAAAACTGTTTCCCCATGCCAGTGTTTGGCACACTCTCCTGTTGCTATGATCCACCTTATGTTGGCCAGGGGGGTGATGTCCAGTCCACCCTCTGCTCATGCCATCATTTTCCCTGCCATCATGGAGCTTCCCCTCGAGCCTGTAAGCCAAAATAAACCTCTTTTTCCCACAAGCTGCTCTTGGTTGGGTGATCTCTACCAGCAATGCAAACCTGACAGTAACACCATCTGTTTCTTTCTCTCTCTCAAATAAATAAATATAGATTTTTTAAAAAGAGTAGGGGGAAGTTACAAATTTCAACTTACCTTTTTCTATAAGCATTATAAAGCAAAAACCCAATAATTCAATCTAAACGTTCTAGAAGATAGGACAAATACTAGAAGTCAGAAACATACCTTTCTTCTGATGCAGAGTTAACATATTCTCTGACACAGAGAAGGGCAGCATCTCGACACATTTCTTTTAGGTCACTTCCTGAAAACCCATCCGTTTCTTGGGCAACTTCTAGCAGGTCTACATGTCTATCCACCTTGAGCAAATGTGAAACATGCTTATAAAGACATATACTTCCAGATGTTCATCTTAGAGCTAAAGACAGTGAAATATAAAAAGCCTAGGAGGAGAAACATTCAAGAATATTTTCAACTTCTAGAAGATTTTTGAGTCAGGAAAACATTGGAATTCTTCCAAGACAAAAAAAAAAAAAAAAACATTGGAATTTAATTTCACTATTTGTCATTAAAACTAAGACAGGTATAGATGTCTTTATTGGCTACATTATGTACTGGTCCATTCATGTGGTACTTCTCAGGAAGGCACTGAGTGCACACTTTTCTGTAATATATTTAACCAGCAGTGGCAAGAGGCCCTGGAGCACTTGGTCATATTCTCTCACATACATACATACATATATTCATACATGCATACATACCACACATGAAGTATTTTTTTAAAAAACAAAAATACAGTGCAACAGGAAAAGGGGTAAAGAACACATCTTTAACAAAAAACTTCAAACTCTAATATATATAGTAACATGCATTTCACCTCCAAAATGCAAATGAAGCCAGGCATGGTGATGCACGCCTTTAATCCTAGCACTTGGGAGATACAAGTAAGAGGATTGCTGTGGGTTTGAGGCCAGCCTGGAGCTACACAGTGAATTCCAGGTCAGCCTGGGCTAGAGTGAGACATTACCTCAAAAAAAAAAAAAAAAAAAAAGAATGCAAATGAAAATTTAATGAGATAACCATTTTCTACTATCCCATTGGCACAAAGCCCCACAACATTCTTTGGCAAGGCTATACAGAAAGAGGTACTGCAATGTTGCTAGCACAAGAGGAAACTGGGATGGACAGTTTGGCAAGAGTTACAGAAGTATAAGTGACCTGGCAATTCCTCTTCTGGAAAACCCACCCTATTAGTATTCCTGCACAATGTGGAATGACATGCATACAAGATTACTTGAAGACAGTATTTTCACAATAATAAAAGACCCCTTTCCACCTGAATGTCCTTCAGTATGACACTAATGACATAACTTACAGTACATACATACAATGGAACCCTATGAAAAACAGAGGGGGGAGAGAATAGGGTAAGGAAATATTGCTGATATAAGCAACATGTTAATATGGAAAAATTTCAAAGTTAAGTGAACAATGTAAAGAAAGGTGTGCATGGCTTATGAACATGCTTGATGTAAAAAGGAGAGAGGAAAAACAGTATTTTCTATTTGCTGTTGTAGGCACAAAGCTAATATGAAAGGATATAGACACTATAGAGGAAGGAGATTTTTCCGTGGAGATCACATAATACACCTATCTCAGTGGTTGAACTATGTGACTATACTACAATGAGAAAAACAATTTAAGACAGGGTCTCATGTAACCCTGACTAACTATAAACTTGTTTAGCAGAGGCTAAAATAAAATAAATAAAATAAAATAAAGTAAAGTAAAATAAAATAAAATAAAATAAAAAAACACAAAAGCTGGGCATGGTGGCACATGCCTTTAATCCCAGCACTTGGGAGGCAGAGGTAGGAGTATCGCTGTAAGTTCAAGGCCACCTTGAGACTACATAGTGAATCCCAGGTCAGCCTTGGCCAGAGTAAGACCCTACCTCAAAAAAACAAAAAACAAAAAACAAAAAACAAAAACCAAACCAAACCAAAACAAAACCCAAAGAGCACAAACGCTATTGACGATTTTAATTATCACCTTATTTTTTTTTTTTTTTTTTTTTTGAGATAGGACTTCACTATGTAACTCAGGTTGGTGTGTTGAACACACACTCCTCCTTCCTCAGCCCCCTCAGTGTTAGGACTACAAATGTATACCACCATACCTGGAATTTATCATTTTTTCTTAATCTAAATTCCAATGTTAAAATGCAATGAAATAAAAACAAAAAATGAAATGAAAAGAAAACCTTTATAAAAATACCTTCTCATATAACCAGAGATGGTCTAAAAAAAGAAAAATTACAGTATTTTAATGTGTAGATATACATGGTTCTTTAGAAACTTAAGCACATCATCTTTTCAAGGTCTCACTCTAGCCAGACTGACCTTCAATTCACTCTGCAGTACTAGGCTGGCCACAAACTCACAACAATCCTCCTACCTCTGGCTCTTGAGTACTGGGATTAAAGGCATGCACCACCACGCCCGGCTCTATTTAACTATTTCAAATATATCACATGTGTACATCAGCAGCTGAGTTTTATAGTAAGTTAGGTCAAAGCTATATCACTCCCAGGTTCCTTCTTCATTTCTCTCTAAAATGACTATATGAATGAAAGTATCACATCACAGGTTGAAGAAAACTCTTAATTCTCTACTCACATTTTCATTTTTCAAGATGAGTTTCAAGATTGCTTCTCTTTGTTTTAGAGCCTAAAACCAAGATATGTCCAGTTAGCATTAAAAAAATGAAATAAGGGCCTGGAGAAATGGCTCAGTGGTTAAGGCACTTGCCTGCAAAGCCTAAGGACCCTGTTTTGATTCCCCAGTACCCACATAAAGTCAGATGCATAAAGCAGCACATCCATCTGGAGTTTTCAGCGACTGTAGGAAAAGGTTTTTAAAAAATGAAAAAAGAAAAAGAACGAGTATTTTTTCCTGTTCCTTCCTTTGTAAACAACCTGATAACTGATATAAAATAATTGAAATTTTTATAGGAATCAAAGCAAGATCTCGATGTGAGACTAGTTTTCCTAATTAATTATATTTATATTATGAACTCCCAGTACCTAGCACAGTGGAATAATATGTCCTAATGTTTACTGAGTGAATCAATACCCAAGATAACTCTATTCAATAGTACATGTGGGGGGGGGTGCATGCATATACACATGTTCCTATGGGTGCACATGTGCCGCATGTATGCATGTATGTCAGTATAGAGTGCCTTTCTCAAGTATTCTCCACTCATTTCTTGAAACAGGGTCTCTCACTGAACCTGCAACTTACTGATTCAACTGAGCTAGATGGCTGGCCAGCCCCACGGATCCTTCTGTCTGTCTCTTCAGTGTCAGGGTTACAGGTGCATGCCACCACATATGGCTTTTACCTGGGGGCTGGGGATCCAAGATCAGGTCCTAATACTTGCATATAAAGCACTTCGCCAACTGAGCCATCACTCTAGCCTCTACGGTTCTTTATTTTTCTTCAAACATGATTTCACTGGCTGGCCTGGAATTCATATAGACTAGGCTGACCCCAAACTAGTGGCAAGTCTTCTGATTCTCTCTCTCAACTGCTGGGATTTCAGGCATGGGTTACCATGCTGGCTTTTCCTATATCGTTCTGAAGTCTTCATTTTCTTTTAAATTAATTTACTTAACAATACTGATGCAAACAAACTCCAGATGCATGTGCCACATTGTGCATCTGGCTTTATGTGGGTACTGGGGAATTGAATCAGGGTCGTTAGGCTTTGCAGGCAAATACCTTAACTGCTGAGCCAACTCTCCAGCCCAAGAAGTTTTACAGTAAGGTTAATAATACTTTGACATTGTAGTTATGAAAAAAAAATTACCTTCTAATATTTGTGTGTAGTCACTAAAAATATAATTAACAATTATAAAATTCCAGTTTTGTTAGCAATGTACATTTGAGAGAAAAGGGAAAAGAGACAGGGAAGAAGAGCGAGAACATGGGCGTACCAGGGCCTCTAGCCACTGCAAACCAACTCCAGACCTCCAGACACATGCACTACTTTGTGCATCTGGCTTATGTGGGTACTGGGAAATCGAATCAGGGTCCTTGGGCTTTGCAGACAAGTGCCTTAAAGGCTAAGCCACCTCTTCAGCCCCCTTTTCTTAAGGCAGAGTCTTACTCTAGCCCAGGCTGGCCATGATTAAAGACGTGTATCACCAAACCCAACTAAATTTATAGTTTACTAAATGCTACTTTTCATGTTGTTTCCTACATTCTATACCACTGCACATCAAATCCTTAGCTGTTTTTAGGATTACAGTAGAATTTTGGATTAAAAGCACTAATATTAATATTCAGAATAACCGAGATAAGCTATTTTTTTTAAATATTTAATATGTGGCCTGAAAAATACAGAAAATTTTGAAATTATTGTGCAAGACATGCCACGTCCCTCTAATGTGGAGGCGGTCCACATCTGCCGGCTCTTCTGCGCCCGTCTCCCTGGCGCTCTACCGCGTCCCCCACTGCTCACCACTAAGCTGCTTCTGCACTTCCTCCCCTTGCTCATTCTGCAAGGACGGCTTTGTCTCATCTGCCTGCCAGATTTCTATAACCTTCAAGGCACATGTGCTTTCTGTAAATTCCACTGACTCTGACTCCACCTACAGAATGAAATGACTTCCAGTTTCTCCTTTATCTTCCTGAAGCAAGTCACTAAAGTAGCTAGTAGGCAAATTTAAGGCATTATTATTCTTGAAAAAGAAGCAATTATACTGATCTTAGGATAAAACTAAGATAAAAAGCAAAAGGACAAAAAAAAAAAAGAAGCAATGTTGGGGGAGGAGGGGCTCCTGTTCTATTCTTTCTCTGAATGTCACACATAAGCCCAAGAAACACTCCTTCTTAAAAATCACAGATAAAGGCCGGGCATGTTGGCACACACCTTTAATTCCAGTACTTGTACAGGGGAGGCTGAGAAAGGAGGATCTCTGTGAGTTTAAGGCCAGCCTGAGATTACATAGTGAATTTCAGGTCAGCCTGGGCTAGAGTAAGACACTGCTTTGAAAAACCAAAAACCCAGGCTGGAGGGATGGCTTAGTGGTTAAGGTGTTTGCCTGCAAAGCCAAAGGACCCAGATGTGATTCCCCAGGACCCACATAAGCCAAATGGATAAGGGGCACATGCACCTGGAGTTCATCTGCAGTGGTTAGAGGCCCTGGCACACCCATTCTCTCTCTCTCTCTTCCTCTGTTAAATAAATAAATAGATAAATAAATAAATAAATAAATAAATAACAAAAACCAAAAACCTTACACATAAAGACATGCTAAAAGGCAAATAATTAGCTCTTCATAATACCATTAGGACTACCTACAGGCTGGTTGATATGAAATCTTGTAGGCATCCTTCTCATTATTGCCGAGTCAAGGTCCTGAGGACGATTAGTAGCTCCCATCACTATGACCTAAACATATAAAGACAAAATAAGACATTAAACCTACCAATAATATTCCTTAAGATTATTATTGCTAGTACGTAGAAAACAGAGCTAATTAGGAAGTTTTTAAACTAAATCTTAAAAGAGACAGCTGGTTATAACCTAGCATTACTCAAATATTTTTTTTTCCTTCCTTACATTACTCAAATATTAATAGAAAACTGAAGTCAGTCCTTAAAATCATCAATAGTATACCAGGAAAGACTAGTCCATTTCACTGACTGGACTTCTGGTAACTAAAATACCTGTTCTAGCTAGCTACAAGTATTGTTATTAAAGATCAAAGATGCATAAAGTATCTTTTTTTTTGAGGCAGGTTCTCACTTTATTGCAAGCTGACTCTGGAACTCACTCTGTGGTCCCAGGCTGGCCTCGAACTCACAGTGATCCTCCTACCTCTGCCTCTCAAGTGCTGGGATTTTGTGCATCACCACAGCAAGCTGTATAAAGAGCTTTTGAGAAAGAAAAAAAAAAAAAACTGTTGTAGTTTGCAAAAATGTCATTGAATGAGTACCTTTCTTAAGAATTACAAAGACTTAAGTCAGGCATGGTGGCACATGCCTTTAATCCCAGCACTCAGGCAGGCAGAGGTAGGAGGATTGCAATAGGTTTGAGGCCACCCTGAGATTACATAGTGAATTCCAGGTCATTCTGGACTAGAGCAAGACTCTACCTTGAAAAAACAAACAAACAAACAAAAATTTACAAAGACTTGGGCTGGAGAGATGGATCAGCAGTTAAAAGTGTTTGTTTGTCTGCAAACCCTAACAACCGAGGTTTGATTCCCCAGTATCCATGTAAAGCTAGAAGCAAAACAGGGCATGCATCTAGAGTTTGTTTGCAGTGGCTAGAGGCCCTGCTGCACCCACCCATACTCTCTCTCCCTCTCTGCTTGAAAATAAATAAATTAAAATGTTTAAAAACAAAAGGATTACAGAGACTTAGCATCACTTCCCCTTAAGGATGAGGACCCTGGTAATAGTAACATGTATTACACACTTGTTCTTTACATATCATATCATCTTAACTGTACCATTAGCACTGTCGGTGACATCTTCACAATGCTAAATTAATAAAAAAAAATAACTCATGCAATGCAACTTTTGAAAAAATTAGAGTAAAAGCAAACATGGAAGTGCTAGGTAGGCGGCTCCAAAGGTAGCTCAGAAGCAGAGTACTTGCTGAGCATGTGTGAGGCTGTGACATTAATCCACAGCATCCAAAAGAAGTGGGGAAAGGGAGAGAAGGAGGGAATGAATTTGAAAAGGAAAGGAAAAACATGTTGGTCACACTGCCAACCTTCTGGGTCTATATCAATTATTTGTGAAGGAAGTATAAAATGGAAAAAAATACAACTTTAAAGATCAAAAGAAATAAAGAAAAATATACTCAAAAAAAGTATTTTAAAAGCATCAATACTTCACTATAACCTTAATAATAGCACATTTGCTATCCAAAATCAACTTATTAATATTTTATAGAAATATTTTATATTACCTTATTTCTATCTAGCATGCCTTATATTTCCCAAATGTTACTCCAGAGAAAGTTAAAAATGTGCCATATCTTATATCCTACTCTTTACATTTTGACATTCGAGAACCTCAGTGCCAAATTACTTTAATTTGCTAAGGGAGCTTGCCACCTAGTGGAAAGAAATATAAGTACAAATATATACTACAACCATATATTTAAGAAATGTTAGTTCCACAAAATAACAAAATTCTATATATGGGTTAAGTGGTCCTAAAATCAAATATTAATATACCTATCTTCCTTTTAAAAAACCTATTTATTTAGGGCTGAAGGGATGGCTTAGCGGTTAAGACATTTGCCTGCAAAGCCAAAGGACCCAGATTCAATTCCCCAGGACCCACGTTAGCCAGATGCACAAGCGGGTGCACACATCTGGAGTTCGTCTGCAGTAGCTGGAGGCCCTGGCATGTCCATTCTCTCTCCCCCCGCTTTCTCTGTCAAATAAATAAATAAATAAAAATTTCAAATAATATTTATTTATTTAAGAGAGTAGAGTACAGGCTCATGCCATTGTGAATGAACTCCAGACACATGCACCATTTTGTGCATCTGGCTATATGTGGGTACTGGCTATAGAACCCGGGCCATCAGGCTTTGTAAGTGCATTCCTTTAATCACTAAGCTACCCCCTAGGCCCCTATTTTTCTTTATTCACTTCCTACAATTTGGTAAAATTAAAAAGAAAAATTTCTACCAGACAAACCTCAAAAGTGATTTAATGAGCTAATAGCACAGACAGTGAGACTAATAATGTTCTGATATACTGAAGACTGATCAATGCAGAAAAATCACAAAAGGCACCATGACTGAGGCAGTACTTGTTAAGGGGGAGGAGACAGCCTGAAGAGTGGGCAACACGTTGAGAAACATTCTAGGTAAACAAACGGAATAAAATAAAATAAAAATCATAATATAGAAAATGAAGTGCTAGGAAATGGAATCAAGATTAAAATTGCAGCAGGCCAATAAAAGGGAAAGAAAAGACATCCGAGTAGAAGAGGGATTAGTTGGAAAGAAAGGGTTTGGTGGCAGCAAGAGAGGGAACAAAAGAGGATAATGGAACCGGATTATGATCAAAATACATTATGTACTATGCAAGCAGATGGATAGAATACTGGGACAGGGGAAGGGGGATATGGTCTAAGAGAGAGTTGGGCAGAAGTATCCTGTGGAGGTAGGTGGATAATGCTGTGCCCAGAAGCCATAGGTTGTTACCAGAAAAATTTCAATGCTAGGGGAGGGATACCTTTCAGCAAGTTGTTGGCCAAGGAGGTAGGCCCTGATGTTGCCAAAACATTATAGGCTATTGCCAAGGTTCTTGGCTGCCAACCAGAGCTAAGACCCTACTGCTGAAGATACCACATGCTTCAGTATAATGAAGCTGGAGCTGAGCTGGAAGCTCTACCCTGTTGACTAGCTGTCAAGATGCTGTAAAGAGCTCTACAGCCTGTTGGAGGAGAGAAGTCATCAATGGTTGTCAACCAGCAGTAGATCCTGTAAGTTTTACAGCTGGCCAGCCAGGCAAATGTGCCACCTGGTACAATGGTGGCATGTCTGTCATGGGGGAAACCAACTGTTACTTGACTGGATTTGAAGCCTGATCCACAGGAGGGAATTCCTGCCTAGTACTAAAACCCTAATGAAATGGCTAGAGAGATTTATGATAAACCTTGGGGAAGGGAGGGACTACTACTGTTTTAGCTCATCAACTAGACAGAATTAATATATATGTAAGGATTCTCTTTCTCAAGTTGGACTGGTGGCTCACACCTATTAACAGCACTTCTGACAAAAAACAAGCAAGCAAGCCTGGTGCCTTTAATCCCAGCACTCAGGAGGTAAGGGCAGGAGGACTGCTGTCAGCTCAAGGTCAGCCTGAAGCTACAAATTGAATTCCAGGTTAGCATGGGCTAGAATGAGACCCTACTTTGGAAGAAACAATGGGAATGAAAAAAAAAAAAATGCCTTTCTCCCCTTAAAATCACTCTATAACATGTCTTTAAGTCATTTCAAGCATTCTTTTTTTTAATCATGAATACCTTTTGTTATATGTACTCATTTTCATAATGTATATACTGTATTTTTATTGTACCTTTTATACTTTTAAATTGTATCTTTTATACTTTTAAATTGGCAATGTCCAGGTTGGAAGAGAGAGCCCCGTGGTTAAGGCACTTGTTTGCAAAGCCTAGAGACCTGGGTTCAATTCCTCGGTACTCACATAAAGCCAGATGCACTAGCTGGCACATGCATCTGGAGTTTACTTGCAGTGGCTAGATGCCCTGGTGCACCCATTCTCTCTCTACCTGCCTCTTCTCTCTCTCACTCACTCAAATCAATCAAGAAATTAAATATTTTAAATTGACAACGTCCATAATCACACCATGATCATGATCCCCTCCCACCACTTTCCTTTTTCTCCCTTCCAAGTCCCCCTCCACCAAATCTCTTCTTTCCAACTAGTCTCTCTTCTATTTTGATGCCATCATTTATTTTTCTCTTTTATTATGTTGGTCTTGTGTAGGCAGCATCAGCCACTGTGAAGTCATGAATATCTAGGCCACTTTGTGTGTAGATGACAGCATTATAAGCACTCCCTTCCTTTGGCTCTTACATTCTTTCCACCACCACTTCTACAGTGCTCCCTGAGCCTTGGAGAGTGTGACAGAAATGTCTCACTCAGTGCTGAACACTCCCTGTAACTTCTCAGCACTTTGGTGAATTCTGACTCACCCCAATGGTTACCACCATCGAAAAGAGAAGCTTCTCTACCAAAAGTGAGAGTAGCATTAATAATTAGGCATAGGGTTGGAAAGTTGGCTTAGAGGTTCAGGCACTTGCTTGCAAAGCCAAAGGACCCAGGTTTAATTCCCCAGGACTCATGTAAGCCAGATGCACAAGGGGGCGCACACATCTGGAGTCTGTCTGTAGTTGCTGGAGGCCCTGGCGTGCCTATTCTCATTCTCTCTCTCTCAAATAAATAAATAATATAAATAAATATTTTAAAAAATAAGTAGAATCTGGGCATGGTGGCGCATGTCTTTAATCTCAGCAGTCCGGAGGCAGAGGTAGTTGGACTGCCATGAGTTCGAGGCCACCCTGAGACTACAGAGTGAATTCTAGGTCACCTCTGAGCTAGAGCAAGACCCTACCTCAGAAAACCAAAAAAAAAAAGTAGGCATAAACATAAATATTTTAGAGGGCAGTTTGGTGGACATAATATGTGTCCATTTAGCCAGACAACAGTAGTAGTCCCTCCCTCCCCCAAGGCTTATGATCTCCCCAGCCTGACTGGATTTCAGACCTGCTCCACAGGAGGGAATTCCTGCCTAGTAGTAAAAACCTAATGATATGGCTCAGTTTATAAAATGGTTGTCTCACAAGTGTAAGACATGAGTGCAATCCCCAGCATCCACATAAAAGCTGGGTGTAGGCCAGGCATGGTGGTGCACACATTTAATCCCAGCACTTGGGAGGCAGAGGTAGTTGGACTGCCATGAGTTCGAGGCCACCCTGAGATTACATAGTGAATTCCAGGTCAGCATGGGCTAGAATGAGATACTACTTCAAAAAAAAAAAAAAAAAAAAAAAAAAGCCGGGTGTGGGGGCGCACGCCTTTAATCCCAGCACTGCCTTGAAAAACCAAAACCAAAACAAAACAGATTGCCTCAAAAGCCTGTGCATTCAGTTTCAGGCTCCTCTGAGTAGCTAGGATTGTAAGGGTGGGCCATGGTGTTCCACTAAAGCTTCCTTTCCCTGGATTACGTTGTTGAACAGCACTGACTTTTATAGTCATATGTGGAACTTACGATTGGCTCCACATAACGGCATGAGGTTAAATCTCTTGGGGGAGGGGGGTCATCTAACATAAGAATTCACCAGAAATGACCCAAGTTCAGCTTGGGTAATACTTGCAATATAAATTAGATTAAGACTATTTGTAAGGCTTCATTTCTCTCAGGATTTACCCAAGCCCCAGTTTCCACTTTCATTCTGTATTCTCCTCTTTCAGGAATTGTCTCCATAACCTGAGAGAGTGACCTCACGACATAGCACTACCTTTTGGTTATGATTACTGACAGAACCAGGATGAAGAGGCAACAACATATGATCATCACAAGTAGGTACTCGTATTAAACAGTCCCACAGTAGCAACTACATAGTCAGTGTTAACTCCTCTAGTTATTTGAACCTGAATGCAATCCTCAAAATGGGTGAAATTTATAAAAACCATATTCCTTTTTACCCTCATCATTAAAGTGTAAAAATTATGAAAAAACTTATGTTCAAAAGTTTAATAAATAGTCCACCAAATTTTCTATTAATAACAAAAATACGTATGTTTAGGGAAGATTTTGCTCAAATACCTGGCAGCTATGATCCGTATCCAGTCCATCCCAGAGACTCATAAACTGAGCTTTCATCATAGCAGTAGCTTCATGGTCAGAACTGGAACGATTTCGTAGAAAGGAGTCTGAAAGGAAAATGTCCTTAGTCTTAGAAACTGATTATGGAGTATTCTTTCTATAATTTAAAATTATTTAGTAAAAAGCTGATAGCTTTATGAAACAATGAAAGGGGCTTGGGAGTTATTTATGTATTTCTGACAGAACTTTGGTAAATTATTGAGCAAATGAAAACAATCAATTTCTAATCTTTCTTTCCTAAAAATATACTCGAGTCGACATGTTGAAGAGAAACAAAGGATGTGATACTGACAGGCTGGTAAAGGGGTCAGGAAGAGTCCCAGAGGAAAGCCTGTGTGCTTTAGCCCTACCTTTCCAGCTATCTGAACCCTGTGTGTTCTTCATTATATTATTCTATACTTTGTTCCTCATAAAAAGACAAGAGAAAATGCTGGAACTTCTATTAAGTGGGAAAATATAGAACACAGTGAACATTTTAAAGCACATGTGCTAGCATGCATATATGTGTATATGTACAAATGTGTACATGATAAAAACCCTCTAAGGAAATAACAAAACAATAGTCATCTCTTACAGATGCTCTTTAGGGCAATTTTAAGTTGAAGTTTTTCTTTGTTTTTTGCTCGAGTGGTATGTGGGAACTGCATGCATACATATTCACCCTTCTGGTGCCACATGTGCTCACCTGCGGCAGGGTGTACGTGCCTGCATTGGCCAGAACAGAAAACTGGGTGTCCATTCCATTGCTTTTTGACCCATTCGTGTTTGAGCCAGAGCTTGCACTGTGTGACTCCTACCCCTGCCATAAGCTCTGCTGACTTCTGGCTCTCTCCCTATTCCATTATAGGAGTGGGGATGTAGGCATGCATTGCCAAGCCCAGCGGATATGAAGGTACTGAAGATTCAAACTCAGATGGCCTCAGGCCACCCTTCATGCTTACACAAGAAGCACTTAACTACTGAGACATCTTTCCAGCCCTATATACAGTTTTTAAGACTGTTTACAGAGACAGCAAAGAAATTTGTGAACACAGATGGATAAAGAGAAATAATACTGATGTAACTTAACCATATTCAAATTCAAATCACTATAAAGGAACTGATTATAAACAAAGTGAAAGGCCAATCAAGAAAATATTTATAATAATAAACTTCAACAAAGAATTATCTGGAGAAATATAAATACTTCAATGAAAATCTAGCAATTTACAAATCAAATATAAGCAGGAAAATAAAAAACAATGACAGAATTCATGGTTTTAAAATTGATAAAAATGATACTGTTTGAAAAAATAAGTATTATGAAGTATGCAGAAAAATAAAAATTAAACACTGGTGGGTTTAACAACTTTTGGGGGGACAGGGTCTTGCTATATGTCCAGGTTGGCCTACAACTATTTCTTTTTTTTTTTTCATACTGACCTTGAAGGGCACTCAACGTTCTCCTTTGGGGGTCACATGCATGCACACGGCACATACATCTGATCACACACATATGAATATACCACACATAACACAGTACACCATGCATACTCTACATACACACACACACACACACACACACACACACACACACAAAGGTTTAATCTGGTTATCTACACAGCACTTTTAAAATGTTCACATTCAAAAACATAGCATAGCATACCTATTTCATCTATAAAGATGATGGAAGGCTGTAGCTTTATGGCAAGAGAGAAAACAGCAGCAGCCAGTTTCTGAGATTCTCCATACCACTTATCAGTCAGTGTTGACGGCTGCAGGTTAATGAACCGACAGCCTGCTTCTTTGGCCGTAGCTTTGGCAATCAGTGTTTTCCCACAGCCTGGCGGCCCATAGAGAAGAACACCTAGAAATCAAGATAATTTTATTATTAACTTGACAAAGATGAGATTCCCTTTAGCTTACAAGGTACTCAACAGGTTATAAATTCTACCGCACACAAAAACTTTCCCAATATCTAACTGTTTTATTAATGTCTTGATGGCAGAAATGGTAGTAGAACAAATAGCATCATGTTTTAAATCCAAAATAAAGGCATGGATTTGGAGACTATTACAACCTTGAACCTTCTCTCTTCATGAGAAGGTTCAGTTCAAGATACTAAAAACTGTCATCTTGACATCTAAATTCACACCTCTGTCAATGCAGGACAAATAAACCATCTTTACAAGCTAACACGGCACTATAGCTAGCTGACTAGACTTGCCAAATGGGAAAGCTCTGGATTGAGAGGCCCTGCTTCAATAAATAAGGTGAAGAGCATTGTGGAAGACACCTAACATCAAAGTCTGGCCCCCACACAAGCACATGCATGCATACCACACACCAAAAAAGCAGAAGGATTACATTTAGAGATATTCGTGTCAGCCCTCTCAGTTCTTAAGTTCCCAGATTTCCAAAGCGATAACTAATAAGGAGTAAGAGACTGTTTCCTCAAACAGTGTATTTAATTTCCAGTTCACCTGTAGTGCAGTATTTTCAGTCCCATAAGAATCACTACCATCTAAAAATGGACCACTAGGAAGAAAAAATTACTAAGCTGTGAACTAACAAAATCTTGTCTTTGCTTAAAAACAAAAACAACTATAGTTTTGGATTTATTTTTCTTTAATATTAACTGTTAAAATTTTAATTTATTTAGAATAGAAAAATGTTTTAAATAAAGGCATTACTGTCAGGCATGGTGCACACCTTTAATCTCACCTCTCATGAGGCAGAGGAAGGAGGATCGCCATGAGTTCGAGACCACCCTGAAACTACATAGTTAATTCCAGGTCAGCCTGGGCCATAGTGAGACCCTACCTTGAAAAACCAAAAATAAATAAATAGAATAAAATACAGGCACTATTATACATCATGCTAAGGAATTGGGTTTATGTCCAAATTTCAGATGCTGAAGAATGAACAATTATTTATCAAATATATTTCAACAGTCTCTGGAGAATCTGATTTTTCCTGGCGGGGAGAAGGGGAAAATGGGCTGGAAAGATGGCTTACTGGTTAAGGCACATGCCTGCGAAGCCTAACGACCCAGGTTCAATTCTCCAGGTCTCACATAAGCCAAATGCACAAGGTGGCACATGCTGGAATCTGTTTGCAGTGGCTGGAGGCCAGGGTGTGCCCATTCTTTCTCTATCTCTGTCATTCTCTTTCCCTCTCTCTAATAAATAAATAAATAAAACTTTAAAAAACCCAGTCTTCAATCGCAAAAAATTAAATGTTTTCTAGACTTTTACAAATACACACACACACACACACACACACACACACATATATCTGCACACACTTTTTTTTTAAACTATATATATTTTACTATACCTTTTGGAGGCTGCAGAAGCCTGGAATTCTCAAACAAATGCTTCTTTTTGATCGGTAAGATGACTGTGTCTTTCAGATCTGTAATGACATCATCTAGACCTGCTATATCACTCCAAGTAACCTGGCAAAATATAAAGTCACCATGAATTTCACAAGTTATGTATACTCATAAAAGAGAAAACACAAAGCTGGGCGTGGTAACGCATGCCTTTAATCCCAGCACTCGGGAGGCAGAGGTAGGAGGATCGCCGTGAGTTCGAAGCCACCCTAAGACTACATAGTTAATTCCAGGTCATCCTGGATCACAGTGAGACCTTACCTCGAAAAACCACAAAAAAAAAAAAAAAAAAAAAAAAGAAAAAGAAAAAGAAAGAGAGAGAGAGAGAGAAAAAACAATCCCCCCAATGGCAAACCATTATGTAATCTGATCATTAACCATGAATAAAAAGTTGAAGTTGAAGGCTGAGGTGATAGCTCAGTGGTTAAAGGACACTTGTGCTTGCAAAGCCTGCCAACCTAGGTTCAATTCCCCAGCCAACAAGTGGCACATTTGTTTAGCATTTGTAGTGGCAAGAGACCCTAGCATGCCTATACACACATATGCAAATTAATTAACTTTTTTAAAAGTTTGCTATGTAATATTAGTAATAACTTTTCACAGAATAGATCAACTCTGGCATGGGAAAAATGGATTTTACAATCAATTTTCTACTACTGAGCAAAAAACACTAAGTCTAGCAGTGTTGGTTGGTGGTAGAGGGCTTTCCCTGGGTTTAACCCCAGCAATGGAAAACAAAACAAGCAAGACATCGAAAACTGCAAAAATCGAATAAATGAAGCTACGCGTGGTGGTACATGCTTTTAATGCCATTACTCAGGTGGCAGAGGCAGGAAGATTGCCATGAGTTCAAGGCTACCCTGAGACTACATAGTGAATTCCAGGTCAGCCTGGGCTAGAGTGAGACCCTACTTCAAAAAAGAAAACAACAACAACAACAAAAATCTAATAAAATCATTGCATTCATGAAGAATTACTTCATCATAAAAAGACAAAGAGCCAATGAGAAAGATAACCTAGCAATGGCTTATGAGAAAGAGTTCATCAGGAATGCACTTCTGTTATAAATTTAAATTTTAAGTACAGAAATTAAAATTTAGAAATTTAGAACTTTAAATTCTGGATATAGTCTATACTCACCAAATTGGACTCCTGATTTTATTTTATTCATTTTATACTCTTGAACTACTCTGTCTATAGTTCCGGGCTAGCCTCAAACTCACAGTGATCCTCCTACCTCTGCCTCCCCAGTGTCGGGGTAAAAAACGTGCATGACTATGCCTGGCAATAAAAATATTTTTAAAAGAAGGACTAAAGATACTTACATGCATATTAAGTGGGTCTACTAGATGAGCAGCAATACTCATTTCATATTCTGAAAGCTTCACATTTTTCACACCAATCTGTTTCATTAGTTTTTCTGCCTGGAATGAAGAAAATGAGTAACCTTCTTTGATGTAATATTTAGACAGTGACATATTAAGAGATATGATCAAGTCTAAAGAGCAACAAACAGATGACACAAGAATTTAGCAGGGATAATCTAGGTCCTTGGTCTGATCTTCACTACTGTGAGCCCTTAGGTGAAGAAAAGATTTAAGGCTCGAAGCTACAGAGACCAAGGCAACTAACTGCTCTTGAGAACTAAGAGCTGGATGTGCTGGCAAATACTTGTAATCTTTGCACTGAGGAGGCAAAGAGAGGGGGAAAGTTGCAAGTTTGAGGTTAGCTTGGGCTACAAAACATGTGCCAGGACAGCCAGAGCTACATATCAATACCCTGTATCAAAAAGACAAATTATAAAAAAATAAATAAATAAAAGCTGAGGGCTGGGGGATGATTGAGCGGGTAAGAACACTGTTGCACATGCACGAGGATCTGAGTTCAATCCCTAATACCCATGTAAAAATCTGGGCATAGCCACACATGTCTGTACCCCCAATATGGACAATATTAAGAGGGGTGAAGACAGGAGTATTGCTGGAGCTCTCTGGTCAGCCAAAGGAACTGAAAAAAGAGAGCTCCAGGTTCAGTTAGAGATTGTCTCAAGGACACAAAGTGGAATAACAATGGAAGATGACTCAGTATCTTCCTCTGGACTCTGCATGCACTCGCGTGCACACCTAACACCAAACAAAACATAATTTTTGTTTCAGAAAAGAGGTGAACATGGTGGCACACACCTGTAATCCCAGAACTGGGGGGATGGAGGCAGGATAAGGAGTTCAAGGTCATCCTTTCTCATATAGCATGGTGGCTCATGCCTGTAATCTCAGCACTTGAGAGGCTGAAGTAGGAGGACTGCCATGAATTGGAGGCAAGCCAGGACTACAAAGTGAGTTCCAACTCAGCCTGGGCTAGAGACCCTATCTTAAAAACTAAATGAGAAAACGGATACATATATGCATATAAGTGAGTGAAGAGAACATGTTCTTCCTAATACAGGGTCCCATAGCTCCCAAGAGACTTAGGGTACTTTGTTTTGTTTCCTGGTATTATCATGACAGACACAGGTGAGACCTCGAAAGTAAAGTGTAATGAGTTAAGGACACCAGAAAGAAAGAAAAAAAAGAAGGAAAAAAAAAAAAACTGACAACTGCAGGTTCTTTCCTTAAATGAATAGAGTATCTGAAAGATACCCAACTCCCTTCAAATAATCAAGGTACCTAGAAGTGTCTACACAATCTACTTCCAAACAGTTGGGAGATGCTGCCCTTTTAGTTCAGGTCAAGGGTATAAGCAACTGAATAAAAATAACTCTAAATAATACAAACATATATTCTTGAAGGCAAAATTAGCTTTAAATCTGTAAGTTCTAGCAATGCAACAAAGCTTTCAGTTAAGATTAAAATGGAAAGCTGGGGAGACGGCTCAGTTAAAGGTACTTGCTTGCAAAGCCAGCAGGGCCTGGTTCAAATCCCCAGTATCCACGTAAAGCCAGATGCACAATGTGGAGTCTGGAGTTTGCAGTGGCAGGAGGCCCTGGTGCACCCATTCATTTTCTCTCACTCTCAAATAAAATTAAAAAAAAAAAAAAGATTAAAATGATAAACATGATCTGTGCCAGATTATGCCAAAACACAGTAAATGGATAAATGCACTGAATTGTCAGAAAGATCATGAGGTAGGTATGATTTATTTTTCTCCCACCACAGTAGAAAATGAAGCTTGCCATGATTAAATATTTCCCCTACAAGAGTAGCTAGCAAATGACAGAGGCAAGCTTACTGAATCCAAGCTTACCTACGTTAGAGCCCATACTCTAATCACCACACCATGCTTTAGTTTCTCCATATACTATGGGATTTGTAATCACTAGTTTTTAAAACTCTGAATCTAACAAACCAAATTTCAATTAAGTCAACATATTAGAAATAAAGGTACTCCAGTAAACTATGGTCAAAAATGCTATTATTTTGGGGCTGAGGAGATGACTCAGCAGTTAAAGTGCTAGCTTGCAAAGCCTGCCATCCAGGGTTCAATTCCCCAGCACTCTTGTAAAGCTGGACACAGAAAGTGATGCATATTGCATCATTTGCAGTAACAGGAGAACCTGGTATGCATGCATACACAAACATGCATGGAAATAATTAAATGACTATTTTTTTAAGAAGATGAAAAGGGGAGGGGACTAAGAGGGCTCAGCAGTTAAAGGGTCTTGCTTGCAAAGCCTACTGGCCAGGGTTCAGCTTCCCAGCACCCATGTAAAACTAGACACAAAAAGTGGCAAGTAAACCTGAAGCACCCCCCCCCCAAAACCATGCAAGTAAATGATTTTTTAAATGTTATGCTTTTAATTATACACAATGTTAGTGGTTATCAGGGATATGGGTAAAAGCAAATTCATACCACAGAGCATCTATTTATAGATAAGCTAGATCATGAGAGATGTGTGTTGATCAAATATCATAATAATCCTTAAAAGTGCTAAGGACTTCACTGGGAACACAGGTTAAACCTATTTATCTACCCCATGTGAAAACAATGAATATAATTGCCTTTTCCAGATTCCTTTCTTTTAACATATATGCCTTCAATTTACTAGCTGTAAAGCTTTTGTCAGCTCTGAAAGGTATCCTATTTTTAAAATGCAGTGATAGGGCTGGAGATGGCTTAGCAGTTAAGCGCTTGCCTATGAAGCCTAAGGACCTCAGTTCAAGGCTTGATTCCCCAGGACCCACGTAAGCCAGATGCACAAGGGGGCCATGCATCCGGCGTTCATTTGCAGTGGCTGGAGGCCCTGGAGCACCCATTCTCTATCTATCTATCTGCCTCTTTCTCTGTCACTCTCAAATAAATATATTTGGAAAAAAAATAAGAAACTTTAAAAATAAGTAAATAAAATGCAATGATAAAGGCATTAATTTATTCTTCCTTTGTTTTGTGCTATAACTGTGAAGTTGTCCTATATGTGCTCTTTGCAGACAACACTCTAGAATGGTTGATTTGTTTTTTTAATTAAAATTTAATTTTATTCTATCTGTAATTTGAGAGAAAGAGAGAATGGGCACACAAGGGGTTCTAAACGCCAAACATACATGCCACTTGGTGCATCTGGCTTTAAGTGGGTACTGGGGAACTGAACCCTGACCATCAGGCTTTGCAAATGTCTTTAACCACTGAGCCATCCTTCCAGCCCTAGAACAGCAGCTTTCAGCCAGGGACACTTTGCCCTGGCCTTGCCCCCATCTGGCAATGTCAGAAGCCCTTCTGGCTGTCATATTTGGGAGGAGGGGCAGTGTTATTAGCATCACTTCTGTCAACTGAGGCAGGGATGCTGCTAGTCATTCCACCCACGAAAAGCCCTTCCCCACATCCCAAAGAATTATCAGACCTAAAATATCCAGAGAGTGCCCCAAATGAGAAACTCTACCTTTTTCCTAATTAGCTAGTTGCCTTGAAAATGCTACTGTCATTGCCTCTTAAGTAGCCTTTATTTACATATGGAATCTTATAAATAACAATAGTCAACTATATTGTTTAGTTTATAGAAATAGAAAATGTCAAGCTCATCACGGTATTTGCAATGGTGTCACATGGTTTTCTTAACTTCCTATCACAAGGCTGATACAGTGCTAGACATTTTACAATCCACCATTAAAAACATCAGAAGAAGTAGCTATTGTTATCTCTTTTGGGTGAGGAATTCAATGGTCAAAGAAATTAAAATAACTGCTAAAATTATGTAATTAAGAGAACTAGAGTTCAAATCCTAATTTCTGTCATTTGAAATCCCAAATCCTTTCCAGGCATGGTGCGACATGCCTTTAATCCCAGCTCTTGGGAGGCTGAGGTAGGAGGATCATTTGAGGTCATTCTGGGCTAGAGTGAGACTTTGCTTCAAAAAAATCAAACAAGTTGGGGTGGGGGGGAATGGCTCAGCAGCAAAGGTGCCTGCCTGCAATGGCTAAGGACCCAGGGTCTGATTCCCTAGTATCCACGTAAAGCCAGATGCACAAGGTGGTTCATTGGAGTTCATTTGCAGTGGCTAGAGGCCCTAGTGCGCCCATTCTCTCTCTCTCTCTCTTTCTGCCTCAAATAAATATATAAAATATTTATTGATAACTGATGCGAAAGAGAAAGAGACAGAGAAAGAATGGGCATGCCAGGGCCTCCAGTCACTGAAAACAAACTCCAGATGTATGCGTCCCCTTGTGCATCTGGCTTATGTGGGGCCTGAAGAGTCGAACCGTGATCCTTTGGCTTTGCAGGCAAACGCCTTAACTGCTAAGCCACTTGCCTGCAAAGCCTAATGACTTGAGTTTGATTCCCCAGTACCCACATAAAGCCAGATGCACAAAGTGGTGTATGCATCTGGTACTTGTTTGCAATGGCTAGAGGCCCTAATGTGCCCATTCTCTCTCAGCCCTCAGGAGGCTAGGGTAGGAGGATCACTGTGAGTTTGAGGCCAACCTGAGATTACATAGTGAATTCTAGGTCAGCCTGGGCTACAGCAAGACCCTACTGAAAGACAATAGGAGAAACAGAGCTTTTGGGTTTTGTTTGTTTTGTTTCTGGCAGTTTCAGTTAGGGATTGAGGCTCAACAAGAACCAGGGGGTGCTCGCATGCCACCTTGCCCTGGCACAAGAACAAAACTCTTGGTAAAAATGTCTGATAGAGACTGATCCACAGCACCCCTGCTGCCCACGGTCTAACACAAAATGGGTCAGGTGGGCTAGCTGTGAAATCTACCCACCAAATCTAATACCTGAATCTCCTTCCAGCCCCTCCCTCTCTCTGGAGAGGTGTGTTGGGGAGGGGGGTGTTTTTCTCTCTCTCTCTCTCTCTCTCTGGTTCTTACCCTGTGCTGCTCAGTCTGTGCTCAGTCTGGCCTCTACCCCCCACCCAGCCAGGAGCATTGTTTCTTGATCTAAAATTTTCAGCTTGTCTATGCTTTATAGTTTGGGGTAATTCCTCACTTTAATTACATGTGTGATTCTTCTCCAATCTCCAATACCATGTGGGTGCTCTTACTAACTCTACACTTCTTGTGTACTTATTCTAAACTCAGGGTAGCCATGAGTGTAAACCTTCTCATCACTCATTTCTCCTCTGAATTTCTTAGTCTCTTCTTTGATATCTGCCCTCTCGTTTGTTTTTTTTTTTTTTAAGGATTTATTTTTTATTTATTTGAGACACAGAGAGGGAGAGAGAGACAGAGAGAGTAACAATGAGCATGCCAGGGCCTCTAGCCACTGCAAACGAACTCCAGACGCATGTGGCCCCTTGTGCATCTGGTTAACATGGGATGTGGAGAATTGAACTTGAGTACTTTGGCTGCGCAGGCATGCACCTTAACCACTAAGCTATCTCTCTAGCCCTGCCCTCTTTTCTTTTCTTTGTTTTTTTTTCCTTCAGCCTCACTGTTGGTTCTCTTCAATTTCTCTTAAGTCCACGGGATTCCAGCTTTCCCTATACAAGCTCCTAGATTCTGCTTTCCAAAAGCCTAAGTTTCTCTTAAGTTCACGTGCTTGCAGCTTTACCCTAATTTCTCTTTAAAAGCCTCATTTTAATTCCTCCCCACATGCTTCCAGCTCTACTCCAGTGTTTCCCCATGCTGTGATACTTCCCCTCTTCAGGAAAGCACATGGTGGATCCCATGTGTGTGTTTTCTGAGTCTCCTACATATACATCTAAGTTCTACTTTCCATCCAGTCCTTTTCTAGAGACCTCAATTTCTCTTAAATAAACTTTATAAACTATACAGTGTTTTTACATGAGAGTGTGTTTCCTACTTTCCATGTGTTTAGCCTCCCTTCCCAGACCCTAATCTCCCTTAAATAAACCCCCCAATTTGTGATTTCCCCTAAATCAACTTAATAATTTATAATTTATCCTTGAGCCCGTGTTTATTAATTCTTTATTAAAGGTAGGCCAGAACCCAAAACTTGGGGTTCATAAATTCTGGAGGACTCCTCCCGAACTCCAAAATTCTGTATTACTACCTTAAAAAAAATCAAATGGGGATGGAGGGATGGCTTAGCGGTTAAGGCATTTGCCTGCAAAGCCAAAGGACCCAGGTTCGATGCCCCAAGACCCACGTTAGCCAGATGCACAAGGAGGCAATGCATATGGAGTTCGTTGGCAGCAGCTGGAGGCCCTGCGTGCCTATTCTCTCTCTCAATAAATATATATAAATATTTTAAAAAGATCAAACCAAGCTAGGCGTGGTGGCGCCCACCTTTAATCCCAGCACTTGGGAGGCAGAGGTAGGAGGATTGCTATGAGTTCAAGGCCACCCTAAGACTCCATAGTGAATTCCAGGTCAGCCTGGACTACAGTGAGACCCTACCTCAAAACAACAACAACAACAAAAAAGATCAAATGAAAAAAGACAAGGGCTGGAGAGATGGCTTAGCAACTAAGGTGCTTGCCTGTAAAGCCAAAGGATCCAGGTTCTATTCCCCAGGACCCATGCAAGCCAGATGCACAACGTGGAGCAGGCGTTTGCAGTGGCTGGAGGCTCTGGCACACCCATTTAATCTCTCTTTCTCCCAAAGAAATAAATTTTAAAAATTTTAAAAATCATTTAAAAAAAAAAAAGAAGATGACAGTCCCAGTTCTCTGCAGAGCAAAACATCATTAATAAATATACCAAAGAACATATTATAATGACCTTCAAACCAACTGTGCCCTAGAAATACATTATCCAATGGTCTGATTTTGACACCTTGAGGAAGAGCCTCTAATTCTAAAATGTTTAAACCAAAAGAAAAGGACTAAAAATGGCTTTATTATTTACAGCTTAATGATAATCACATTTTCCATTCATCCATATTTGCTTTTAGAGTGGGTCTCTCCAGGGGTCTGTTGTGTCTGGGAAGATGATGATGATGGTGCGTATGGGGACAGAAAAGGGTCAAAGTGAGGAATCAACACAGCACTTGGGAGGCTGAGGCAGGAGGATCACTGAGAGTTCAAGGCCACCCTGAGACTACAGAGTGAATTCCAGGTCATCCTGGGCTAGAGTGAGATCCTACCTGCGGGGAAAAAAAAAGGTGGCCAGGCGTGGGGGGCATGCCTTTAATCCCAGCACTTGGGAGGCAGAGATAGGAGGATCATGGTGAGTTCGAGGCCACTCTGAGAAAAGCAAATATTATGAGGTGACACATTCACTAATTCAGGCTTTTTAAAACTTAAAAAATTAACTGTCCTTTTAGAAGAATAATTTTAGAAAGCTATCCATAGCATTACAGTGAAAGAACAGAGCTGAACCAATTAAAACTTAGGTCCGAAACAAGGACATTCTGATTCTTTTACTGATGTCACAGCTGAAGTGCTCCAGTCTAAGTGTAGACAGAAGAAACAATCAATTAGCAATTAAAAAAAAATGTTTTATTTTTATTTATTTGAGCAAGTAACACAGAGAAAGAGGCAGACCGAGAGAGACAGAATGGACGTGTCAGGGCCTCCAGCCATTGCAAACAAACTCCAGACACATGCACCACCATGTGCATCTGGCCTATGTGGGTACTAAGGAATCAAACCCAGGTCCTTAGGCTTTGAAGGCAAGTGCCTTAACCACTAAGCCATCTCTCTAGCACTGCGACTTTTTTTTCTTTTCTGTTTGAGGTATGGTCTCACTCTAGCCAAGCTGACCTGGAACTCACTCTGTACTCAAAGGCTAGCTTTGAACTTATGGCAATCCTCCTATCTCTGTCTCCAGAATGCTGGGCTTAGAAGTCTAATAAGCAACATTCTTTTGTTGTTGTCATTTTTGGTTTTGGTTTTTCGAGGTAGGGTCTCACTCTAGCTCAGGCTGACCTAGAATTCACTATGCAGTCTCAGGGTGGCCTCGAACTCACGGTGATCCTCCTGCATCAGCCTCCCATGTGCAGGGATTAAAGGTGTGCGCCATCATGCCTGGCATATAAGCAACTTTTTAAATGCACTTAAATAATAACAAAGAATTTGAATAATTATCTTTATGTACTAAGTATAATATCAAACAAACTCTTGATGTACCTTTTTATAGATACATGGACACAGCAATTTTCTTTTATGGTTAGTGTATTTCTCTTCTCTCTGATTTTCCCATGTTTCTGAAAGTTACTGGATAATATACTTGTATTATAGTGTGTGCGAGAGAGAAAGATACCATGAATACTAGCTTTAGGCATGCTAGACAAGTGCTCTAACATTGAGCTATACCCCTAGCCCCCATGGTGTTCTACTGTATTTGCGGATAACATGCAATGAGTTTTTCTCCTCCTTCAGTTCGTCTTTCATACTGCCTTTCTTCCTCACTACCTCTATGACTCCATTGCTCACACAGACAATAGTCAATACTAATTCTGATTTCCTGTCTCAGCTTCCTCTTCATCTTTTCATTCTGTAGGTTCAATTCCTAGAAAAGGCACTTAAGAGCTACAGAAATGGCTCAGCGGTTAAAAGCACTTGCTAGAAAAGACCAAATGCCCCGGGGTTAATTCCCCAGTACCCATGGAAAGCCAGATGCACAAAGTGGCACATCCATCTGGAGTTCATTTGCAGTGCCAAGAGGCTTTCACATGCCCAATTTCTTCTCCCACTCTTTCTCTCGCTCTACTTGCAAATAAATAAATAAAAATATGTAAAAGTCACTTAAGGTATGGGGATATGTCTAAGTGGTACAGCATCTGCATAAACAAGGTCCTCGGTTTAATCCTAGGTCTGTGAAAAAAGAAGCCACTTGAAATTCACAATGGCTTTCTGGCTTAATAAGCATTAATTCTTCCAAACCGGCATTCTATAATGTTTGCTTTTAAAATTACCTGGCAAATTGACAGTTTCAGTTTAAGGTTTTTCTCTATTATCTTCTAAAAATTTCTTTAGCAAATATTTCTTTCAATATACTGGAAATCAAGTTTTAAAGACTACAAAGCAGGAAAATAATAAATTGACACTATGTTAAGATACCTATGTACTAAGAATTCAGGGTACTGAATCTTTCCAAGCCTTTGACTATTAAACTATAAAATTAGCTTAATAAATATGCTAAACAAAATAGTATATTTGGGCTGGGAGATGGCTCAGCAGTTAAAGGTTCTTGCTTTGCAAAGCCTGTTGAGAAGGGCTTGATTCCCTAGTACCCACATAGGGACAGAGTCACGAAGTGATACATGCATAATGGAGTCTGCAATATCAAGAGGCCCTGGAGCCTCACACTCTTCCTTCCTCCCTCACAAACAGCCTAAACCACTTTGACTATAGACATATCTATCCCAACTCTTCTACTACATAAGTATGACCTAGGAAGCACCATATCCTCAGAAAAGGCTCTTTCCTTGTACAAAACTGCTTAAACTAGGTCCTGTCTCATTACCGATTAACTATCTGACCTCTTACAGGCTGGAGGTCTTCCTGGTTTCAGGCTAGAAGTATTTACAAAATCCTGTTTAATCCTACATAAACTACTTCCAGATGTTTCTGACTTGCATGCAATTATATCATCTTCCATTTTAATCTTCAAACTTTATTTAATTTCATTTAGAGAGAGAGAGAGAGAGAGAGAGAGAGAGAGAGGCACAGATATAGAGAGAATGGGTGTGCCAGGGCCTCTAGCCACTGCAAACAAATGCAAACACATGTGCCATCTTGTCCAACTGGCTTACATAGGTACTAGGGAGTTGAACCTGGGTCCTTAGGTTTTGCAGGCAAGCCCCTTAACCACTAAGCCACCTCTCCAGCCCCAATCTTCAAACGCTAAAACTGCATGAGGGGGCTGGAGAGAAGGCTCTGTGGTTAAGGCACTTGCCTGTAAAGCCTAATGGACTGGGTTCAATTCTCCAGTACCCATGTAAAGCCAGTTGCACAAAGTGGCACATGCATCTAGAGTCTGTTTGCAGCGGCTGAATGCCCTGACACATCCATTCTCTGTCTCTTTTCTCTCTATCTCTCTGCTTGCAAATAAATAAAGTTTTTGTTTTAAATTTTTATTTATTTGAGAACAGCAGACAGAGAGAGAAAGAGGCAGAGAGAGAGAGGAAGAATGGGCGTGCCAGGGCTTTCAGCTACTGCAAAGGAACTCCAGATGCGTGCGCCCTCTGGTGCATCTGGCTAACATGGGTCCTGGGGAATCGAGCCTTGAACCGAAGTCCTTAGGCTTCGCAGGCAAGCGCTTAACTGCTAAGCCATCTCTCCAGCCCTAAATAAACTTTTATTAAAAAAAATTTTTATTTATTTATTTGAAAGTGACACAGAGAGAGAGAGAGAGAGAGAGAGAGAGAGAGAGAGAATGGGCACGCCAGGGCCTCCAGCCACTGTAAACGAACTCCAGACGCATGCGCCCCCTTGTGCATCTGGCTAACGTGGGTCCTGGGGAATCGAGCCTCGAACCGGGGTCCTTAGGCTTCACAGGCAAGCGCTTAACCGCTAAGCCATCTCTCCAGCCCCTTAAATAAACTTTTAAAAAGTACCTTTGTTTATGACTTTCTTTTCCTCTGTAACTATAAAACTGCATGAGGCCCATGGACAATTTGATACCCTCAAAATGTTTTGTTTTGTTTTTTCCTTTTTTCAAAGTAGGGTCTTACTCTAGTCCAGGCTGATTTGAAATTCATAGCCATTCTTCTACTTCTGCCTGCCAAGTACTGGGATTAAAGGCGTGCCAGGGTAAAGTGTTTTATACCTATGCTTTCTGATTCAATGTTCTCCTTTGTGACCACAAATTTATGCATTTCTCCTTAACATTACACTTGATTTTTGCCTCCTAATTCTTTAATTCCTGGCTATTTTCCAATAGAGTACTTCTGATGCAGCAATACTTGACTTCCTAAATTGCCTGGAACAATTTCAATAAAGTAATTCAGACAAATCTTTATTTGCATTTTTCTGTTCCTATATCATCTCAAAGTCTTTCACCCATTCCATTACTTCTGTCATTCCATAATTCGAGCTCTTTGCCAGGACTATTGTTTTTAACTAACAAATGTTGTTTCTTCTCCCTCCTAGCTACAATTCCTACCTCTATACTACTGGCTTTGCATACTACCTACCTACTCAAATTTATTATTGGTTTATCACTGACAAACACAAGTCTTCAACTGGTCAACAGCGTACTTCTATTTTATGCTCAAGACCCATTTCATGTAGTCTTTACCTCTCCATGAAGTTTCTACAGCAAAGGTAATTACACAAATGTTCTCCAACCTATCTAGACTACGTACTTTTTCTTTGCTAGTCTTATTATTCCCACCACCCTTATAATTATGCTCATTTTTAAAAGTATTTTTATTTATTTGCAAGGAGAGAGGGAGAGGGAAGGAGGGAAAGAGTATGGGCATGCCAGGGCCTCTTGACTGAGAGCTTACCAGCATTATCAAAATGACAAATGTCATACAAAGTCCAATGCATACTTTTACTAAGAAGAATTTTTTATGTTTAGTCTGCAGAAAAATTTCACCCAGATTCCTCCTTTTCTTCATACTCCTGATAAAATATTCTAACAAGAGCCGGGTGTGGTGGTGCATGCCTTTAATCCCAGTACTCAGGAGGCAGAGGTAGGAGGATCATCGTGAATTTGAGGCCACCCTGAGACTCCATAGTGAATTCCAGGTCAGGCTGGACTAGAGTGAGACCCTACCTCGAAAAACAAAAAACAAAACAAAAAAAAAAAATTCTAACAAGGATGCTCAATAAAATACTGAATATGACTACATAAAAAATGACTTAATAAACCAATACTTTTCAGTGTAACATTAAAGTTGTATAGTAATGCAATTTCACATGTGTTTTATTGAATTTCTCATTAACTTAAAGTCCTACTGTAGTCTTTGAAGAAAATATATGTACTAATCGTAAGGAAAATGATTGTTACACATTTTGGCCATACCTGTTTCTGAGCTTCTACTTTCTGCTTTCTTGTTGGATCAATTGCATCTACCATCCATTTGATAGTAAAGTATGTTACCGCACCAAATATTGTTAAGCGGAAAATTAAACCAACAACTTCATTCCGACTCAATGGACGTGAAAAGGCTTCAGCATGTACCATCTTGGTTGTTAACCTTAAAAAACAAAGACAAATGTCACTAGGTAATAATAGTATTCACTAATTGGGGGACTAATAAAGTAGATTAAACTAAGTAAGAAAGGCTAGCTTCTCATCAAAATCAAACATTACCTGTTGTTTGAGAATTGTTACATTTGTGGTCTAGCCACTGTGGAAATCAGTGTGGAGGTTCCTAAGACAGCTAAAAATTGATCTACCACATGACCCAGCTATAGCACTCCTAGGCATATATCCTACGGACTCATCTCATTACCTTAGAAATACTTGCTCAACCATGTTTATTGCCACTCAATTCACAATAGCTGGGAAATGGAACCAGCCTAGATGTCCTTCAACTCATGAGTGGATAATGAAGATATGGCACATTTATACAATGGAGTTCTAGTCAGTGATAAAGAAAAATGAAGTTATGAAATTTGCAGGAAAATGGATGGATATGTAAAGGATTATACTAAGTGAGGTAACCCAGGCCCAGAAAGCCAAGCGTTCTCTCTCATATGTGGATCCTAGCTACAGATGATTGGGCTTCTGTGTGAGAAGGAAACAACTCAGTAGCAGAGGCCAGTAAACTAGAAAAGAGATATAAAGGGAAGAGAAAGGAAGGGATGGGGTACTTAATAGGATGGTATTGCATATATGTAAGTAGAAGAATAGATTAATAGGGGTGAAAAGGCCCAAAGTGAGGTCGGGGAAGAGATTGAGTAAAGGAAAGGTGGAGGAAGGGCTAATCAAAATCTAAGAGGATATAAATAAATCATATAGAATCCTACTTTTTTGGACAATGGAACACTCAGGAGCCGTAGATTGTTGCTACAAAATTTTCAGCACCAGGGATGGGATACCTTCCCGTGAGTTGTTGGCCAGGGAGGTCCCTGATGCCCCCAAAACATCATAGGCCATTGCCAAGGCCCTTGGTTTCCCACCAGAAATAGATGGTAAGACCCTATTGCTGAAGACTCTACATACTTGGGCTGCAAGGCCACTGAGAAATCCTGCTGGGACTGAGCTGATAACCTCCTCCATGTAGACCAGCTGACAGAAAGCTGGAAGAAGCCATTCTGCATGCAGTTCAATGGGAGAAAGAGAAATCACCAGTGAAGATACTCAACAGTGGACACCGCAAGCCTTATATTTGGCCAGCCAGGCCAAATGAGCCAACGGGTACAATAGTAGCACGTCTATCATGGTGGAAACCAACTGCCCTCTAATTGGACTGGAGGCCCACTCCATGGGAGGGAATACATCCCCATTCTGAAAATTTGAAACAGGGGTAATCATGAGCCCTAGGGTGTATCATCTGCTGCTGTCTGGCTAAATGTATATACTGTACTTATCAAACTGCCCAGTAAGCACTTTCTCTTAATGTTCATACCCTTATATTAATGTTACTCTCACTTTTGGTAGAGAA
Organism: Dipus sagitta; assembly: GCA_036346955.1. Taxonomy (NCBI): domain Eukaryota; kingdom Metazoa; phylum Chordata; class Mammalia; order Rodentia; family Dipodidae; genus Dipus; species Dipus sagitta. The sequence continues at coordinate 48,815,237 of CM070770.1, read as the reverse complement.
TCTTCTCTTTTCCGATGGCAGTGACCTTGGGACAACTTAGAAGGTATCATGGTGCTGGAAAGAAGTGACCAGAGTGCTCAGTACTGAAATATGTCTATCACACCTTCCAAGGCTCAGGGTCTAATGCAGAAGAGGTGGCGGAAAGAATATGAGCCAAAGGAAGGGTAGGACTCCTTACAATGTGGTCCCTCTAGACACAAAATGGCCTGGCTATCCATGACCTCACAGTGCCTGACACTACCTATACAAGACCATCATAATAGGAGGAAAAGATCATAACATCAAAATAAAAGAGAGACTGATTGAGATGGGGAGGGGATATAATGGAGAATGGAGTTTCAAAGGGGAAGTGGGGGGGGGGAGAGGGTATTACCATGGGATATTTTTTATAATCATGGAAGTTGTCAATAAAAATTTGAAAAAAAAATTGTTGCATTTGAAGGAGAATGACTTTTTTAAATAGGAAGAAAACAATACATTTAAAGCTTCTTTTGCAAGTAGGTGTAGATTAGAATTTGGTTTACTTACTAACAGAATAATTTTTTATATTATTTATTTGTAAAGAGAGAGAAGGAGAATGAATATGAATGGGTGTGCCAAGGCCTCTAGCCACTGCAAACAAACTCCAGATGCATGTACCACCTTGTGCATCTGGCTTTGCATAGGTACTAGAGAATCAAATGCAGGTTATTAGGTTTTGCGGGCAAATGCCTTAACCACTGAGCCAGCTCCCTAGCCCCCATAATAATTTAAATAATATGTTTCCAGAGGCACAGATAGGAGGACCACTGTGAGTTTGAGGTCAGCCTGAGACTTCAGGGTAAGATCCTACCTCAAAAAAATAAATAAATATAGTAGTCATCTTAAGTTATCCTTTAGCTCTTTTTAAATATTTCAAGAAAATAGAAAAGTGACTGGGCATGGTGGTGCATGCCTTTAATTCCAGCACTCTGGGAGGCACAAGTAGGAGGAGGATCACTGTGAGTTTAAGGCCACCCTAAGACTAATGTGAATTCCAGGTCAACCTGAGCTAGAGTGAAACCCTACCTCAAAAAATCAAAACAAAAACAAAAACAAAAGTGACTTTAATACTAACCTAGTTGAAGAGAGAGCCAGACAAGTAAACTGTGTCCTGATACAACAGTAAGATTTTTTTCTCTTATGTATAACATATTCAGGCACTTTTTTTAGAGTAAAGCTCAAACTATAAACTGACTCGCTTTTCTCTTATACCTTTTAAAGGTTTTCAAAACCTACTCAAATTCAAATAGGCCATTTTTCTAAATTAGTAAGTGACACTAAATTATCTGAGCCATCCTGCTGCTCCCCGCAACTCAGCTAAATATGAAGCGAGGGAACTTTCAAACATTTTGAAGATTATCACAAGAACACAACATTTGAGGATCAAAATCTTTGCCAACTCTACATCCAACAGGTGACTGACATCTAGAATCTATAAATAACTCAAAAATATAAACACACACAAATCATCCAATCACAAGTGGGCCAATAACTGAATACACAGTTCTAAAAAGGAAAAATACAAGCCGGGCATGATTGCACACACCTTTAATCCCAGCACTTGGGAGGCAGAAGGAAGAGGATCGCTGTGAGTTCTAGGCCAGCCTAAGACTACACAGTGAATTCCAGGTCAGCCTGAGCTAAAGTGAGACTCTACCTCAGAAAACCAAAAAAAAAAAAAAAAAAAAAAAAAAAAAAAAAAAAAAAAAAAAGAATAAGAAACACAAGTGGCTAAGAAATAAGAAATACATTAAAAAGTGTTCAACATGGGCTGGAGAGATGGCTTAGTGGTTAAGTGCTTGCCTGTGAAGCCCAAGGACCCTGGTTCGAGGCTTGATTCCCCAGGACCCACGTTAGCCAGATGCACAAGGGCGCGCACGAATCTGGAGTTCATTTGCAGTGGCTGGAAGCCCTGGCGCGCACATTCTCATTCTCATTCTCTCTCTCTCCCTCCCTGTGCTTCTTTCTCTCTCTGTCACTCCCAAATAAATAAATAAATAAAATAAACAAGAAAAGTGTTCAACATGTTCAACATCCTTAGCCAGCTGCTAGGAAAATTCAAATTCTTTTGGGGGCTCAGCAGTCAAGGCGTTTGCCTACAAAACCTAAGTACTAGGGTTTGATTCCCCAGTACTAACGTAAAGCCAGATGCACAAGGTGGCACATGTATCTGGAGTTTGCTTGTAGTGGGCTAGAGGCCCTAGCGCACCCCTTTTCAATCTCTCCCACTCTCTCTCAAATAAACAAAATATTTTAAATTTTTTTAATTGCTTTGATATTCCATCTAGCTCCAGTCAGAATGTCTAACATGTAAACAAACAACAAATGGTGGAGGATGTGGGGAAAGAGGATCCAGCTGTATCACTACGAACAGTTGCACACAAGCCAGAAAGATACTTGCATACCCATGTTTGTTGCTGTACTATTCACAAGAGCCAAGATGCGAAACCAGACCGAGTGTCTGCCAACAGATGAATTGATAATGTGGTACAACGGAACTTTATTCAGTTGTAAAAAATATTATGACATTTGCAAAAAGAGAAAGAAGGTGGAACTAGAGATCATTTCATTAAGTAAAATAAGCTAGACTCAGAATGAAAACATCACATCTTCTCTCATATGAAAAATCTAAATCTTTTTTTTTATAAATTATTTATTTATTTGCAAGGAGAGAGAGAAAGAGAGAATGGGCACTCCAGGTCCTCTAGCCACTGCAAATCAACTCCAGGTGCAGGCACCACTTTGTGCATTTGGCTTTATGTGGTTACTGGGAACTTGAACTCGAATTGTTAGGCTTCACAGACAAGTGCCTTAAGCGCTAAGCCATTTCTCCAGCCCTCTAAATTTAAATATATATGTACATGGATGTGTGTAGGACATGAAAGTAGAAAGCAGACAATGAGAGAAGAGGAGGAATATAGAAAGAACAAAAAGAAAGAAAGAAAAGAAAAGAAGAAGAAGAAAAGAGAACAACAGGGTAATGGACTATGCCATGAAAACAGAAGGGGGAATATTTGGGAGGCTAAAGGATACCAGAAGGGAGGATGTATAAGAAGCATAATAACATATGTATGAAAATGTCACAAAGAAACCCACTTATTTGCATATCCAATACTAAATGAGTAAACATTTAAAGCAACAGAAGAGCTGTGAAGGTAACTCTTTCAGGAAAGTGCTTGCCCACAAGCATGAGTCCAGTACCCATGCGAAATGCCAGGTGTGATGGTGAGGCATGCCTGTAATCCCAGAGCTGGAAAGACAGATCCCTGGAGCTTGCCATCCAGCTGTTTGCCTAATTGGTGGGCTCCAGGCCATTGGGAGACTTGTCTCAAAAAGAGGTCAATGGCATTTCTGAGGATGACACTCGAGGTTTTCCTCTGGCCTACATACACACACACACACACACACACACAAGGATATACAGATATGAACATGTCTCACACATATGCACACACATGTAAAATAAAATAGCAAAGAAATATCCAGAATAAATAAATCCATGGGTTACCAGAGGATGACAGAGGGAAAAGTTGGGGGAGGGGGAGGATGAAAGTTCACAGCTGAGGGTGGTGGCACCTACTATTCCAGCACCTGGAAGACTAAAAGGAAGAAGACCCAGAGTTGAAGGCCAATATGGAGTATACACAAAGATCTTCCCCAACAACAAACAAGAGGATATAACCTAAGAGGGGGGAGGTGACTCACCTATTTTTGTATACAATATATCCCTGAGCTGCTACAATCAGAGCCACACTTAGAGCAGTTATTCACTGCAGTGTCAAAAGGTAATGCCTACACAAAGACACTTAGCAGGGATAATGTGACTATCACATGTTAAGAGATAGGACCTCAGCTTCCAACAATGCCCATAAGCTGAATGCTATGAAGTATTTAAGGCACATAAAGACATATCACATTCATGTAAAAAGCAAAAATCAGAATTTGAACAGTTCAGTGACAGGTAGTAATTAGCTGCTATAATGATTAATATCCATATTCCTTTAGCTCTAAAATTGTTACTCTTCTCGCTGCCACTTTGTTAAATGGCTCTACTTCTCTCTTTGTCTGGAATAGCTCTAAAAGCTTTTATGGTTGTTACTGTTTTTGTTTTTTTGAGGTAGGGTCTCCAGCCCAGGCTGACCTGTAATTCACTATGTGGCCTCAGGCTGGCCTCAAACTCATTGGTGATCCTCCTACCTCAGCCCCCCAAGTGCTGGGATTAAAGGCATGTAACACCACACCAGGCTCTAACACTTTTTTAGTTGCAACTGAAGAAAAACCGTCCATCCATTTAATCATCCAACAGCAGCACAGCCAGACTTTATCAGTATGGACTCCAAAAAATGGGGACACACGACACTCTACTTCTCAAAGAATGTGAAAAATTGACTTTGGTCTTTATTCCAACAAAGTTGAAATAGCAGTTGCCAATAACCCGATATGTAAGATAAGGGTTTTATTAACTTTAATCTGTAAAAAATTATATTTCCAACAAAAAGTTTCATGTGTTTAAAGTTTGGGTTGGAACTGGACGTGGAGGCATACATCTGAAATCCCAGAATTCAGGAAGATAAGGCAGGAAGACTGCAGGTTCAAGGCCAGCCTAGACTACAACAGGGTTCAAGAACAAACCTAAAGCTACATAGCAAGTCCCTATCTCAAAAAGCAGTTGGTATGATAAAATTGCCATCTACTGGATATCCACTGAATTACATACACATGGGCAAATTAGGACAGTGGGCTGTTTCCAGAGCACATCCCAAAGTCATCAGGAGAGTAATCATTTTTAATCCTATAAAAAAAAATGCTAAGACACAAAACCCTTTTATCTATCTTCCTATTCTGGAGTTCTTATGTAATGCGGTACAGATTCAGGACCAACAGTATCGTTTCTAAAGCAGTCTTTTAAATGACTTCAAAATCCTGAAACGAAACAGAAACCTTCTTTGTAGACTGTAACTGAAGACATTTCCCACAACCTCCACAGATGAGGACGTACACACTCATCCATGACTCTTATAGCACTGACACATCTTCAATGTTAGGCCGTTACAGTAACAAATCATTACAAGAGTATACAATAAAAGCCCGGTGTGCAGTGGACAGGCAAGAAGGTACTTCGATCTTGTGTAAATAACTAGGTTCAACAGAATACGCGAATATGCACATACACACGGCGCTTCACACAACTAAGAATACCGCAGTCATTCACGGTTATTTTCAGGCAAAACGGGATTCTAGATAGCTTCCTCTCAACGAGCTTTTCACTCAGGGTAGAAACTTTGAAATCAGACTACCTTTTCATCTAAGAGCTGAGCACAGCGTTCGTGCTGCAGCGTTTCTCTCCTAAGCCACTGCAGGGTTCTGGGTGGGCTTTCTAGAGCTCCCAAACCCCAGTCCCGGGGACCACCAAGGCCATGCGAACCCAGCGTGTGACAGTGGAAGGCCTCTGTCCAACCTTCACGTGGAGGACAGGTCATTATTGTCGCCACCGTCGGGCAAAGCCTGCCGGGCCCTTGGGGAACCACCTCCTCGCGTGCACAAAGAGACCGCAGAGCCGGTACAGTCAGACCCGCTCATCCGGGCCGGGCACCGAGGTTCAGGGTGACCCCCCCAGCCTCCACGGGCTCCGGGGCTGCCCTAGGAGAGCGCCCTGGCCGTGACCCAGGTGTCGGGGGCAGCGCCGAGCCGTCGGAGCCCGGGCGCGGCGGGCAGCCAAGGCGAGGCCGGCATGCCCTTGGAGGTTAATCCGCTGCACAGCGAGGGCTGCGGGGCGCAGGTGGAGGGGGTGGCGACGCCGCCGGGCGTGCGGGGCGCGGGGAGACGCTTCCGGCCGGCCCCTCCCGCACTCACGGGGGAGCCCGCATGCATCCGGACAGGCCCGGGCAACCCGCTACTCACCCCGACACAGCGCCAGAGGCAATTGAAACCCTCGCCCGGCCATGCACAGGAAGGAAACGCCGCCTGCGAGAGGACGCTTCCGGCCCGGCGCCGGGCACGGAGCATGCGTGGCCCGCCGCCGCCGCCGCCGAGCAGGCGCAGTGCGAGGTTACGTCTTGGACATGGCGGCGGCGGGGCTCGCGGTCGCCGGCTAGCTCGGGCTGCGGGTACTGTGCTATCTCCTGTGCTGCTCAGACGGACGGGGAAGGTGGAGTGGGTGCGCGCATTTGCCGAGACCCCCCGAGATCAGCCGCTGAGGGTCAGAGAGGCACTTGTGGAAAGCGCCCGGCCTGCTGTGCGACCCTGAAAGAGGGAGCACCCGAAGCCTGCCCCGCCGCCCCAGGCAGGGCCTCGGGCTGCTGCTGTCTGCGCTGAAGCCTTTCAGTTCCTCCCGTGAGCTCGGACAAACACCTGGAGGTGGCGCCTGAAAAATCCTTCCGCCACCTGAGCAGACCCGCCGCAGGCAGGTCTAGCGATTTGGGACCGAGTTAGGCATCGTGGTGGCAGGTTTTGCCTGTTGAAGACTTTTTGCTTTCTTTTTCTGTTACCCCTTCCTATGACAAAACGAGGAACAAGACCCAAAGGGACCAAATCTGAAAATCCAAAGCTTTCTGAGTGCACAAACTGCCAGGGAGCGAGCTGAGTAGATGCTGCACCCAAATCAAAGCAAAAATCACTTCAGATAGAGGTGGTGAGACGGTAATAGGAATGAGACAGATTCCCCCTCTGTGTATCTTCCCCCATAAGGTAGTATGTGTCTCTGTCGTAGGTAGAACTCGTCCTTGATGGCCAAGGAGTTCTGCAGCAGCTGCTTTGAGTGGTGGCTCAAAGCTTGTAATCCTAGCACGTGGGAGCCTGAGGCAGGAAGATTGCTGCCAGTTCCAGGCCAGCATAGGCTGCATGGCAAAACACTGTCTCAAAAAAAAGAATGCAAGTCTGCAGGGGCTGGATCTGTGGATCGCTAGGTAGAGTGCTGGCCTGTATGCATTTGGCCCTGGTTTCAGTCCCAGTCTGGCATGGTGGGAAATGACTGTATTTCCAGTGTTCAGAAAGTGAAGGAAAGAGGATCATGAGTTCATCCATAGCAAGTTCGAGGCCAACCTGAACTACATGAGATTCTGTCTCAGAAAAGAGAAAAGAAAGAAAATCTGTGGCCTGTTTGTTGACCTAGCAAATGATGCTATCAAAGACTGTGAAGAGACACAACAGTGGCAGTTGTCTGCCTCTAGCAGGAGGAGTCCTCCCCAGAGCCACCTTAAGGGTTGAACACTCAGGGAAAGCCAGATCCTTAGCTATGTAACGGAAAAGATTTGAGAGACTGGACGTGGTGGCGGACGCCTTTAACTCCAGCACTTGAGAGGCAGAGGTAGGAGGATTGCTGTGAGTTCAAGGCCACCCTGAGACTACAGAGTGCCAGGTCAGCTTAGGCTACAGTGAGACCCTACCACAAAAAAAAAAAAAAAAAAAAAAAAAAAAAAAAAGATAAGATTTGAGGTAAGTCAAAAGTAAAGCAAAGCTGGTTTAGTAGAGGATACAGGACAGTATGGAGAAGGATGGAGAGAAGGAATGGGAAAGAAAAAGGGAGAGGGAGAAATTTTTAAAGACAAGGACACTACACACCCAAAACATGGATTCTTGAGAAAGAGTCAAGAGTTTTTTTGTTTTGTTTTGGTTTTTCAAGGTAGGGCTCATTCTAGCCCAGGCTGATCTGGAATTCACTATAGTGGCATCTAACTCGTGGCAGTCCTCCTACCTCTGCCTCCCAAGTGCTGGGATTAAAGGCATATGCCTGGCTGGGTCAGGTATTTTTACAATGGCTACATATATTCTGTAGTTTTCTAAATTACATTAAATGATGTAATTTACAGCAATGCTTAAAGACTAAGCAAAGTTTAAAAATCAATGGAGCTGCAGAGAGAACCGAGTGGGCAAGTGTGAGAACCTCAGTTTGATCCCCAGCACCCACATAAAAACTGGGTGTGGCAGCATGGCCAGCTCTGGGGAAGCAGAGACAAAAGGATCCTGGGGCTTGCTAGCCAAATCAAGGAGGTTCTAGGCCCAGTGAGAGATCCTGTCTCAAAAATTAGGGTGGAGAGTGAAGAAGACAACCAATGTCAATCTCTGGCCTCCACATGTATAGCACACATGTGTGTTTACCCACATGCATACCTGTGCACATACACACCAACACATGTACATGCACACATATACACACACACAAAAATGAAAATTAATGTGAAGTTAGGTTTGGGATACAGCTGATTATTTAGAGGGAAGACAGATCTTTGAAAAGAAAAAAAAAAGGAAGATAGTAAGACCAGAAAAATGACAAAAAGAAAAAGAAACCACACACACACAAAACAGAAGTGAGGCCAGCAGTGCTCAGCAATCTTGGAAGAAACTCTCCATGGGGTCTCTGGGTCAGTGCCAAGCTGAGTCACTGTGTAGGAGGCATATAAGGACATAGTTTGACAGGGATAAGAGTTATAAGAGAAAAGAATTTCAGGGTTCATGGCCCACCAGTGCACAGCTTCTTAAACTGGGTCACAACCCCGTGTGGGGTTATGGAACTGAATGTGGAGGGGTTGCAAAATACATGACAAATAAATGACATGACAACAGTAATATGTTTTTAAATGCACAAAAGTAATTCAAAATCAAACATAATGAATCTGATCTACTTTGGGCATTGTTCACCCTTGTTGCCTCATGCAACTTCACTTCAGCCTTGGTTCTGAACACACAAAACGCATATTTTGCATTGTGCATGCTGTGATACCACACAGTGCTGTAAACATTGTCTGAAACACCTCATATTTGAGATAATTGTATTATGAAGTCTAGTGTTTTTACAGAAACATAATGGCTTAATTGTGTTTAAAAAAAAAAAGACTTTTTATAAGCAAGCAGAAGAGACAACAAGAATGAGACTCTTGCCAGTGCAAATGAATTCCAGATGTGTCACTTTGTGTATCTGGCTTTATGTGGATACTAGGTAATTGAACCTGGGCTGACAAACTTTGTAAACAAGTACCTTTAACCACTGAGCTATCTCCACCCTGGGAAAACAAATGACTTTTTTGTTGTTGTTGTTTAATATTTTCATTTATTTATTTGAGAGAGAGAGAGAGAATGGGCATGCCAGGACCACTGCAAACAAACTCTAGATGCATGTGCCACCTTATACATCTGGCTTATATGGGTCCTGGGGAATCAAACCTGGGTCCTTTGGCTTTGCCGGCAAGCGTCTTAATTGCTAAGCCATCGCTTCAGCCCAACAAAAGACTTTCAGCGCTTTCCTAATATCATTCCTCAGCAGTTATGTATCAAATTAGTATATCTTTGGATTGTATTATATTAGAATGTTTGATTTTTAAAATTTCTGTTTCAGCTGCTGGCTGGAGATTATAAAAAAAATTCATTAACTGAATTTTGGCTTAGAATTAAGACAGAATTTACAACAATTTCTGAAATGGCCCTATATCAGTTACTTTCTCATTTCTGTAAACATACCTGATCAGAAGTAACTTTGGGAAGGAAAGGGTTTGTTTTTGGCTTAGAGTTTCAAGGGGAAGTTTCATAACACTGAAGGCATGGTGATAGAAATAGCTTGTCATATCAGTGGGCAGGAAGCAGAGACATATAGGAAGTGGGGCTGGGGTACAAACCCTCAAGGCCTGCCACCTGTGACCCACTCCCTTCATCCAAGTTCCAGCTCCAGAGGCTCTATAACAATTCCAAATTGTTCCACAAGCTGGAGACCAAGTGTTCAAAAACATGAGCCTATCGGGGACATTTTGTATTCAAATCACAACAGGCCCTCCAGATACATCTGCCATCTTTTACTATTTATGTGAAGAGTGGTATTCTTAACATTCACAATCATAAAATCAAAGTACTGAGATCAACTGTGAAAAAATAAACAAGCACAGCATCTCATTATTATGTAAATTTGCGTTAGTTTGTTGTTTTTTTTCTTTTTGGGCTTCTTGAGGTACAGTCTCACTTTAGCTCAGTGTGACCTATAACTCACTCTGTAGTCCCAAGGTGGCCTTGAACTCACAGTCGTCTTCCAATCTCTGCCCCCTGAGTGCTGGTATTAAATGTGTGCACTGGCCTGCTTTAGTTTTTATTAATGGTAAATTAAGTTATACCAAGGAATTGGCTTAAAATAAGTTTCCTGGGCTGGAAAGATGGCTCAACAGTTAAAGGTGCTTGCTTGCCAAGCCTGGTGGCCTGTGTTCAATTCCCTAGTACCCATGTAAAGCCAGATGCACAAAGTAGCTCATACATCTGGAGTTCACTTGCAGCAGCAAGAGGCCCTGGCTTGGCATTCTCATATTCATTCTCTCTCTCTCTCTCTCTCTCTCTCTCTCTGTCTCTTTCTCTCTCTCTGCTTGCAAATATTTTTAAAATAAGTTTCCTTATGATTTTTTATCAGTAAATGTTTGATTTATGTACTTATATGTCTGGGGTTGTGTAAAAATTTCCCAAGCAAAAAGGGGTCATAAGTGGAAAAAGTTTAAGAAACCCTGCTCTAGGCAATCACATCCACCAGTAATGAAAATGAGCTGGGAATTTTAGTTAAGGCAATGGAGGCAAGTGCCTTAACCATTGAGCCATATCTCCAGCCCTCAGGCAGACAATGGATTGCCTCCACTTACTGAGTGAAATGAATTAAGCAACTTACCTTCCTCATTCCAATAACCAGAGGGACAAAACTATCCAGGTTGCCTGAGATTAAGGGACTTAGTGGATGTAAGACTTGATGCTAAAACAGTGAAAGCTTCTGGAGAAGCATAAGGAATTGGCCACTGGGTGTCAGTGGTGCACATTGTAACCCCAGCACTCAAAGCAATAGCGTTCAAGGCTAGTCCGACCTACATAAGAAGACCCTGTCTCACAAATTGGAAGGGGGAATGGGGTGACTGATCACTCTAATAAGGGCACCCTACCCAAATCTTGTGCTGAAGTGGAGCTCCTTATACAGTTATATCAAACCTCAATTCGTTTGCTAATATCAGGGAACAATTAAACAACAAAGGAAACTGCTGAATAAAGTTATTTAAAGTGACCATAGTCTACATGTGCTGGGCATGGTGGTGCATGTCTTCAATCCTAGAACTTGGGAGGCAGAGGTAGGAACATTGCTGTGAGTTCAAGGCCAGTCTGGATTACAGTGAGACCCTACCTTGAAAAAACAAAACAAAACAAAACAAAAAAAGTCTACATGCTCCAAAATAAATGCAGCAGCTCATTCCTTTTCCAGTGGTTTGTTTATCCGTTTTGTACCTAATGTTTTCATCTAGCAAATCTTTCTCATGCCTGGGCCTTAAGAAATCAAATTACACTTTCCACATGACATGCATGGTGATTTGAATGTAAAATGTCCCCATAGGCTTATGTGTTTGAATGCTTGGTGCCCAACTGGTGTCATTATTTGGGTAGGTTGGGGAAGCTCTGGAAGGTGTCCTGCTAGAGTCAGCAAGTGTGGCCTTGATCTCAACTTCCTGTATGTCCTCTCTTCCTGCCTCTTGCTGTAATATGATAAGCCAGCCTGCCTTGCCTTCCTCACCATGATAGACTACATCACCTTGAAATGTAAGCCCAAATAAACCCTTCCTTCCCTAAATTGCTTCTGGTCAGGTATTTGTTCACAGCACTGAAAAAGTAACTCATACACCATGCATGTTCATTTCTAGCATAGTTCTATGGGGAGTTTTTGGTTGGTTTGTTGGTTTTTCAGGGTAGGGTGTCACTCTAGCCCAGGCTGATCTGGAATTCACTATATAGTATGTAGTCTCAGGGTGGCTTCAAACTCATGGTGATCCTCCTACCTCTGCCTCCCAAGTGCTGGGATTAAAGATATGCACCACCATGCTCAGCTGGTTTTTGTTGTTTGTGAAACAGGTTCTAATGCTAGCCAAGGCTGGCCTTGTACTCACTGCAATTCTTCAACCTCAGCCTACATCTTGGATTAAAGGCAAATGCCACCACACCCAGTTTTTTTTTTTTTTTTTTTTTTTCCGGAGGTAGGGTCTCATCTAGCTCAAGCTGATCTGGAATTCACTTTGTAGTCTCAGGGTAACCTTGAACTCACAGCGAACCTCCTACCTCTGCCTCCCGAGTGCTGGATTAAAGGTGTGTGCCACCATGCCTGGCATCACACCCAGCTTTTAACTAGGTTCTGGTAGGATAAAGATATATGATGTTTTGACCCAGGTTAGTTTTATATAACCCTTAGCAACACAAGATATTGTATTTGGCCCACAGTAGAAGCTCAACACATGATTCATGATGTAAGAAATCAGTCAGGAATTTATACCAGAATCCTTCTAGCAGTCTGGGCTTTCTCTCTGTGGCAGTTACCTTCTTGTTACTGAGGGAGAAAAAAAAAAAAAAAACACCTGACCAGAGCAGTTTGTGGAGGGAAAGAGGTTATTTTAGCTTGTTTTTTTTTTTTTTTAATGTTTTTAGTTTTATTTATTTATTTGAAAGAGAGAGAGAATGGGCACGCCAGGGCCTCCAGCCATTACAAATGAACTCCAGACACATGTGCCCCGTTATGCATCTGGCTTATGTGGGTCCTGGGGAATCGAACATGGGTCCTTTGGCTTTGCAGGCAAGCGCCTTAACTGCTAAGCCACCTCTCCAGCCCCTAGCTTGTAATTTTGAGGGTAAGTTTTATCATGGCAGACAACTGAGTATCACATCTGGTCACATTAGTGGGAATGAGGCACCAAGAGTGAGCTGTGAGCACTGGCAAGGGGGGCTAGACTATATGATCCCAAAGCTTGACCCCAGCAACACACCACCTTCAGCAAGGCTTCACCTTCCGAAGACTCCACCTGCTGGGGATTACATATGAGACATAATCACAAATACATGAAGCTATGGGGGACAGTTCACATTCAAACTATTGTACCTTCTTTTTGTAGACTGAGAATCAAAAATATTATTTTAAACTGGGCATAGTGGTACACACTTTTAATCCCAGCACTTAGGAGGCAGAGGTAGGAAGGTTGGCGTGAGTTTGAGGCCACCCATGACTACATAGTGAATTCTAGGTCAGCCTGGGCTGCAGTGAGACCCTACCTCAAAAAGCAATATATATATAATAATTTTTAGTAATTGTAGAAGGTTTCTTGATTTTTTTTAAATTCTCTGTATCAATATCTCTTGAAATGCTGGGCGTGGTGGCGCACGCTTTTAATCCCAGCACTCAGGAGGCATAGGTAGGAGGATCACCATAAGTTTGAGGCCACCCTCAGACTACATAGTGAAGTCCAGGTCAGCCTGGGCTAGAGGGAGACTCTACCTCAAAAAAAAAAAAAAAAAAAAAAAATCTCTGGAAACAGTTATGCTATTTCTCTCCCATGGTACCAAATTCTTCCATTTCTGTGACTAGATAGGAGTGGTTAGTTTGCTCTGAAGCCAAAGTCAATCCATTGGGCACCAGGCTGGAGGAGAGAATTCTTTAGATTATGTGTTATAAGTTATTATTATATGTAGATTCTTTTGAACAGCTTGGCAAATGCAGAGTTCTGGATGTCAGCCTTAGAAATCCTATCTAACTGTTCTAGACTTTGGATCAAGAATCTGTATTTTAAAAAATATTTACTTAGAGAGAGAAAGAGGCAAATAGAGAATGAGTGCACCACGGTCTCTAGCCTCTGCAATTGTACTCTAAATGCATGCACCACTTTGTCACTTTGTGTATCTGGCTTATGTGTATACTAGAGAATTGAACCTGGGTCCTTAGGCTTCGTAGGCAAGTGCCTTAACTGCTAAGCCACCTCTCCAGCCCCCAAAATCTGTATTTTTTTTTTTTGAGTCAAGCCCAACAGACTGGCCTTTTCTTTTTTTTTATGCAAGAGAGAGAGAGAATTGGCATGCCAGGGCCTCCAGCCACTCCAATCGAACTCCAGATGCATGTGACCCCTTGTGTACTTGTGCAATTTTGTGCATTTGTGTCATTTTGTACGTCTGGCTTACATGGCACCTGGAGAGCCAAACATGAGTCCTTACGTTTTGCAGGCAAGTGCCTTAACCACTAAGCCATCTCTCCAGCCCAAAAATCTGCATTTTTATTAAACATCTGACATCTCTGCCATGTGAAGATAACAATGAGGAGACGTCTGTCTGCTAGCCAAGAAAAGCGCCCTTACCAGGCAGAATCTGCCAACCCCTTGTCCTTGCATTTCTCAGCCTACAGAACTGTAGGAAATAAATTTGTTGAAGTCAGTCAATCAATAAACATTTGCTCAAACCAGTCAATCAATAAACATTTGTTATGATTCAGATAAAGATGATTTTGAAGTACATTTTGAGAAACTAGACCTGTGTGAGCAAAAATTTCAGATGTGTGGAGCATGGTGGCTCACGCCTTTAATCCTAGCACTTGGGAGGCAGTGGTAGGAGTATCACTGTGAGTTCAAGGCCACCCTGAGACTGCAGATGAATTCTAGGTCAGCCTGGACTACAGGGAGACCCTACCTCGAGAAACCAAAAAAGAAAAGAAAAAAAAAATACTTCAGATATACTTTTTCAAAACTCACTACCATCTTAACCTAAAAGGCCATTCTGGTCAGCTGAACAGTAGTATACCAATGATATACATTAAGAAATCAAGTCAAACCCAGGTGTGGTGGCACACACCTTTAATCCCAGCACTGGGGAGGCAGAGGTAGGAGGAGCGCCATGAGTTAAAGGCCACCCTGAGACTACATAGTGAATTCCAGGTCAGCCTGAGCTAGAGTGAGACCCTACCTTGAAAAAACAACAACAGAAACAAAAATTAAAAAATAAAAATAAAAGAAATCAAATCAAAACTGGGCATAGTGGCACACTTCTTTAATCCCAGCACTTGGGAGGCAGAAGGAGGTGGATCTCTGTGAGTTCCAGGCTACAGTGAGATCAAATCTCACACAAATATCTCTTTCTCCCATTGAACTGGCTTCTTCCACCTTTCTGTCAGCTGTTCTACATGGAGGAGGTTATCAGCTCAGTTCCAGCAGGATTTCTCAGTGAAAAAGCCAAAAAGGAAAAAAAAAAAAAAAAAAAATCAAATCAAGCCAAGCATGATGACTCAGGACTTTAATACCAGCATTCAGCAGGCAGAGGAAGAAGTATTACCATGAGTTCAAGGCCAGCCTGTGCTAGAGAGTGAGTTTAGGTCAGCCTGAGCTATACAGTGAGTTCAGGTCAGCCTGGACTAGGCTCTATCTCTGCCTAAAACCCTGAAAGAGAAAGAAAGAAGAAAGAAAGAAAGAAAGGAAGGAAGGAAGGAAGGAAGGAAGGAAGGAGAGAAAGAAAGAAAGAAAGAAAGAAGAAAGAAAGAAAGAAAGAAAGCAGGCAGGAAGGAGGGAAGAAAGAGGGAGGGAGAGGAAGGGAGGGGAGGGGAGGGAAGGAAAGGAGAAGGAAGGAGGAAGGAAGGAGGAAGGAAGGAAGAAAGAATCAAGCTGGACATGGGCACTTAGCCTGTCATCCTAACACTTGATATAAGGATTGCTACAAAGTTGAGGTTAACCTAGGTTATAGAGTGCGGCTCTTTCTCAAAAACACACTGACAAAAAAAGGAAGGAAGGAATCAAACAGATACACCTCCTTCTGGTGAAGAGTAAAATCCCTTTGGAAGGAAAAATATCTGAAGTTTTTGGGTAAATGTGGTATCTTTTCCTTACTGGAACAGAGCCCCTGACCAAAAGCAGCTGATGGGAGGAAAGGATTTATTTTGGCTTGTAATCTCAAAGGGAAGCTTCATGATGGCAGGGGAAGCATGCCATGAACACAGCTGAACATCACCTTTGTCACAGTAGGTGTAAAACAGCAGCAGGAGAGTAAGTCTATCTGCAACAAGGGAGAGCTGGCTAGAACACCCCTGAGTGCACCACCCCACCCCGAACACACCTCCTCCAGCAAGGCTCCACCTCCCAAATCGCCACTAACTGGGAATCAAGCATTCATAGCTCATGCATTTATGGGGGACATCTGATTCAAACTCCCACAATATAAACACGCTCATTGGAAATAATTCACTTGACAGTGAGTTAGAAAGAGCAAAACTGGGCTGGAGAGATGGCTTAGCCGTTAAGTGCTTGCTTGTGAAGCCTAAGGACCCTGGTTCGAGGCTTGGTTCCCCAAGACCCACATTAGCCAGATGCACAAGGGGGCGTACATGTCTGGAGTTCGTTTGCAGTGGCTGGAGGCCCTGGCATGCCCATTCTGTCTATCTCTGTCTCTCTCTCTCTCTCTCTCTCTCTCTGTCACTCTCAAATAAATAAATAAAAATAAACAAAAAGAACGAGCAAAACTTAACAACTACATGAAATTGTATGACAGGAATTATCATGCCACTATAATAGTTACTTGGTAATCTTGGTTCTTTTGTAAGTATTATAGTATAGAATTTTAATTATGATTGTGACAAGGCAAATTAAATAGAATGGGTAAAAGACAAAAAAAGCAAGAATATAAAACTATACTTGAAGCCACAAAAACTCAGAGCATAAACAAGATTAAGCTGGGTGTGGTGGCACACACCTTTAATCCTAGCACTCAGGAGGCAGAGGTAGGAAAAACACCATGAGTTTAAGGTCACCCTGAGACTATGTAGTGAATTCCAGGTCAGCCTGAGGTAGAATAAGACCCTACCTCAAAAAACCAAGAAGATAATGTCTGAGTCAGAGAGTGTGCACGAGGAAATCTGTTTTTCTTTTTCAGAAGGTAGTGAGACCCAAGGAGATACACTACCCCTCACTTCAGCCAAGCCACAGCTGAAACCACAAAAGAATTGGGGAGACGTGCAAGAATGCTGCTTCCATGGTGAACCTGACAATCAGCACCAGGGTTAAGGAGACAGACCCTGAGGATACTCAACACCTACCAAAGTAGAGATCCAAACAATCTTAAGAGCTCATCACTGAAGTAGACTTAAAACTCACCCACCACGACTCAGGGAATTTTGCGGAAAAGAGAGCATAAAGATTGTAAGAGCCACAGGTTAAGACATCATGCCCAGAGCCATTCTCTCCCCCCGCCACTAAAAAAAAAAACCTGCTGCTCCCACAATGCACAACCCACAACCCCATGGGGAATACCTGCAACCCCACTGAGGAGGGTCCCCAGTGGAATGGGGCAAGGGACGAGGGAAAAGAGGGTACCAACACATGATGTATACAAAATATGTTGTTAATAATAATAATGATAGAAAAATGGAAAAAGAAAAAAAGAAGGGTTGGAGAGATGGGTTGACAGTTAAGGCACTTTGCCTGTAAAGCCAAAGAACCTTGGTTCAGTTCCCCAGGACCCATGTAAGCAAGATGCACAAGATGGCGCATGCATCTGGAATTCATTTGCAGTGGCTGGAAGATCTGGTACACCCATTCTCTCTCTCTCTGTCTCTTTCCCTTTCTCAAATGAAATATTAAAAATAGTCTGAACCATACTACAGCCTCATTCTCAAGTTTAAAGGTATAAAGAATGTAATAATAATAAATATCCTTCCATTTGGATGTTTTAATGCAAAAGGAGATTGAAAGGACTGGGTAAGAATACCAAAAACAGGAATTCTTTAGCCAAAATATAAGAAATGATAGTTGAAATGGTAATTCCTGTAACAGCAGGGTGATGGATGAGACATAAAACAAGACCAGATGCTGTGGTTTCCAGGATGCACCTGACTTCCTATCTTTTATAACCTGGAGCAGCTTTTGCTGTAAATAGGTCACTTGCTTGCTCTCATTTACCTGATTCTAGGAAAATGCCCTTGGAAGTATTTAGAATACAGTATGTACACTGGTGCTTTACATTCTAAAAATTAAGATTACATGAAACTTACCCCTCCCTTTCTCCACTAGCTAGAATAACTTGTAACCTTGAAAGCACATATAAAACAAATTAAAATGGACAAGAAGAATTTGAGGCATTTGATTTTCTAAATGTAAGTTCACTACAATCTGCCCATTCTGTTCATTCTGTAATTCAACATGCTTACCATTAGTGTAGTACACAGGTCACAAAATTATCCTTAGAGTCTGCAACCTCCTTTCAGATGGAAATTTCTCTAGAAAAGAGGAGAGCATAGAAGAGTTTTAGCAAAAATTTTAATATTTTCTTTCAAATCTGGCTAATCTAATTGGGCTTTTTAGGCCCCATTTCTATAGATTTGACCTATGAGGGAAAAAAGGGAAGGAAAGACAAATGTCTAAAGGCAAGTCATGTATAGCAAGTCACTTTTTTTTTTTTTTTTTTTTTTTTTTTTTTTTGGTTTTTTGAGGTAGGGTCTCACTCTGTCCCAGGCTGACCTGGAATTAACTATGTAGTCTCAGGGTGGCCTCGAACTCATAGCAATCATCCTACCTCTGCCTCCCAAGTGCTGGGATTAAAGGCATGTGGCACCACACCCCGGCGCAAATCACTTTTTACTGACAGTAGTAATATTACTGCCCAATCATGATGGCTTACTTCATGAGAGCTTTATTAAAAAGAAGTACTATTAGGGCCAGTTGTGAAGTTAAGACTTTTTACAATTTGTTTTGTCCTCATGCACTGTGAGTTTTAGCATTTTTACTTATTTATTGGCATACGTGTGTGTGTGTGAGAGAGAGAGAGAGAGAGCTCACCAAGGTCTCTTGCTGCTGCAAATGAATACCAAATTCTTGGGCCACTTTAAAAAATATGTTTTATTTATTTATTAAGAGAGAGAGAGAGAAAGAGGCAGACAGATAGAGATAGAGAGAATGGGTGCACCAGAGCCTTTAGCCACTGCAAATGAACTCCAGATGCATGCACCACCTTGTGCATCTGGCTTATATAGGTACTGAGGAATAGAACCTAGGTCATTAGGCTTCTCAGGCAAGTGCCTTAACCACCAAGATATCTCTCCAGCCCATTAAGCCACTTTTTATATCTTATTTTAAGTGGATGCTGGGGAATTGAACACAGGCTGGTAGGCTTTGCTAGTAATTTGTGACTTTAAACAGCTGAGCTCCCTCTCCAGGAAAGTTACAGCAGTTTGACTTTAGGACTCTGAGGAAATTACTCATGCTCTCAGGCCTCAGTTTCCTCATATTTAATATGGGAACATTAAAGGTACATATGCCATTGATTTGCACTGAGAATTAAATGACAATGTACATAAATGGAAAGTTTAATGTCTAACATTTATTAATTGAACAAAAATGTGCTAGTGTAATATCTCAGATGATTTTCCATTATACTATGAAGTGATACTCTCACTCTTAGAAGACTATAAGGACAATAAGTAATTCTTCTTTTTAATATTTTACTTTTATTTATTTAAGAGAGAAAGAGGGAGAGAGAAAGAGAGAATGGGTCCTCCAGGGCCTCAGCGACTACAAACAAACTCCAGATGCATGCATGACCTTGTGCATCTGGTTTACGTGGGTCCTGGGGAATCAAACCTGGGTCCTTTGGCTTTGCAGGCAAGTGCCTTAACTACTAAGCCATCTCTCCAGTGCTTCTTTTTTATTTTTCAAGGTAGGGTCTTGCTCTAGCCCAGGCTGACCTGGAATTTACGATGTAATCACAGGCTGGCCTAGAACTCAAAGTAATCCTCCTACTTCTGCCTCCCATATGCTGGGATTAAAGGTGTGTGCCACCACACCCAGCAATAAATAATTCTTTCTCACATATTTTGTGTTTGAATAAGGACTTTACTTCTTAACATTTTTAAACTATGGCATCTGTCTGAACCATGAATCTCAGACTTGTAAAGGCACCATGCCTTTCTGTTCCTTGTATCTCTTGGTTCACTCAGACCCAGTTATTTATTTATTTGCTGGGGGAGGGGGGAGGCGGAGGAGGCATGCTAGAGCCTCCTGCTGCTGCAAATGAACTCCAGATGCATGAGCCACTTTCTGTATCTGGTACTAGGAAACCAAACCATGGCCTTAAGGTTTTGCAAGCAAGTACCCTAACCACTGAGCAATCAGTCCAGCCAGTTTTAACACTCCCTTCTGGCTTAGTCCCCTCCTGATGAGTATATGACAGGATAGCATCAAGATTAACATATGAGGACTGGAAACCCTTCCTTAACTGGGTTACATGTAACAAATAGAGCATGTGAGAGAAAAGCCTGAAAGACAAATGTAGGTGTTAAGCAAATGACCTATACAAGGTCATGAGTCCCAAAGGCCCCATGCTTTTGAGTATATACCTTTCCCCAGCTCAGTAGCCCACTCCCATTCTTTTTCTTAATAAACATTCTCTATTTCTACTACTTTACCATATGTCCCTGCTGCAAATCTTTGTTCTGAGCCACAAGAATTGGAAAATCTCACCTAATGCCATCCTCTGCATAACCCTCACCCCATGATCCACACCTCTAACAAGTTGACCACTGAGGTGGTTTGATTCAGGTATCCCCCATTAACTTAGGTGTTCTGAATACTAGGTTTCCAGCCAATAGAGATTTGGGAATTAATGCCTCTTGGAGGCAGTGTATTGTTGGGGGCGGGCTTAGGGGTATTATAGCCAGTTTTCCTTTACCAGTGTTTGGCACACTCCCCTATTGCCGTTGTCCACCTGATGTAGGTAAGGGGGTGATATCCACCCTCTGCTCATGTTGTCATTTTTCCCCTGCCATGATGGAGCTTCCCCTCGAGTCTATAAGCCAAAATAAACCTTTTTTTCCCACAAGCTGCTCTTGGTCAGGTGATTTCTGCCAGCAATGTGAGCCTTACTGCAAGAGTAAAGTTGGTACCAGGAGTGGGGGTACTGATAGACACCTAACTGTGTGGCTTTGGCCTTTTGGAGCTGATTTTCTAGAGGAATGTGGAACGATTTGAAACTTTGGCCTAAAAGATACCTTGCAGTGCTATAAGTACAGCTTGGTGGTCTATTCTGGTTAGAGTTGAAAAAACTGAATGCAGTAAGAACTATGGACTATGAGGTTTGGCTTATGAGGGTGAGAAAGAGCTTTGCTTGGACTGGACTAGAAGCAGTTTGTATGAGAGGCTTTCTGTTACGCCTATGGCCTGAGAATTTGTGCAGGGTTGCAGTACATAGAAACTGACTAGTGTCTTCAGAGGAATATGGCACAGAAATGAAATCTTTGGGCTGAAACTTCTGCCCGTTCAGCTGCAATTATATGAGAGATTACAACCTTTGAGATTGGGCCAACTGACCTGCATGGGGACAACGGGAAGAATGTAGACTCTTTTGAAGGGGCCTAAGTGGTCAAAGAGCGTCCTGTTCAAAGTCTGCTTTATTTCCTCCTGGATTAACAAACTGGCATCCTACCTGGCATTATGGAGTATAAGAAATGCAGGAAAGAGGGTCATTGAGTTTGCAACATGGTTTTATGTTTTGGAAACAGCCATGGGCAGTGTGAAGCAGGTTTGCTGGATGCCTGCATGGAGACCCCATGGAGCCATGAGGATGGACTGTAGGGTACAGTGGAGACCCAATGGAAATGCCGAGACCTCAAGATGGCTCCTAAGGAGAGCTGCCAGCCTTGGATGAAGTTTTCCTGCACTGTGAGTAGCCTAGCTGGAGGGACAGAATTTGAACCCCAGGGGCTTGTCAGTGGTTAGAATTATTGGACTTGGAGATTTGTCACTGACTAGAGTTGTTGGACTTGGAGCTTAGAGTTTGATGTTTAAATCTTGTATTGGTTGAATATTTCTTTGCTATACCCTATGCTATCTTTTGCAGTGTGAATATTTATTCTGTGCCATTATGGGTTTGTGGGGTGGAGAGTTTTTTGGTATTATGGCTCAGTTGAAAGACCCTGGACCATGGGAATGTTTGAACATCATTAGGATTATAAAAACTATAGGGACTTCTAAAATTGGACTTAATGCATTGTATTTTCTATCATGTATGGTTATCAGCTAATGGGGGCCAGGGGTGGAATGTGGTGGTTTGATTCAGGTGCCCCCATAAACTTGGGTGTTCTGAATGCTAGGTTCCCAGATGGTGGAGATTTGGGAATTAATGCCTCCTGGAGGCAGTCTATTGTTGGGGGAAGGCTTAGGGGTATTATAACCAGTTTCTCCTTGCCAGTGTTTGGCACACTCTCCTACTGCTGCTGTTCACCTGATGTTGGTGAAGGGGTCATGTCCACCCTCTGTCCATGTTGTTGTTTTCCCCTGCCATGGCAGAGCTTCCCCTTGGGTCTATAAGCCAAAATAAACCTTTTCATTTCTTTTCCCCCCGCATGCTACTCTTGTTCAGGTGAGTTCTGCCAGCAATGTGAACCTGACTGCAACAAACATATACCATTTATAATAACTATTTAAAGAAATACTGGGCTGGAGAGATGGTTCAGAGGTTAAGGTTAAGGCCTGTAATACCTAAAAACCTGGGTTTGATTTCCCAGTACCCATGTAAAGCCAGATGCACAAAAAGGCAGATGCTTTGGAGTTAGTTTGCAGTGGCTGGAGGCCCTGGTATGCCCATTCTCTCTGTCTCTCTTCTGTCTCTCTCTGCTTGTGAATAAATAAATAAAATGTTTAATTTAAAATGCTCATACAATTTCATCTGTTATGACCCCCAAGATGAATAAGCTTAAAATATTAAGCTGAGCATGGTTGCTCACACCTGTAATCTCAGCGTATCCAGGAGGCTGAGGCAGAAGGATTAAAAAAAAAAAAATGGCTGACTGGCTAAGGTGTATCCACATCAAGCTAGACCCACTAAGTGGTGCAAGTGTCTGGAGTTCATTTGCAGTGGCAAGAAGCTCTTGCATGCACATATACATGCTCACTTTCTCTGTATTGCCTCTTCTTTCTCTTTCATATAAATAAATAAATAAAAATTTAGAAAAGCAATTGTTGAACAATTCATGAAAATAACTGATATTTTCAGCCTATCATTAATGTTGGCTGTTATCATTTGTCCAATAACAGCCACTTATTAAATTTGCAGCCCTTTCACAGACTTCTAAAGATAATAATGTAAGAATGCAAAATCTGCCGGGCGTGGTGGCACATGCCTTTAATCCCAGCACTTGGGAGGCAGAGGTAAGAGGATTGCCATGAGTTCGAGGCCACCCTGAGACTACATAGTGAATTCCAGGTCAGCCTGAACTAGAGTGAGACCCTACTTCGAAAAACCAAAAAAAAAAAAAAAAAGTATGCAAAATCTTTCTGAAGTTGTTGATTTGTTTCTTAAGGTGGAGGTTTGTGCCTATTTGATCCATATTGACCATTTTCTTAGGGGAAACTTCGCTACTTAAGTTGCTTGAGTGGGTTTTGTACAAGAAAAGAAATTAGTTCAGTGATGAAAATTGAATGCTGAACCAGATGATATTCTAGAAGGCACTATCTTGCATGCCATTTATTTTGCTGCATGCAAATCACAACTTTAAAGAAAATTATTATTAGATATGAACATATTTTGTATGTAAATATCACATGCTGGTACCATCCTTTTCCTCCTCCCTGCCCCTTTTCTGAAGAGGCCTTCCTTGTTGGGGATGCAGGTCAACCCCATGTGAATTATGGGTCATGCATTGTTAAATCACAACTTTTTACCCTCTGGGATTATGGTAATTAATGTCACAGCTATTATTTTATTCATATATAATTTAATCATTGAATCACAACACATTTGACTAAAATACATTTTTTAAAGTTGCTATGTATAATGACAAACACATTTCCAAAATTTAAGAAGCTTTCCTTTAAGGAGAAAAAAAACAAAAACCAAAAAAAAACCCCGATATATTCTATCCAAACACAAAAAACTTCTTCCTGAGGCGAAATAAAAGGGCAAAATTGGATGATTTTCGGTATTTAAAAGTGAAAAGCCTGCTAGGTCTCCTGTCACCACAGGGGATCCAGCAGCACTGCATTGGCAAGCCAAGGTTAAAACTTCCCCCTCCCCCACCCCTTTTATTGTCATTGTTTCTGGATCAGGAAAATAAAACAAAGGGGTAAGGGAGGAGACAAAAACAAACAAACAAAAAAAAGTAAAGCCTGTAGCTTGAGTTACAGAACTGCAGGAAATACATTAAGTATACTAAATTGGCTGAAAGTCCTATTCAACTTCAGAATAGTCTACCTGATAGAGTTTCACAAACCTTTCTACTTTCTAACCTGCTGCTTATTAAGTTTAAATTACCAGAACCATTCTGAGAGCCCAGAGCCAGAGGCATGTCCTTACCCTTTTCTTATGTCTTCTTAGTTCTCAGCAGGAAGGGGGATGGATGGTAAAGGAGACAGACAAGAAAATGCAAGTGTTTGCTTGCATTAAGGTACTTTGTAAAGAGCTGAGGAGATGCTAGTGAGACTTAGCTTAAGGCTCAGAGCAGCCATAGAATTCTGTCTAGCTATCCTTGAATCTTTGGAGGAAGCCACCTTCTTGTAGGCAGTTTCAGTGAGGAACTGAAGCTCAGAGAAAACTGATGCCACCTCACCCTGGCATGAATGGAACTCTTGGCAGGAACAGAACTCAGTGCCTGATGGAGACTCATCTACAACAGCTACAGCGACCCCTGCTGTGCACAGTCTAGCATGCTACCTAGAAAGGCAGCTTACTACCCAGGTTAGCTGACCCTGACACCTATCCCTTCACATCTACAAACCAATCAGGTCTTCCCTTTGCATACCTGAATCTGATGAAAAAATACATTTTCAATTGACTATAAAGGCTGCTTTTTGCCTTCTTTGACTCTGCCTGTCCTCGTTCTGGTCACAGAGATACACGTGAGTATGAACGGTTTTTCTGCTTGCCTCTGCTTTATAGTTTGGGGTCACGTCTCACTTTAATTACATGTATGCTTTTTCTTCTGGTCTCTGAATCTACCACATGCGTTATTTCCCCTACACTCCAGATCCACCATGTGGGTGCTTTCTCTCACTCCAGGCCTGCAACCTGGGTAATTTTCTCTAAACTCTGGGTAACCATGACTGTAACTCTCTTAGCTACTCATTTCTCTAAATTTCTTAGTCTCTGCTTTGATATTTTTTCTCTGCTATTTTTCCTTAAACCACCACCATTTGCCCTCTTACCTTTCTTCCCTGGGGAAACTCAGTGTGGATGCTATGGGTGTTCCTTTCCCTAAATCTCCCTGGGTTCTATCTTCCAAGCGTTTGTGGCTCTGCCCCAGCCATTTCTCTTGAATGAATCTCACAGACCAGGCTGTGTGTTCCACACAGGTGCTTGTTTCCTGCTTCCCACGTGCTTATGACTCTGCTCCAGCCTTCTTCCTAGATCCCAGTTTCCCTCAAATAAGCCCCACTATTTATTTCTCCCTAAATAAACTCAATAATTCATAATTTATCCTTCTTGAATCCATCTTTATCAATTCTTTGTTAAAGAGAGGGCAGGACTCAAAATTGGGAATCATAAACTAGGGGGACCCCTCCTGAACCCCAAAATTCTGCATCACCATCATGCCGCTCTCTCAGCCTGGTATTATTCAGGAAACCTCTTTCCTCTCCCCCATCCCTCCTTGGGACTTTTGAAAACAAGTGTGTAAATCGCTTTTATTGAGTGGTGTCTAAAAACCATGAAATGCAATGATTATGTTTTCTTTAGATGAATAATCATTTCTTCAGTTGAGTGGAGGATTTCTAGTACTTGAACTAGTAAGCAAAAAAAAAAAAAAAAAAAAAAAGAAAGAAAGAAAAAAATCATAGGTCAAAGAATAAAACCTCTACAAGGATGCATTATTTTCTCTTCAGCCCATAGGAAAGCAGGCTCAATGGAATGGGATTCAACTCAGGGCCTCATGCATGCTACGAGAGTGCTCTACCACTGCGCAACACACTATAATACTCCATTGTAATACTGTCCTTGAATTCTGTTTCTGCCAAGTATAACTTTGAGGAGGTGAAGAATAACTGTGTCCTTTGCCAAAAAATTTCAGGTGTGCAGGATGTGGATTACTGCTGCTCCATTCTGTACAGTACTAAATACTGTAATAGTGTATCCTAGTTCTATTTATATAATATTGTTGACTGAAGTTCCCAGAAATAAAGCCACGCCTATGTTAAAGGTTCTACTTTAAGCTTTTACTACTTTGAATTATTAGAACTTCATGATTATGGAGGGTTTGAATAGTGCAGATCCAGGACCAAATTATCTTGGACTATTTGTTTGTTTGTTTTTGAGGTAGGGTCTCACTCTAGCCCAGGCTGACCTGGAATTCCCTATGTAGTCTCAGAGTGGCCTTGAATGCATGGTGATCCTCCTACCTCTGCCTCCCGAGTGCTGGGATTAAAGGCGTGGCCACCACACCCGGCTATCTTGGACTATTTTTACTGCCCTCAAGAGCCATTCATTGCCCATTCAGCAATAAAGAAAAATGAGCTGGACTCAGAAGCCATAGGTGGTGGTTATAAAAATTTCAGTGCCAGGTGTGGGATACTTTCCAGTGAGTTGTTGCCAGGGAGGGCCCTGATACACCCAAAACATTACTAGCCTTTGCCAAGGCTCTTGGTTGCCCACCAGAACTAGTTGGAAAGACTGTACTGCTGAGGACCCCACATGCTTGGGCTGCAGGTCCCTGATAAATCAAGCTGGAACTAAGCTGGAAAGCTCCTCCATGTTGCCTGGTTGTCAGAAAGCTGAAAAGAGCTATGCAGTATACAGCCTTGTTGGGGACAGAGGACATCAACAGTGTTAAAGAGCAATAGACTCTGCAAGCCTTAAGACTAGGCCAAATGTGCCAACTGGTACAATAGTGGCATATCTGTTATGGGGGAAATCAATTGCTTTCTCATTGGACTGTAGGCGTGCTCCATGGGATGGAATACATGCTTGGTACTTAAAATCCTGGTCAAAAGCCTATGGTTGGGGAGGTCATGAGCCCTAGGGAAATAACACCTGCTATTGTCTGGTTAAACATATATATTATGACCACCAAACTCTCTTTAAGCACTTTTTTTCCCCCACATATATTAATGCTACTCTCATTTTTGGTTAGAGAAGCTTCTCTTTTCAGATGGCGGTGACCACTGCAGTGACTCAAAAGTCATCATAGTGCTAAGAAGTGACAGTGGAGTGTTCAACAGTGAGACATCTCTTTCCCACCCTCCAAGGCTCAGGGTCCATTGTGGAAGAGGTGGTGGAGAGAATGTAAGAGCCAAAAGAAAGGTAGGACTCCTTACAATGTGCTCTTCCAGACACAAAATGGCCTTGATATTCATGACCTCACAGTGTCTGACACTACCTATACAAGACCTTCATAATTAGAGGAAAAAATGATGACATCAAAATAGGAGCAAGACTAATTGGAAAGAAGGGATTCAATGGAGGGTGGATTTGGGAAGTGAACATGGGAGTGGGGGAGGGAATTGTCATGGTTTATTGTCTATAATTATGAAAGCTGTCAATAAAAAGCTATTTATTTATTTATTTCATTTAGTTTTGGTTTTTTTGAGGTAAGGTCTTTCTCTAGCCCAGGTTGACCTGGAATTCACTATGTAGTCTCAGGGTGGCCTCAAACTCACAGTGATCCTCCTACCTCTGCCTCCCAAGTGCTAGGATGTGCCACCCCATCTGGCTCTGAAGCTGTCAATAAAAAGTTTAAAAAAAGAGGGCTGGAGGGATGGCTTAGCAGTTAAGGTGTTTGCCTGCAAAGCCAAAGGACCCAGATTCAATTCCCCAGGACCCACATAAGCCAGATGCACAAAGGGGTGCATGCATCTGGAGTTTGTTTGCAGTGGCTAGAAGCCCTGGCACACCCATTCTCTCTCTCTCCCTTTTTCTTTGTCAAATAAATAAATAAAAATAAATTTTTAAAAAAAGGGGCTGAAGAGATAACTTAGCAGTTAAGGCACATGCCTGCGAAGCCTAAGGACCCAGGTTCAATTCTTCAGGTCCCATGTAAGCCAGATGCGCATGGTGGCACATGCATCTGGAGTTAGTTTGCAGTGGCTGGAGGCCCTGGTGTGCCCATTCTCTCTGTCTCTCTCTCCCTCTCTCTCTAATAAATAAATAAATCTTTTAAAAAAGTTTAAAAAAAGAATAGCCAGGCACGGTGGCGCACGCCTTTAGTCCCAGCACTCAGGAGGCAGAGGTAGGAGGATTGCCATGAGTTCAAGGCCACCCTGAGACTACAGAGTTAATTCCAGGTCAGCCTGGACCAGAGTGAGACCCTACCTCAAAAAAACAAAACAAAACAAAAAGTTAAAAAAAAGAACAGAAAAATGAGTTGGGTGTGATATCTCATGCTTATAATTCCAGCATTTAGGAGGCTGAGGCAGGAGGATCACTGTAAGTTCAAGGCCATCCCGGACTGTACAGTGATTTCCAAGTTAGCCTAGTTAGAGTGAGATCTTGCCTTAAAAAAAAAAAATTCTAACATTTCAGGAAGGTGGATAGAACTGGACTGCATTATATTAAGCAAAATAAGCCACACTCAGGCAAATATCTCATATCCAAAACCTAGATTTTAATATATTTATATATGTGTGTGTGTGTGGCGTATGGAACTTGAAAAGGGGCTATGGAAAAAAAGAGGACACGATCTTAAGGGAAGAAGGAAAAAAGAGGATAACGGAATACACGTGACATGAAAGCAGAATGGGAGGACTGTCTGGAGAAAGAAGGGGAACCGGCCAATAGAGTGGTAAAGGAATACGGAGGAGGGCAGTGGGCAAAAGGGATGAATTAGTACAAAAATAATGACACACATATGAAACTATCATAATGAAGCCACTACTTTATATACAAACTTACAATTAATTAAAAAATGCAGAAGCTATGAAATTTTCTAGGAATATTAGTGTGATTGTTTGAATGTATGTCTTTCAATAGACTCAGCTGTTTTATTAAAATTGTAACTTGGATTTCTGGCTGCCTGGCTGAAGGAGATGTCACTGTGGGTGGATCCTGGGGTCTAGCCCTAAGGTGTTAACTGAGGGCAGATCGGAATTCCATCCTTAAAGGTATGCGGAGTGCTTGAGCTCAGCCTGGGGTTCCCAGAGTGTGCTTGCTGGTGGCTTTGCTCTCTGTGTGGACCTGTGTAAAGGAAGCCAGCTTCTTCCGCTATTAGCAAACTTCCCATGGGTCTGCAGGCCTGAAATAAATTAACTGTGTCTGGTTTGGAGGTTCATCCCAGCAGGGTAGAGCTGACTATGGTAATTAGTATAGTTATCTTTCATCAGGTACTATTCTGCCAGCCATAGCTTTGATCTAATGAAGTTTCACACTTAAAGATCTGTTATCTTCAGGTTCACATGGCTCAATTTAATTCCTTTGAATCAAAGAACTTTGCCACAGTTGTTACTACCTTCATCCCCACCCCCACCCCAATGTATGGTCACATCTGCCAGATGATGAAGACTTTGGGGGGGGGGGGTCTTCATTAAGCTCCAAACTTCACTCTCCACACATAATGAGTGAAGACTTACAGGATACTGAACCAAGATAAAATGTGCTATTCATTTGGTGGACTAGGCTGCTACCAAAAAATGATGCTAGGGAGAAAGCGAATGCAAGACTCATTAAATAGCAATATAGTAAGGGTTAGGTAAAAAAAAAATTAATGCCTTATCACCAATTTTATCATTTTATTCTAATGTAAATATTCTCTTGAGCTTACCAATGGAGGTTTTACCTAGCTGAGTACTTTTCAGGAATATGAGCATCCTCATTTTCAGTTGGTGACAGGCTACTGTAACAAATTCTGAAAACACGTAGATTCTCATGAATCATGTTTTAATTGAGAGTTTGCCGATGAATAGCAGATAAAACATAGATTTATCTGTCCTTAAGTATTCATTGCTGCTATTAACTTTTTCTTAATTTTAGTTTCTCATTTGTTTAGAAGTTTGCT
Organism: Dipus sagitta; assembly: GCA_036346955.1. NCBI lineage: Eukaryota > Metazoa > Chordata > Mammalia > Rodentia > Dipodidae > Dipus > Dipus sagitta. Next base: position 48,785,521 of record CM070770.1, on the reverse strand, counting down.
GCTTTTCTAATAGAGATTTTAAAAAAAAACAACAAGAGAACATTTCTACTTCTTTATCTACTTTAAATCTCACTCTCTAGAAAACTAGTTCAGAAGCGAGAAACCCCATGTGTAATCTCATTTATTGTTCATACCGCTGTCCATTACTCACTGAGTGGTGTGTTGGCTTGGAGCACAGCTCCCATTGATGTAACAAACCAGCATTAAGAAAGGTCAGGTGTACGCTATTTTTTTCCCTTGAGAAAAGACTCCTGTTTCAGGGGTATGAAAATGATTAGGAAAGATCTAGTGAAGTATCTAGGAAGATGAAAATCTTAATAAATCACAGACTCTCAGGATTGAAAGAAATATTCAATGTCACTGAATTTTTAGGCAATGGCAGGATGGAATTATAATAAGAATGTGTGCTATACAGCTGAGGATGTAGCTCAGTAGTAGGAGCACTTACCTAGCATGAACTCTGAGTTTAATCCTTAGTACTATCTAAAAGGAGTATGTGTGTGTGTTGCAACTAGAGGACATATATCAAATCACAGCTTTCCTACATAATGATACTTGGAACAATTATTTACCCTTTCTGAGCCTTAATTTCCTCATATATAAATGGGTATAGTATTTCCATCATAGAACTGGTGAGGTCATTGAGGATAATGTATACCATGGAATGGAGACAGCCATAATAGGCATTTAGGAAATGACTGTGGTCATTGTGATCATAATTGTCCCACCAGTAGTCATGGTGCACATCTGAGCACTGCTGATGATGTGGTATTCACTCGCTTCTGACAGTCCATTCCATGTTTGGAGGATTCTTTAGTTTTGGATTTGATTAAAGATTCTAAATCTTTCCCCCAGGAACTTTTATCCACTGCTGTCAGTCTCATCAGTGACACTTCACAGGCAGCCCATGGAACTAGGCTGTGACTCTAGAATGCAGCATGTGCTCCAAGACTGGTTTAGCAGACAGCTTCAGGTTCGCTGAGATAAACTTCCAGGCCAGGCACAGTTATGGAGGAAGGGATATTTATTGAAGCTTACAGATGCAGGGGAAGTTCCATAATAGCAGAAGAAACTGGCCTGCCTTCACAGGACCAAGCAGAGAGAGAGAAGTACAAGCCTAAAGCCACAGCACACTTCAGGAGCTCCTGCTAGGCACACTTTGCATATCTTTAGATTGAAATCTGAAACCCACCACCACACCTTAAGATCCACCCAGTGATACTGCCTCCAGCCAGGTGGCTGCAGATGCAAACTACAAACTAATAAACAACTGAATATATTGGGGGCCATCTATTCTATTCAAACCACCACAACTGGCATGGCCACTGTGGACACTATAGATTTATCAGTATGATTTAGAATCAAACTATCAGTAGTTCTTGAATTTTCTTTTTATACTTTTCACTAGAGATGTAGTACAAGTTTGGCCTGCATACTGTACCTGTTATAGTTTTTTTAAATAATTGTTTAAATTTGCTTATTTGAGACAGAGTATGGGCATGACAGGGCCTCTTGCTGCTACAAACAAACCCCAGACACACATGCTGTTTTGTGCATCTGGCTCTATGTGGGTACTGGGAAATCAAACCCAGGCCAGCAGGCTTTATAAGCAAGCACTTTAATCGCTGAGCAATCTCACCAGCCCTACCTGTTACAGTTTTTAAAAAATATTTTATTTATTTATTTGAAAGAGGGAACAGGTATGCCAGGGCTTCTAGCTCTGCAAATGAACTCTAGATGCATGTACTACCTTGTGCATCTGGCTTATGTGGGTACTGGGAATTGAACCTGGGTCCTTAGGCTTTACAGCCTTAACTACTAAGCCATCTCTCCAGCCACAGTTTTAAGACATAAGTGTGGACCTTTACAATTAAATCTTTATCACTTACTAACATATTGGTAGGATTCTTTGTCACATAGCATAATTTGCGTATTTGATCAGTTACAATGTCATATAGGGAACTATGACGTAATATGACAGGCACATGGATAAGAATGTCTAACATTTAATATGTGCTGGCCATGGTCTAAATGCTTTATATTCATTTAATTCTCATAACAATCCAATGTAGTAAGTGATATAATTATCCTAAGGAAGCTAAGATACGTAGTGGTTAAGTAATGTGTCTGAAGTCAAATAGTAAGTGCCACAGCCAGGATTTGAACTAGGCCATATGGTTCTAGATGCTGCATCCTTGCTCCTAAAGTTGTCAAACTTTAAAAATACATAGGATATAGCACTACCTTCACAAGACCCTCGTAATAAGAGGAAAAGATGATGACATCAAAATAAAAGAGAAACTAATGGAGAGAGGGTGGGGATATGATGGAGAGTGGAGTTGTAAAGGGGAAAGTGAGGGAAGGGAGGGAATTATCATGGTTTACTGCCTGTAAGTATAGAAGCTATCAATAAAAAAAAATACATAGGATATATTGTTCCCTTAAAAGTAAGAGCAGGGCTGGAGAGATGGCTTAGTGGTTAAGCGCTTGCCTGTGAAGCCTTAGGATCCCGGTTCGAGGCTCGATTCCCCAGGACCCACGTTAGCCAGATGCACAAGGGAGCACACGCGTTGGAGTTCGTTTGCAATGGCTGGAGGCCCTGGCACGCCCATTATCTCTGTCTGTCTCTCTCTCTCCCTATTTCTCTGTCTGTCACTCTCAAATAAATAAATAAACAAAAAATTAAAAGAAAAGTAAGAGCAGTATGATTATAAATGCTTTTGGATGCACAGTTCCTAACATTTATGAAAGAACTATTGGGCAGCTGCTTTTGAGTTGCTATGGATACGATTTATGAGAACAAAGCACGTTGGCTGGAAAGAATACATCTATTCTAAGGAAGACTGGCTTCTAGTAATGTTGTATCTTATATTTCAAATAGATAATTGGGAAGGAATTAATGAATGCTTCCTAATTTTAACTTTTTTGAGGTAGGGGCTCTCTCTAGCCCAGTCTGACCTGGATCTTACACTATGGTCCCAAGCTGGCCTTGAACTCACAGCAATCCTCCTACCACTGCCTCCGGAGTACTGGGATAAAAGGCATATACCACCACGCCCAGACAGAAAATCTATTGGTTTTTAAAAAGATTTTTAAAATTTATTTATTTATTTGAGATACAGAAAGAGACAGACACAGAGAGAGTGAGTATAGGCACGCCAGGCTTCCCACCACTAGTCAAGCTGGCTTTATGTGGGTACTGGGGAATTAAACTCAGGTCATTAGGCTTTCCAGGCAAGGACCTTAACTGCTGAGCCATCTCTCCAACCCTAATTTTGGTGGTTTGATGTGTACTTATTCTTACAAAATTATTTTCCAACACTAAAACACTAACACATATTTTAATCCTATTTTCAAATTAGCATACATCTGTGTATGTATATATGTATATATATGTATATATGTATATACATATATGTATATATGTATGAACTTTAGTATGAGAGCAGATTCATATAAACACCACCATAACCAGCATGCAGAACAGTTGTGGTACCCCCAAAATACTCCCTCATGTTACCTGTTTGTAATTACCCCTCTCCTCTACTCCAGCCCTGGGCAGTCACCGGGTCTCTTCTCTGAGCTTTCCCAGTCTGTGTTCTGACACTGGTTCTGGAGTTCAAAGTTTCAGACTGTCTTATGACTAGGCTGGATGATTCTGTTAGGGAAAAGCAAACAGAAAACTCGCTGCTATTCAGCAGTGCTTTAGTTTTGCTCTCTTCCTCAGTCCACTTGCTACTTTTTATCCTCTACAGTCCTGGCTGTGAAGAACAGGGCAGAACATGCTTATTCCATCTCACCAAGAACTATATCCAGTAATTGCATTTTAATTACTATATCTGACTGAATGTTTGTGTCCCCTCAAAATTCCTAAGTTTAAGTAAATAAGTAAAATATTAAAAAAAAAAAAAGCTGGAGAGATGGCTTAGTGGTTAAGGCACTTGCCAGCAAAGCCAAAGGAACCAGATCAATTCTAATACCCACACAAAGCCAGATGCATAAGGTGGCACATGCATCTAGAATTCATTTGCAGCACTAGAGGCCCTGGTATGCCCAGTCTTTCTCTCTATCTGCCTCTTTCTCCCTCTCTCTCAAATAAGTGAATAAATAAAATCAAATAAATATTTAAAATTCCTGTTTAAACTATGTCCTCAATGTAATGGCATTTGCAGGTGGGCCTTTGGGATGTAATTAGGGTTACAGGAGATTAGAGGGATGCAGCCCTTGTGGTGGGATTAGTGTCCTTTTAAGAAGAGACACCAGAGAGTATCTCTGAGCTTTCCTCCCCCCCGCCCCCGTCTCTTGCCTCTCTCCTCCCCTCATATTCCTCTCCCCTCCTCTCATCTCTCTCTCTCTTTTTTTCTTTTTTCTTTTTTTCTGTTTAAGAGGACACAGAGAGATGATGGCTGTCTGCAAACCAGAAAGAGAACCTTCGCTGGGAATCAAATCAGCTAGCATTTCTTTTTTAATCTTCCCTTCACTTCTCTTCCTTTTCTCTCTTCTCCCCTCCTTCCTTCTCCTCTTATTCTTACTTCTCTACCCTCTTTCTCCCTCTTCCTCCCTCCTTCTTTACCTTTCTCTCTTCCCTCCCTCTTCCTCCTCCCCCTCCCTTTCTCTCCCTCCCCCCCTCCTCTCTATCCCCATGCAAGGCCCTTCTCATGCTAGGCAAACACTATCTCTGATCTACATCCCTCAGCTTTCATCTTAAATCTGGACTATGTTGATTTGAATCAGATGTCCCACATAAGCTCATGTGTTTTGAATGCTTGGTCCCCAGCTGATGGCTGTTTGGGAGATGGAGCCTTGCTGAAGTGGGTGTGTTTGAAGGTGGGCTTAGAGGTGTTATCTCTAGCTCCCCTTGCTAGCACTCAGCTTACTCTCCTGCTGCTGTTTTCCACCTGCTGTGGCAGAGGTGATGTCCAGCCTCTGCTTATGCCATGCTTCCCCCTGTCATCATGAAGCTTCCCCTCATGACTGTAAGCCAAAATAAAAACTTTCCTCTCATCAGCTGCTTTTGGTGGGGTGATTTGTCCTAGCAATGAGGGAGTAACTACAACATGGACAAACCAGCCTTTCACCCTGAGAAAATTAACTCACTCAGTCTTTACGACTTTGTTGTGGTATCCTGAGCAAAGTTAAGACAATTACCAAAATAGTTAGAAAAAAACTTAGGCTGGGCATGGTTGTGCACACCTTTAATCCCAGCACTTGTGAAGCAGAGGCAGGAGGATGCCTGTGAGTTCAAGACCAGTCTGACTTTCCTCCCCTCCCTCTTCCCTTCCTTATGGTTTTTACATCTACGAATTTGGGTTCACAGTAGGATGGGATTTAAGGAAACTGCTGAGCCTTGAGTCCTGTGCCTCCTGCCCTTTCTTGTATACCACATGGCACTTCCTTTCTGGTGCTACATTGGCCTCCTCGGCTCTCCAGCCTCGCCACCACGGGCCACAGGACATGAATTGACTGCCTGACTCACTTGGAAATAAAAGGGTTGTTACTGGTCCCAGTTCTAGAATAATAACATTGTAGGTTTCTTTCTACCACACTAGAGTTTTATTAAAGTGTTACACTTTTGCAGAGCTAATCAGGATACTCTGATATTAAGCCTCCACTGTGATCTGTCCACTTCCATCTTAGAGAACTTTGAATGTTCTTGGTTTGGGCTTTTGTCGTTGTTGCTATTTTTTTGAGGTAGGGTCTCACTTTAGCCCAGGCTGTCCTGGAACTCAGTCTGCCTTTCCAAGCTAGTCTTGAACTCATAATATCCTCCTGCATCTGCCTCCTGAGTACTGGGATTAAAGGTGCGTGGTACCATACCCAGCAGTTTTTTTTTTTTCTTAAAGTAGGTTTTTTTTTTTTAGAGGCCTAGGCTGGCCTCAAGTTGATAGTGATTCTCCTGCCTCAGCCTCCTGAATTCTGAGATTATAAGCATACACCACATATCTGGCTTCAGTTTAGAGAAATTTAAAGGAGGAATATTAGAAAATAACTTCATCAATGCTTAACTGAAAGAGAAAAGTTAGCTTCGAATAAAATTAGGTGTTCATATTCTGGGGAATTTTTATTTTTATTTTATTTTAATGTGCTGTAACTGAGGGAAAAGTTAAGATAACGCACTTGCTTTTGTAATTAAGAAGGACTCATCTTTCCCCTTTAGGACACAGAATATTAACTAAGCCTGACACTTCCTCTACTGATACTCACTTTAGAAAACAAAAGATGGAAATAGTGATTAAGATCTTTCCAGAAAACATCCCATACTGAAAAGTAGGAAGAAAAGGTTATATAACATGACTTTATGATATAAAATAGATGATTTTATTTAAGGACAATATTTTACCCTGCCGTTATTTTATCTATTAAAGTTTTGTATTTGATAAAAACCTGTGATCTTTCAGTCGTTGAGTTTATAAATATTTATGTGAACACTTATCTGATGCACAAAAACTTCTAGGCAATGTGAAAAGTAAAATAAAACAAAGGTTTACACAATATTTCTTTTCTTAGCCCCATGCTTCAACAGAAGTGCAAGTAGCCTCACCAAAGTAAAAACCAGGATGTAGTGAGTAGTTCTTTGGGCTGAAAGCAGACAGTGTGGATGAAGCTTTCCTTCTGTTACTGTCCCTTCTGGAGGAGGCTGGTTCTTGGAGAACCCAGGCCCATTTGCTCTGTGTATAGTTCAGCTGGGACTAGCATTCTTCCAGATTGCCGGAGATACATGCAAGGAGCTACCTAGTCCATAAGGGAGGTGGCACTTAAAGCTGTCCCTCACGCGGAACTTGGAATTGGCTGGGAAAGAGCTTGTGTGCATTCTTACTCATGTCACAATGCTGGACATCATTTATGACTTAAGAGAAGCAGAGGTACATGAATGTGATTGGATTGTTCTCACAGTTTCAAAATTGCGTTCTAGGGCTGGAGAGATGGCTCAGCAGTTAAGGTGTTTGCCTGCAAAGCCTAATGACTTGGGTTTGATTCTCCAGTACCTACATAAAGCCAGATGCACAAAGTATCACATGTATTGTGCTTGTTTGCAGTGGCTAGAGGCTCTGATGTGCCCATTCTCTTTCTCTCTCTGCTTGCAAGTAAATATTTTTTTAAAAATCTGCATTCTCGAATGACTCAAGGCAAAAGCAGCCCAAACTCTTAACTGAGACATTAGTAAGCCACAAGACTAATACAAGACACACAGAACTATTTTTACAATCCTGTTTTATTGTGATAACGTAAAGGATCAAGGTGATCTTGCTGATGGTTATTCATCATTCATTCAGCATTTATTAGAAGTTTATCAATCAAACAATATTCAAGGTGCTAGGATTGACAGCAAAGAGTACAATTAAAATATAGTGCCTGGGGCTGGGGAAATGGCTTAGCGGTTAAGGTGTTTGCCTGTGAAGCCTACTGGCTACAGTTCCATTCCCCAGGACCCATGTAAGCCAGATGCACAAGGGGGCGCATGCATCTGGAGTTCATTTGCAGTGACTGGAAGCCCTGGCGTGCCCATTCTCTCTTTCTCTCTATCTGCCTCTCTCTCTCTCTGAAATAAATAAATAAAAATATATACATATATAGTGCCTGTGGGGTGTGGTAGCCCATGCCTTTAATCCCAGCACTCAGCAGGCCAAGGTAGGAGGACCACTGTGAGTGTGAGGCCAGTCTGAGACAACATAGTGAGTTCCAGGTCAGCCTGGGCTAGAGTGAGACCCTATCTTGAAAAACCAATAGATTTCCTGTCTGGGTGTGGTGGTATATGCCTTTAATCCCAGTACTCAGGAGGCTGAGGCAGGAGGATCACTGTGAGTTCAAGGCCAGCCTGGGACTACACAGTGAGTACCAGGTCAGCCTGGGCTAACATGAGACCCTACCTCAAAAAGTAAATTAATAAAAAATAAACATACATGGATTGCATCACCAAAAAGTAGCATCTGTATTCAATAACAGCTATATTGCTTATGATGTGCCAAACTTGTTCTAACTCTTCCTCTCTCTTCTGTCTCTGTCTCTCCTTCTGTGCCTTCCTTTAATCCCTTTTCCTCCTTACAATAACCCTGTGTGATGAGTACTGTTATTATCCTATCCCCGTTTTAAAGATGAGCATGCTGGAACCCAAAGAGCCTTTTAGGGCTAGGGGTGGATTGTTATAGTTTGAGTCTGACATGCTTAAACACTTGGTCCTTGGCTTGTGGCACTATTTTGAATGCTGTGTACCTTTCATCAGGTAGGGCCTAGCTAGTGGAAAGAGGTCATTAGGGTCTGACCTTTTAAAATTATACTCACCATTGTTTCTGACCTAGTTCTCTGCTTCCTGTCCATCACTGTAAGAGGAGTCTCTGCCACACGCTCCAACTGCCATGAACTCCAGCAGTGCCTTCTCACCGTGCTGGACTGAAAGCCTCCCGAAACCGTCAACCTAGATAAACCTTTCCTTCCTTATTTCTGTTTTTGTCATAATGAAACCCATTACTTTGTATAGTTAATACACAGTAATTTAATAAAAGTGTAACAAACTCAAGAAATGCTTCAGTCACCGGGCGTGGTGGCACACGCCTTTAATCCCAGCAGTCGGGAGGCAGAGGTAGGGGGATCGCCATGAGTTCGAGGCCACCCTGAGACTACATAGTGAATTCCAGGTCAGCCTGAGCTAGAATGAGACCCTACCTCGAAAAACAAAACAAAACAAATAAAAGCTTCAGTCTGCTTCAAAAGACAAGAATGGAGTAATGGAGAAATACTGAATGCAGCAAGAAGCTGAAAATATATACAACAGGTGGCAATCCAGTTTACTTATATGTCTTGAGCTACGACACGCATTCTCCTGCTTCATCTTTTCACCTATAAATCCCAAGGGCTAATGAATGCAATCCTTCCAGTGACTTTTCCTCCGGCCCTCCCCCCTTGGGGAGAGGTACCTGCATAAAGATTACTCACCACTGAGGTTTGAATCCATCTTGTCATGTCTGGGGAACTGACTTCCTCTTTCCAGGCAAGCAGAGATTCCAGATAGATGAGGAAGTCCTTTGCTTCCTAAGTGGTTCCTTGGCCCTTTGTCCTCGTTTATCTCCAGTCTAGAAGTCATCAAATGCCTCAGATAACTACAAAGTCTTCATGATCACAACTGTGACACAGCCATGTTATACACCTGCTCCAAGTGCTCTGCTTCAGGACCAAGGGTGAGGTGAGGTCATACAGCCCAGAGGCCTCTTTTGCTTTCTGGTCTGGATTCTCAGCTATGAGAAGGATAGAAAATGAAGAGTGAGCTCACTTTAATTCTGAGGACCAGACTTCACTAGCTTCTACTAGACCTTGAGGTATATTTCTGTGGTGATTGGTTGATGAAATTTATTCTTCTTATCTTGGTATATAATGTTCTATTGTAGGATAACATTGCATTTTCTTATACATACTTTTCTTTGGCTTGTTTTTTTTTGAGGCAGAGTATCATGTTGTTCATGTTGGCTTTGAACCTTGAGTTCCTGATCCTCCTGCCTTTTTTCTCTCTCAAGTTCAAGGAGCACAGGTGTGTGCCACCATGCTTGATTACATTGTGTTATACAGACTAATAAACACTCAATGTTTTCCTAATCTTCTACTATTTTAAATAGCATGTATGGGGTGGCAAACAGGCTCAGTTGGTACATGCTTGCCTAGCATGCTTGAAGGCCCATGTTTGATCTTCAGTGACCCATAAAAACTGGGTGTGGTGGTACACACCTTGTAATCATAGCATTTGGGAGGTAGAAGATGAGAAGTTCTAGGTCACTCTCATGTACATAGTGAGTTCAAGGACAGCCTAGACTGTATGATACCCTGTCTGAAAACACCAGAAAACACACACACACACAGACACACACACACACACACCACACGTGCTTACACACACATCCTTACACAGTATATTTCTTTTTTTAAAATTTTTTTTTATTTTTATTTATTTATTTGACAGCGACAGACAGAGAGGAAGAGGCAGAGAGAGAGAGAGAGAGAGAGAGAGAGAGAGAGAGAATGGGCATGCCAGGGCCTCCAGCCACTGCAAAGGAACTCCAGATGCATGCGCCCCCTTGTGCATCTGGCTAACGTGGGTCCTGGAGAATCGAGCCTCGAACAGGGGTCCTTAGGCTTCATAGGCAAGTGCTTAACCGCTAAGCCATCTCTCCGGCCCCACAGTCTATTTCTTACACACATGTATTAAAATTTTGCTAGATCATGTGTATATACTTTTTTGTTAGCTTGCCCCAAAAAACTTAGGAATTTTTTTCAAGTTTTTCCAACACATTTTTGAGTCGGAATTAAACTTATTATTTGAGTAGTTGCAAAGGAAGTAATGTCCTGTAATCATTAACAATTCAAAGTAGAATTGTTGGGCTGACGAGATGGCTCAACCTTAAAGGCACTTGCTTGCAACACCTGACTGCCAGATTCAACTCCTGAGTATCCATGTAAAGCCAGATACATAAAATGGAACATGCGCCTGGAGTTGCTGAAGGAGAAACAGGAGAAAGATAGCTTTTTTGTAGGTTTATAGACAGTCAGCCAGGGACAAAGGCGCAAGAATGCTATTCTAGTACCTACATCTCATCCCGTCTCATCCAAGATGGCTGTAAGCAACACTTCCTGCAGGAACTTCCTGCTTCTTCCTCAGCTCGGCAGACATAGGTAGACTGGCCTCTACTGACTCAGCCTTTTTAGTTCACAAACCAATCAGGTCTTTGCTTACACACCTGAGTCTTAATAAGGCTCACACTAATTGGATATGTGATCTGTATAAAGGAGCCTAATCACATGTGTAATCTCTCTTCTTCCTATGGTTTTGCCTGAATACCAGTGTGTAAATCTGTCTCTCCACTAAGGGAAGGGGGACACTTCCTTCTGCCTGGGCATTTTCCTGTTTGCCTTCTATATGTGTCTTGTTTTGGGGTGCTTTCTTACTTTGTTACATCTGTGGTTTTTGTTTGATCTGAGTCCTTCACTATTTCTTAATCCTCTGGTACTTTGTGTGGAGGGATCTTTCGGCTCTTTCGCTTTGCCTTCCACTGTGGGTGGGTGTGCCTCCTCCACAGCTCTTTACCCCCAGAGAGTTCTTTGTGATGGAGAGCCTCTCCATTTCCCTTCTCCCTTTCCAGCCCGGCAAGGAGGAGAAGTCTCCTCTGGCTTGAGTCTTTAAGCTAGCCTCCTCCCTGGATCTTAACTCACAATTTACCTTTCTTAGAGTCGGTTTTATCCATTCTTTGCTAAAACTGATAGGGGCCCAAAAGTTGGGGTTGGAGTTGGGGCTGGAGAGATGGCTTAGCACTGAAGGCACTTGCCTGCCAAGCCAAAGGACCCATATTCAATTCCCCGATAAAGTCAGATGCACAAGGTGGTGCATGCATCTGGAGTTCTTTTGCAGTGGCTGGAGTCCCTGCTGCACACATTCTTTCTCTCTATGTGACTCTTTCTCTTTTTATCTCTCTGAAAATAAATAAAAATTAAAAAAATGTTGAAGCTGGGCATGGTGGCACACATCCTTAATCCCAGCACTTGGAAGGCAGAGGTAGGAGGATTGCCATGAGTTTGAGGCCACCCTAAGACTCCCTGGTGAATTCCAGGTCAGCTAGAGCGAGACCCTACCTCAGGAAAAAAAAAGTTGAGGTTCACAGCCCCCACCCCTGAATCCCAAAATCCTGCATCATTAGTTTAAAGCAGCAAGAGGCTCTGGCACACCCGTATTCTGTCTCTTTCAAAAAATAAATTAGTAAATTATTTAATTATTTTTTAAAAGGCAGAACTGTTGTTGAGACAGGCTCTCATGTAGCCCAATGTGGCCTTGAACTTGCTATGGTGGCTGAGGATGACCTTGAATGCTTTTTGTTTTGTGTGTGGTGTGTGGGATCTATACATGTGTGTGTGTGTGTGTGTGAGAGAGAGAGAGAGAGAGAGAGAGAGAGAGAGGGAGAGAGAGAGAGAGAGGGAGAGAGAGAGAGAGGGAGAGAGAGAGAGGGAAAGAGAGAGAGAGAAGTCAGAGGAGAATGTCCTGTGTCTTCCTCCCACTCATCAGCTTGTTTTCTTTTTCTTTTTTATTTTTCGAGGTAGGGTCTTGCTCTAGCTCAGGCTGACCTGGGATTAGTCTCAGGCTGGCCCAGCTTGTTTTCTTGATCCAAGTCTCTTGGGGGCCCAGAGCTGCCATTTTCTCAATCATACTGACCAGCAAGCCCCATTGTTCTCTGGTTTCTACTCCACACGTGGTTGGAATTACAATACGTGCTTACACCAAGCTGTTTATGTGGCTACTGAGAAATTGAACTTGGGGTTAATCAGGCTCTCTCAGACCTTCATGCTTGCTCAGCAAGTCCTCTTACCTGCTGAGCCATCTCCCCAAGTCCACCCAAACTTGAACACTTCATCCTCCCGCTTCCACCTTCCAAGTGCTAGAACTACATTTGTGTGTTACAAATTTGGCAAACGTAGAATTCTTTTTTTTTTTTTTTTCGAGGTAGGGTCTCATTCTAGCTCAGGCTGACCTGGAATTCACTATGTAGTCTCAGGGTGGCCTCGAACTCATGGCGATCCTCTTACCTCTGCCTCCCGAGTGGAGCGCTGGGATTAAAGGCGTGCGCCACCACGCCTGGCAAATGTAGAATTCTTAAGTATATCCAATGGAATCTAAATACTCAGCGATTTGATTCTCATCATTATCCATCCTTAGTGAGACTTCAAAGACCAAGACTAGGGAGATGGCTCAGTGGGTAAAGTGCTTGCTGCACAAGCATGAGAGCCTAAGTTCAGATCCCTAGCACCCACTTAATAAAGCTGGATGATGTGGTGTGTGCCTACAATCCCAGGGCTGGAGGGTTTGAGACAGGAAATCCCTGGGGCTCACTAGCTGGCTAGTCTATCTGAGTCAGTGAACTCCAGGTTGGATGAGAGGAACTGTCTAAAAGTGTAAGGTGGAGAACAGCTGAAGGAGACACCCGAAGTCAGCCTTCATCCTCCTCATGCATTAGCACACATGTGATACACACATACAAACACAAGTATGAACACACACACATAAAAGAGCTAAGCCAAAATTTATTGAAGTTCCTTAACCTCGGTGCTCTCAAGTGTTAAAAATTCATGTGAATTACATTATCATTAGATCAACTACATACCTTTAAATGTTAGTGACTATCATTATTATTTATTAATTTGAGAGAGCACGAGGCAGACACAGAGTAGAGGTGTGCCAGAGCTTCCTGCAAATGAACTCCAGATGCATGTGCCACTTAGTCAATCTGGCTTTATGTGGATATTACAGAATCAAACTCAGGTCCTTAGGTTTTGTAGGTGTGGTGGTTTGATTCAGGTGTCCCCCTTAAATTTAGGTGTCCCCCTTAAATTTAGGTATCCTGAATGCTAGGTTCCCAGCTGATGGAGACTTGGGAATTAATGCCTCCTGGAGGCGGTGCATTGTTGGGGGGTAGGCTTATGGGTGTTATAACCAGTGTCCACTTGCCAGTGTTTGGCACACTTTTCTGTTGGTATTGTCCATCTGATGTTGGCCAGGGGGTGATGTCCACCCTCTGCTCACGCCATCGTTTTCCCCTGCCATCATGAAGCTTCCCCTCAAATCTGTAAGCCAAAATAAACCCTCCCCTTTTCCCCCTAAAGCTGCTCTTGGTCAGGTGATTTCTGCCAGCAATGCAAATGTGACTGCAACAGTAGGCAAGCACCTTAACTGCTAAGCCATCTCTCCAGCCCTTATTAGTTTTTTTTTTCTTCCCTGAGGTAGGTACTCACTCTAGCCCAGGGTGACCTGGAATTCACTCTGTAGTCTCAGGGTGGCCTTGAACTCACAGCAGGCAGGACATAGTTCAATTGTATGTTAAAGACTAAGAAAGTTCAGTTGGAAGTGGTGGCTCATACCTGTACTCAGTACTCAGGAGACTGAGGTAGGGGAACCATGAGATTGATGCTGGCCTGGCCTACATATCAAGACCCTGTCTCAAAACAAAACAAAAAAGATTGAGAAATTTTGATGTGCCAAATTCAAATCATAAGGAAAATGTGAGCAATAAGTAGGATCTATTCACTAAATGGGATGCAGACAGTTGTACCTTATAAGTAGCCAAGTCCACTAGAGTACATGAATAATTCCGTACTTCTTCAGTTTAGGTCTTCCTCTTACGTTCATCAGGTGATACGGGAACTCTGTTGTCCACTGCTCTGGCAGCCAGCACTGTGACAACACTCAGGGAGGCAGACAAGATGGCATACCATGTTCAGAAGAAATGTCCCTAAGACTTCTAGGCCAGAGCCTGACAATGAGTGGGGTCTTTCTTTTGATAACCCACTGTATACATCTATTAACTTTGTCCCAGTACCCTCATTTCATAAGAATTATGGGTGAACTACAGTATTCCCAAATCAATTTTTAGGTGCTATAAGCTTTGCTCTTCCTCTAAAGTTTCCTGTACATCTTATAAGAAATGCAAGGTTTTCAGTATAATTAAAAGACCAAAATTCACAAAAGAGAACTATTTTTCTGTTGTATTAAGAAAAGATGGACAGGTGTGGTGGAACACGCCTTTAATCCCAGCATTCAGGAGGAGGCAGGGGTAGGAGGATCACTGTGAGTTTGAGGCCACCCTGAGACTACTAGTGAATTCCAAATCAGCCTGGGCTAGAGTGAGACCCTACCTTGAAAAACAAACAAAAAGATAAAATTTCCCTTCGAAATTAGGTCTGAAAACATTAGGTTTTTCTTTTCTGTTTCTTTCTTTTGAGACAAGTTTTTGTGTATCCCTTGGTATTCATTATGCAACAAGGAATGGCCTTGAATTTCTTTAAAAAATTTGTATTTATTTAGATATTTATTAGAGAGAGAGAGAATGGGCACACTAGGGCCTCCTGCCACCTGCTGTTGCAAACTCCAGACACATAACTTCACTTGGTACATCTGGCTTTATGTGGTAAGCAAGTGCCTTTAACCACTGAGCAATCTCTTTAGCACCTGGCCTTGAATTTCTGATCCTCCTGCCTCTACCTCCAGAGTGCTAGGATTACAGGTATATACCACCACACTGGTTTTTGAGGTCCTGGGGACCAATCCTAGTGCTTTCTGCAAGCTAGGCAAACGCTACCAACTGAATTACATCCTCAGTCCAACATTAGGTTTTTCTATAGAATTCTTTCTGAAGTTCTTAAAAACAAAGACACCTCAATCATAATAGGAGTACTGGTCCTTACAAATTTATGTTACTAGTCTGAATATATTGTTTTAATAACAACCATAAAAAATCCCTCATAACTGGGAAATGTCTGGAGCCCTTTTATGCTGTCATTTAGTGTGACCATGAAATTAAACAGCGGCCTATGATTGGGTACCAAAGTCAGGTTAAAAATTAAATATAAATTAAAGATACCTCATTCATGTGGTTGAAAAATCAAAGAGCACCAAACCACAACATCATATACAATGTGAACTGTGGCCTTGGAGTTGTGTAACTTGCAGTCCTGTATATGTCACCTTCCCAGCTGGTCTTCCAGCCGTCAGTTTTTTTTTTTTTCTTAATTTTTTTTAACATTTTCCATGATTATAAAAAATATCCCATGGTGCTGCCCTCCCTCCCCCCACTTTCCCCTTTGAAACTCTACTCTCCATCATATCCCCTCCCCATCTCAATCCGTCTCTCTTTCATTTTGATGTCATGATCTTTTCCTCCTCTTATGATGGTCTTGTGTAGGTAGTGTCAGGCACTATGAGGTCATAGATATCCAGGCCATTTTATGTCTGGAGGGAGGACGTTGTAAGGAGTCCTACCCTTCCTTTGGCTCTTAGATTCTTTCCGCCACCTCTTCCGCATTAGACCCTGAGCAGAAGGTGTGATTGAGATGTTACTCAGTACTCCAGTCACTTCTTTCCAGCACTATGACACTTTCTGAGTCATCCCAAGGTCACTGCCATCTGAAAAGATAAGATTCTCTACCCAAAGTGAGAGTAGCATTAATATAAGGGTATAAATATTAAGAAAAGTGCTTAATGGGCAGTTTGATAAGCATAGTATATACATTTTTCCAGACACCAGCAGATGTTTCACCCCTAGGGCTCATGACTACCCGTTTTAAGTTTTCAGTATCAGGGATGTATTCCCCCCCATAGAGCGGGCCTCTAGTCCAATTGGAGGGCAGTTGGTTTCCACCATGACAGACGTGCCACTATTGCACACGTTGGCTCATTTGGCCTGGCTGGGAAATTATAAGGCTTGCAGTGTCCACTGTTGAGCATCTTCACTGGTGATATCTCTCTCCCATTGAACTAAATGTAGAACCAGCCGTCAGTTTTTTGAGTGTAAGTAAGGTGAATCTTGAAGTAGGCGCAGGGAGAAAAATGGGGATAGGACAGTAAAAGAAAGGGTGTGAGACAGCAAAGTGTGGATAAAAAAGAGGAAAGATGGCTGTAGAGATGGCTTAGTGGTTAAAGCATTTGCCTGCGAAGCCAAAGGACCCAGGTTCGATTGCCCAGGACCCACATAAGCCAGGATCTTAGATGCACAAGGGGCACATGCGTCTGGAGTTCATTTGCAGTGGCTACAGGCCCTGGAATGCCCATTCTCTGTCTTTCTTCTCTCTATCTCCCTCACTCTCTGCTTGCAAATAAATAATTTTTTTTTTAAAGAAAGAAGAAAGAGCCTGGTGTGGTGCACACCTTTAATCTCAGCACTTGGGAGGCAGAGGTAGGAGAATTGTTGTGAGTTTGAGGCCACCCTGAGACTACATAGTAAATTCCTTGGGTAGAGTGACAGCCTACCTCAAAACAAAACAAAACAAAACAAAACAAAACAAAACAAAACAAAACAAACAAAAAAAAAAAAAAAAAAGGAAAGACTGACGCTATCTTATAACAGGAAAAGAAACTTCTCCCAGTCCTTTCTTGTAAATGTCTTTTGTGTTTCTATTCGTAAAAGAGTAAAAGAGGAAGAAATGGGACAAACAAAGGGGGGAAAGAGACATTTATAGGGAACAGGAACGATGAACCACTGGAAACATTTAACCACATGCATGTATTACTTGAATAAACTTCTTAGTATTATGGGATTTAGGATTGGTGGAAAATGAAAAGACACCACTTACCAATATTCCCGAAACAAAGGGGAAGAGGGAAGCAGGCCTCTGGTAGTTTATGCCAGAGACAAACTGTATACCAGCCTAAGTTGGTTTAATGAAAGCCAGAATTCAACTTTCTCCCCTGACCTGCCTGAGGCTGCATATAGGTCCATTAAATGACTGGGGGTGGCTGTCTCTAACTGGTGGCAGCTTTCTCATCGACTCCAAATCTTCAGCAGGTGGCAGTGTTCCCCTTGTTCCTGGTGAAGTTTGGGGTTTTCTTCTTTCAAAAGAGCGTCCTGTTCACTGGCGTTTTCTTTTCTTGGCCCGTTGATGTGGCCTCCTTTATATCTTTATTTGGAAAACACTATCTTAGGAACTGAGGAGAAGTAAATTTACAACATGAGGCAAGTCACGTTTGATGCTCAAGGTTCTGGTCCTCATGGGCTAATGTCAGGACGTGTAGGGCAAGGAGAGAGCATCAGTGATCTTATCAGTCACTTAGTCTCCAAACTCTATCCTCTCTACTTAGGCAGCCTCCTTGGACCATGTGATCTCTTCTGGGCAAGGGTTGGAAATGCCACTAAAAGCCATCTCTAGTGAAATTTCTCTGTAATTAAGTTGTTTGGGTTTCTATAAAAGCTGGTTTTCTTCCCATGTTTATTCACTGATGAGGTATCTGGAAACTTCTCCAGTTAAGGATCTGCCACTGAGATTTTTGTAATTTAAGCATGTAAACCATTGGTTCTCGTTTCTTCACTAGTATAATGGGATTGGTGAACAGAGGGTATTTGAGGGTTTTTTTTCCTACCTCTTATCATAGATCATAAAGCAGCCTTTTAGAATGGACAAAATGGTGATATAGAGACACAATTATTTCTGGAGGAAAAATGAGTAGGAAGTTGAAGAGTGAAGAGACCTAGTTGAGGCAAATGACCGAGAAAAGAGATGACACTTGTCATAGATGTGATTTGTATGCTGCATGACAGTTTAATGGCAGAAGTCCCCATGGGTTATTAGCTATTGAAGAGACCTTTAGGCTTAAATGATGCACATTTCTTTTCTCTTTCTTTCTTTCTTTCTTTCTTTCTTTTTTTTGCTTACCTTTTGTTAGAGCTTTCTTTTTTCATTATTATTATTATTAAACATATTTCGTATGGATCCATCATGTGTTGGTACCATCTTTTCCCTTATCCTTGTCCCCATTCCGTTGAGGACCCTCCTCAATGGGGTTGCAGGTATTCCCTATGGTGTTGTAGTTTATGCACTGTGGGAGCAGCAGTCATTTATTTTGGGGGGCAAGAGATATGTCTTGGCATGATGTCTCAACCTGTGGCTTATAATCTTTCCACCCCCTCTTCTGCAAAATTCCCTGAACTGTGGGGAGTGAGTTTTTTTTTTTTTTTCAAGGTAGGGTCTCATTCTAGCCCAGGCTGACCTGGAATTCACTATGTAGTCTCAGGGTGCCCTCAGACTCATGGAGCTCCTCCTACCTGTGCTTCCCAAGTGTGGGACTAAAGGCGTGCACCACCACGCCCAGCTTTGGGTAAGTTTTAAGTCTACTTCAGTGATGGGCTCTTAGGAGCCTCTGGATCTCTGCTTTGGTAGGTATTGAGTATCCTCAGGGTCTGTCTCCTGTACCCTGGTGCTGATTATCAGGTTCAGTATGGAAGCAGCACTCTTGCTCCTCTCCCTAATTCCTCTGTGGTTTCAGCTGTGGCTTGGCTGAAGTGGAAGGGGTAGTTTATCTGCTCCAGTCTCTCTACCTTTCAGCGTGCACCTTCCTGAGCAGGCGATCCAGGAATTGGGGACCCATGGACCCTTCAATCAGGAAGGCAGAGCAAGGGGTCAGGCCACCCAAGCCAGCAGCAGGGGAACCTACCAGGATCAGGAACTGAACTGGGTGGTGGTGGTGGGGGAACAGGAAGATCTGGCCTACTCCTGTGCACATTTCTTAGTGAGGTCATTTTTTTTTTTTTTTAAGTGAAATTAGAGCTGAAGAGATAGCTTAGCAGTTAAGGTGCTTACCTGAGAAGCCTAAGGACCCAGGTTCCATACTCCAGGTCCCACATAAGACAGGTGCACATGGTGGTGTATGCATCTGGAGTTCATTTACAGTGGCTAGAGGCCCTGGCCTCTCTGTTTCTAATAAATTAAATAAATATTTTTAAAAAGTGAAATTAGAGTTGGGCTTCCTCCATGGTTGATATTCATTTAATAATAAACATTTACTTTTAGCTTTAATTCTATTGGATGAAAACACTTTTTGCTTTATGAAAGCAAAAATGATCACAGTAAAAAACTGTCAAAGCACAGAGAAAATAACATGAAGAGGCATTAGTCTCCCTCGGAAACTTTCTCCCTTTCTTCAAAGAAACCAGTGTTATTCTCAGATATTTTCCATGTGTTCATATGAGCAAAGCTATCTATAGATGTATTTTCACCTTTGTTTTATGTCACTGAATTTTGTTTGTTTGTTTGTTTGTTTTTCTTGAGGTAAGGTCTTGCTCTAGCTCACTCTTTAACCCCTAGGCTGGCCTCCAACTCACAGCAATACTTTTATCTCAGCCTCCTGAGTGCTGGGATTAAAGGTATGCATTACCATGTCTGTGTTCTAGTTCACTGAATTTTAATGAATAGTGTGGAAAAATCCTAGAGTAAAATTATGCTTGTAAAATAAATGAATGAACAAACTAAGAAGTGGCAAATTTAAGAAGCAAAACAGAAAACAATTAAAATGTTCAGTTGCCAATGAAACTGTCAACCAACTGTGAAGATTCTTTTTAATACTTATTTGTTAACTTTTTATTGATAACTTCCATCCATATACACAATGTACCTTCGTTGCAGTCAAGTTCACATTGCTGGCAGAAATCACCTAAACAAGAGCAGCTTGTGGGGAAAAAAATTGGTTTATTTTGGCTTACCGGCTTGAGGGGGAAGTTCCATGATGGCAGGGGAAATGATGACCTGAGCAGATAGTGGACATCACCCCTTGGCCCACATAAGATGGACAACAGGAATAGGAGAGTGTGCCAAACATTGGCATGGGGAAACTGGCTATAACACCAGTAAGTCTGCCCCCAACAATACACTCCTGCAGGAGGCTTTAATTTCCAATTGCCAGCAGCTGGGGAGATTAGCATTCAGAATACTTAAGTTTATGGGGGACACCAGAATCAAGCCAACACAACCCTGATCATAATTCCTTCTCACTCCCCTTCTTTGTCCCCTGTTTCCTATTGAAGTAGAAACAGTAGAAAGATAGCTTTTTATAGGCAGTCAGCCAAGGACAAAGGTCTAAGGATGCCACCTCAACTGCTCCAGCAGAACTGAAACTAGCACCTGATCCAGTCTCATCCAAGATGGCGGTAAGCAACCCTGCCTGTCAGGAGCTTCCTGCTTCTTCCTCAGTTCAGCACAGCTAGGTGACCCCGCCCCTCCTGACTCAGCCCTTTGAGTCCACAACCAATCAGGTCTCTGCTTAAACAGCTGATTCTGATAAGAAGGCTTACCCTGATTGGATGTCTGATCTGTGCAAAGGAACCTAAGCACTTGTGTAAGTCCTCTCTTCTTCCCCTGGTTTTGCCTGCACACCAGTGTGTAAGTGTGCCTCCCCTTCTGCTTGTCTCTTACATGTGTCACGCTCTGGGGTGCATTCTCACTTTGTTACATGCATGGCTTTTCTTTGCTTTCTAACCCTTAATCCTCTCACGCCTATTATGTGAAGGGGATCTTTTGGATCTTAGGCGTTTCCTTCCACTGTGTGTGTATGTGCCTCCTCCAGAGCCCTTTCACCCCCAGAGACTTCTCTGTGGTAGAAATTCTCTCAGTCTCCCCTCTCTATTTCTAGCCAGGCAGGAAGGGTAATTCTCTGGCATGTACCTTTTAGCTAGCCTCCTCCCTGAGTCTTACTTCCTCCTACAATAAACCTCATAATTCACGATTTATCCTTCTTGGAGTCTGTTTTTATCAATTCTTTGCTAAATTGGATAAAGACCCAAAAGTTGGGGTTCAGAGGCCCTTCCTGGACCCCCAAATCCTATGTCACTACTTCCCCCTCAACTGAACCCCTGCTTCTTTCCAAGTATTTGATGTAACCCACCCGCCCCATACTATGCAGGTGGCAATAGACACTGTGAGGTCATAAATGCAACCACCATTTTGTCTCTGGACAACACAATTCTAAAGCACTCCTCCCTAACCTTTGGATCTTACATTCTTTCTGCCACTTCTTCCTCAATGGTCTCTGACCCTTGAAGGGCATGATAGAGATGTCTCACTTATTGCTTGTTGCAGTTACCTTCATGTTATTAGGACAAACAGCTGACTAGAAGCTGCTTATGGGAAGAAAGGGTTTATTTCAGGCTTAGTGATTCCAGGGGAAGCTTCATCATGGTGAAGGAAACTGGTTCACTTCATCATACATCCATAGCAGAGAGAGAATGAACAGCTAGAGCTCAACCTGGTTCAGAATACACCTTATGAACAGACTTAAGATATGCCTCTAGTGAAACACCTCCTACAGCAGGGCTCCTCCTCCCAAACACAAGCTGAGGACTAAATTGGAAACTTAATCACAAACACCAGCAGCCATTGGGACATTTTTACATTCAAACCACCATAGTGTTGAACATTCAATGGTCATTTCTCAGCATTTTGATGAGTTTTGAGTCTCTCCAATAGTCACCACCATATGAAAAGAGAAGTTTCTCCAACAAAAAGTGAGAGCAGCATTAATATATGGGCATAGACATAAATGTCCAGAGGGAAATTTGGTGGGCATAATATATATATTTAGTCAAATAACAGTAATAGCTTATGATTTTTCCAGCCATAGGCTTTAAAAAATTTTAATTATGAGAGAGAGAGAGAGAATAGGCACACAAGGGCCTCTAGCCACTGCAAACGAATTCAAGATGCATGCACCACCTCGTGCATCTGGGCTTTACGTGGGTACTGGGAAGTCGAACCTGGGCCCCTTAGGCTTTGTAGGCAAGCACCTTAACTTGCTAAGCCACCTCTCTAGCCCAAGCCATAGGCTTTTGACAAGATTTTCAGAATCAGGCATGAATTCCCTCTCATGAAGCAGTTCTCAAATACAATCAGAGAGTAGTTGGTTACCTCAATAACAGACATGCCACCATCACACCAGTTAGTACATTAGGCCTGGTTGGCCAGCTGTAAAGCTTGAAGGATCCACTGCTGGTTAAAATTGTTGACTTTTCTCCTACAGAACGCTGCATAGAACTTTCCAGTATCATGCCAGATAGTCAGCAGGGAGGAGGTTTCAGTATCATCTGGAGCTTGATTGCTCAGTGGTCTGCAGCCAAAGTATGTGATGTCTTCAGCAATAGGGTCTAACCATCTTGTTCTGGGGAGCAACCAGGAGCCTTGTCAATAGCCTGAGTTTGGAGGCCTCAAGGGCTTCCCTGACTAACTTACTGGGTGGCACTGGGAATTTTCTGTGACAGTCTATGGCTTTTGGGTACAGTCTTATCCACCCCCTCAGGGTACTTCTGCCCAAATTCTCTCTGTGTCATTTTTTTTTCTATTCATTTATTTGGCAAGCAGAAAGAGAATGGGCATGACAGGGCCTCCAGCCACTGCAAACAAAGAACTCCAGACACATGCATCCCCCCACCCTATGCATCTGGCTTTATGTGGGCACTGGGGAATTGAACTCAGGTTGTCAAGCTTTGCAGGAAAACACCTTAATCACTGAGCCATCTCTCCAGCCCATCTCTTTTTATTAAAAATAGTCTTGGGGGAGGGGCTGGAGAGATGGCTTAGCGGTTAAGGCAGTTGCCTGCAAAGCCAAAGGATCTCAGTTTGATTCCCCAGGACCCACGTAAGCCAGATGCACAAGGTGGCACATGTGCCTGGAGTTTGTTTGCACTGGCTAGAGGCCATAGCATTCCCATTCTCTCTCTCTCTCTCTCTCTCCTTCTCTCTTTCTACCTCTTTCTCTCAAACAAATAAATAAAAAATATATATATATTAAAAAATTAAAAAAAATATTCTTGGGGGCTGGAGAGATGGTGTAGCAGTTAAGGCACTTGATTGCAAAGCTTAATGACTCAGGTTCAATTCCCCAGTATCCTTGTAAGCCAGATGCATATGGTAGCATTATGTCTGGAGTTCATTTGCAGTGGCCAAAGGTCCTGGCATGCCCATTCTCTCCTTTCAAATAAATAAATAAATAACATAAAATATTTTTTAAAATATTCTTATTATTTATTTACAAGGACAGAGAAGGGGAAGAGAGAGAGAGATTGCATGGGCATACCAGGGCTTCTTGCCACTGCAAACAAACTCCAGACCATGTGCTGCTTTGTGCATGCATCTGGCTTCATGTGGGTATTGGGGAATTGAAGCTGGGCCATCAGACTTTGCAAGCAAACATCCCTAATCACCAAGCAATCTCTCCAGCCCCAAACTCTTTTTACAAATTACATATATTCTTAATTAGCTAACAAAGAAGTGGGTTTCTATATGGCTTATTCATAGTATCTTTAGTTTTGATTAACCCTCTTTCCACCCCCTCCTCTCTTCCGTATCCTGGACCCAAGTTTTAAACTTTTATTGGCAATATTCATACATGTACATAAGGTATTTTGTTCATAATCCCTTCCCATTGTGTGCTTTTGTCCTCCTCCCTGCCCCCAATTTCCAGGAGTAAAGACTGTTAAGTGATAGCGCTTCTAGTAGGCAGAATGAACCTGAGAGAATGACCATGGAAAATTGGGTTTCTGGGAATTATTTACAGGAAGAGGACTATAGTCACTGTGCTAGATGGCCACTATTATGGCCAGGTTTGCATTGCTGGCAGAAAGTATCCAACCAAGAGCAGCTTGTGGGAAAAGAGGGTTTATTTTGTCTTAGAGACTCGAGGGGAAGCTCCATGACGGCAGGAGAAAACGATGGCATGAGCAGAGGGTGGACATCACCACGTGGCCAACATCAGGTGCACAATAGCAGTGGGAGAGTGTGCCAAACACTGGCAAGAGGAAACTGGATATACCACCCATAAGCCTGCTCCCAACAATACACTGCCTCCAGGACGATTCTACTGTCAAATTGCCATCATCTGGAGACCTAGCATTGAGAACACCTAAGTTTATGGGGGACACCTGAATCAAACCACCACAGCCACCAATATCCATCCCCCCAAATCCATGTTACCTCCTCAACAAAAGGTGGAATGTATTTCTCTGTACTTGAATCTTAGCCTTTTTACTGTTTGCACTAACAGATAATGTCTCTGCTGTTGCCATTCTGACAGCTTTGGATTTTGCTCTCTTGGGAGATAATCACCATGAGAAGAAGTCTGACTGCCAGCTGACGAGAGGTTCACTCCCTGGAGGAAAGAGACTATGGAGAGCAATAGGTCCAACTCTACCCCAGCTATTCTAGCCGCTCCAGTTGAGGCACCAGACATGTGAATGAAACCATCTGTGAAGCTCTAACACAAATGAAGACACCAGGACAACACCACATGAAACACAGAAAGCTGTCCCCATGCAGCCTGTTCACACTGCAGAACCCTTGGCCAATGGGCGAAGGTTTGCATGTTAAGCTGCTACATTTTGGGCTAATATGCAATGCAGTGTTGCTAACTTAATAGAAATTGGTATCTGAAAGATGGGTTCTGCATAATAAAAACATGATACTGGTTTTGGGATAAGGTGTTGAGTGGAAATTGGAAAGGTGATGAAGGAGACCTTTAAAAATTGATTTGGAGCCAGGTGTGGTGGTGCAGGCCTATAATCCTAGCACTCTGGAGGCAGAAGTATGAAGAATGTTGTGAATTCAAGGCCAGCCTGAGGCTACAGAGTGAGTTCCAGGTCAGTTGGGGGTCACAGTGAGATTCTACTTCAAAAAAAGAAAACAAACAAACAAACAAAAAATTAATTTGGATTTATAAAAACATAGGAGACATGAAAAAAAACATAAGGAAATGTAGCCAGGTGTGGTGGCACATGGCTTTAACCCCAGCACTTGGGAGGCAGAAGTAGGTGGATCACTGTGACTTGGAGGCCATCCTGAGACTACATAGTGAATTGTGAATTCCAGGTCAGCTTGAGCTAGCGAGTAAGACCCTACCGTTAAAAGAAGAAGAAGAAGAAGAAGAAGAAAAGAAAGTCTATTAGCAAACTTAATAAAAATATAATGGGCTGGAGAGATGGCTTAGCAGTTAAGGTGCTTACCTGCAAAGCCTAAGGACCCAAGTTCAATTCCCCAGAACCCATGTAAGCCAGATGCACATGCATCTGGAGTTCATTTACAGTGGCTAGAGGCCCTGGTGTGCCCATTCCCTCTCCCTCCCTCTCACAAATAAGTTAAAATATAGATAAAAGATAATGCAATGAACTGGGATACCCTACATATATGGACACACACACACACACACACATACACACACATACATAAATTGATTTTTTGAGGTAGGATTTTGCTCTAGCCCAGGCTGACCTGGAATTCACTATGTAGTCTCATGGTGGCCTTGAACTCATGACAATCCACCTACCTCTGCCTCTTAAGTGCTGGGATTAAAGGTGTGCACCACCACATCCTGCATAATGCTGCTCTTAATCAACAATACTATCAGTGTCAGGCATGGGGTACCTCTTGTGGTGGTTTGAATAGATGTTCCCCAATAGAATCTTTTTTTTTTTTTAATTTTTTTGTTCATTTTTATTTATTTATTTGAGTGTGACAGAAAGAGAAAGAGGCAGATAGAGACAGAGAGAGAATGGGTGCACCAGGGCCCCCAGCCACTGCCAACAAACTCCAGATGTGTGAGCTCCCTTGTGCATCTGGCTAACATGGGTTCTGGGGAATCGAGCCTTGAACCGGGGTCCTTAGACTTCAGAGGCAAGCGCTTAACTGCTAGGCCATCTCTCTAGCCCCCACCCCCAATAGAATCTTGAGTTTTATTCAAGCTTGGAACTTGGCTGGAGGAGGTGTTACTGGGGGTGGAGCTGAATTCCAGCCTAAAATATGCAAAGTGCTTGAGCTTTGCCTGGAGTATCTGAAATGTGACTTCTTGCTTTTGGCACTGGTAGCGGATTCTCTCTCTCTGCCTGGGCCTGTGAAAGAGGGCCAGCTTCTTCTTCCATTATGAAACTTCCCCTGATCTGAAAGGTTCCAATAAATGCCTTCTTCCTCCCATAACCTGTGTCTGGTCTGGAGGTTCATCCCAGCATGTGAGCCTGTCTACTAAAGGAACTGGTACTGACAGTGGGGTGTGTTGAGATGCATCTGGCCATGTGAATTTGGGTCTTTTTGAACTTGAGTGCTGGAGGAATGGGAAACTTGGTGCTTGCAACTGAAGATGCCTTCTGGAGCAGTAAGCCAAGTATTATGGACTATTCTGATGAAAATTTGAAAATGCTAAGTACAGAGAAAACTGGATTTGGAGGCTTGGCTTATGCAATTTCTAAGGGAAAGGAAAGACTCAGAAAACCTTGTTGGAACTGGGTTACTGGCATAAGGGCTGGCTGTGCTCTGCTGTCCAGGTCCAGAGAGTTTGATCAAGGTTAAATTTGTAATGGGCTGATATGCTTGGCTAAAGATATGGGACTGAGAGATACAAGATTTAAAATTGGAAAAACTCAAACAAGTTTAATATTTCTGACATAGAGACTGGTTGCTGAAGCTGCTATTATTAAACACAATAGCAATCTTAGGAAGATGACCCAACTGCTTTACATCAAAAGAATGGAGGGAATGCTTGAGGTGATTCTACCCCAGAAAGTTGGAATGGTAGGAACACTTTTTTTTTTTTTTTTTTTTTTTGGTCTTTCGAGGTAGGGTCTCACTCTAGCCAGGCTGACCTGGAATTCACTATGGAGTCTCAGGGTGGCCTCAAACTCACGGCAATCCTCCTACCTCTACTTCCAGAGTGCTGGGATTAAAGGCGTGTGCCACTACGCCTGGCTTGGAACACATTTTTTTGAAAGGAGTTATCTATGTGGAAGAACCCTGCTTTTCAAAGTCACTGATTTATTTCATGCCTGAATTAAGAATATGGCTGTGTCCTGCACATCTGGTATTGATTTGGAGACATGAAAAATACATAGAGTGGTCATGAAGTGCACAATGTCCCACGACCCGCTGCTGAGACATGGCATACAGGCAGGGTGTGATGACCCTGAGGCTGATGAGCCATTGGAAGATAGACCGAGATTTGCATGAAGACCCAACGATGTTTTGGATATTCCAGGATTATGCAAGGGCTACCATTGAGAGCTGTTGGCTTGGGATTGGGAGTTTTCCTTTCACTGGTTATATCGGACTTGAACGGCAGATATCTGATGTTTGCTTGATGGTTATTGAGTTTGCATTGTTTCAGTCTCTCCTTTTTAAAATTTTTAAAAAAATATTTATTTATTTGAGAGAAAGAGAAAGAGGGAAAGAGTGAGAGGACATGCCAGGGCCTCTAGCCACTGCAAACAAACTTCATCTGGCTTACGTGGGTCCTGGAGAATTAAACTGGGATCCTTTGGCTTTGCAGGCATATGTGTTAACCACTAAGCCATCTCTCCAGCCCGTCTCTCCTTTCTATGCCTTACAATAGTTAAAAATGTTTACTCTTTACTCTGTGTCTTTATATGCTGAAAGTACATAACTTGTTTTGATTTTACAGGACTCACAGCTAAAAGACAATCTTGAATCTCAGATTAGATTTAGGACTTTGGAACTATCTTAAATTGGTAAAGACTATGGAGACCTTTGGATTTGGACTAAACACAACATACAATGTGAGATAGTTATGAATCTATTGGGGGGGCAGAGGTGAAGTGTGGTGGTTTGAATAGATGTCCCCCAATGGATTCAGGAGTTTTATTCAAGCTTGAAACTTGCCTGGAGGAGGTGTTACTGGCAGTGGATCTAAATTCCAGCCTAAGATATACATAGTACTTGAGCTTTGCTGGGAGTTCCTGAAATGTGACTACTTGCTTACGGTTCTGGTGGTGGCTTTTGTCTCTCTGCCTGGGCCTGTGAAAGTGAGCCAGCTTCTTCTACCATTATTGAACTTTCCCAGGATCTATAAGCTTCAAATAAATTTCTTCTTCCTCCCATAAACCGTGTCTGGTCTGGAGGTGCATCCCAGCATGTGAGGCTGTCTGCTAGACCTCTCAAGAGGTTGGTTGTTTAGAGAAGTTTCTGAGGCCTCTAAAATAACGTGTAACTGCCATGGCTTTTGGTTGTTCTCCAGAACTGAAATGTAACACCCTATTGCTGAAGACATTACATTTGTCAGGTGCAGGACACTGGAAATCAAGATGGAGCTGAGCTGGAAGCTTGCTTTCTGCTGGCTAGTTTTCAACATGCCAGAAGGTACTATGGAGGCTGCTGGCAGAGAAATGTCATCAATAATACCACCTAGTAGTGAATCTGCATTCTACAATACTGACCCATCAGGCAAGATATGCCCTCAGGTGCAATAGTGGCATGAAGATTATGGGGATAATCAACAGTTCTACGATTAGATTTGAGACCTGCTCCACAGGAAGGAATACATACCTAGTACTGAAAACTAAGTCAAGTGTCTATGACTGAGAAGAATATAGCCCCTGGGGAAGAGCCTGTTGTTGCTCTATTGCTAAATGGATGTCTTCTCAAACTGCCTCCTAAATATTTAGCTTTATATACATAGATAAGTTCAGCCTTGATCAGAAAAACTTGTCCCCCTGTGGGAAGCAGTCAATGCAGAGGATCAACACTGGTCAATGGGCTGGAGAGATTGCTAAGTGGTTAAGGCACTTGCCTGGGAAGCCTAAGGACCCATGTTTGATCCTCCAGATCCCACATAAGCCAGATGCACAAAGTGATGCAAGCGCACAAGGTCGCACATGCACACAAGGTGGTGCACGTGTCTGGAGTTCCACTGCAATGGCTAAAGGCCCTGGTCTGCCAATTCTCTCTCTCTCTCTCTTGCCCTCTTGCATAAAAAAGGCCAGTCTGTTGGGCTTGCATTAAAAAAAAAAAAAAAACAACAACTAAAAACCAAAAATCTGGTCAACTGCTGAACATAAGTGATGATGAGTACTTGGTAGAAGATGAAATGAAAGTATGTTGTAAGCTGAGGATGGGGAGGAGAGCTGTGGAACTCTAGTGTATGGATTCATCCTCCTCTGGCCTATGCATGCAAATTGGGTATGTACATTTGCACACACATGTACATATATCACACATATTACACACACACACACACACACACACACACACTCCTTAAAAGAAGAGGAGGAGAAAGAAGAAATAATTTCTCAGTAAATGGATGGAACTAAAGATCATAATATTAAGTGAATTAAATCAGATTTAGGCAAATATCACATGCTTTCTCTCATATCCAGACTCTAGGTTTAAAAAGAAAAATCTAGGGCTGGGGAGATGATTCAGTGGTTATTATCACTTGCTGCATAAGTATGAGGGGCTGTAGGCTACAGATCACCAAGACTGTCTCCCTAGAATACACATATAAAGCTGGCCACTCATGTCTATAATTCTAGTTTGGCAGGAAGGAAAGTGTGAAGAATTTCTGAGGCTCACTGACAGACAGCTCCAGGATGAGGAACGGACGTGGTCTCAAGGAAACAGGAGAAAGGACCCAACTTTCTCCTCTGTCTCCATATACACACATGGGGCATGCACATCTATACACATGTGCATACACCATACATTACACACACATTGAACACCCACATTCATGTGCAAAGAAAAATATAGATTTAAAAAAAAAGACATGAGGCTGGAGAGATGGCTCAGCAGTTAAAGGACCTTGACTGCAAAGCCTGATGGCCTGGGTTTGATACCATAGTATCCACATAAAGCCAGACACACAAAGTGGCACATGAATTTGGAATTCATCTGCAGTGGCAGGAAGCCCTGGTGCACCCATATATTCTTTTTGTCTAATTCTTTCTCTCAAATACATAAATAAATGATTTTTTCTGTTTTTTTTTTTTTTTTCTAAAGGTAGGGTTTCATTCTA
This sequence comes from Dipus sagitta, assembly GCA_036346955.1. NCBI lineage: Eukaryota > Metazoa > Chordata > Mammalia > Rodentia > Dipodidae > Dipus > Dipus sagitta. The sequence goes on along the minus strand of CM070770.1, from coordinate 48,755,457 downwards.
GTCCAGGCTGACCTGGAATTCACTACAGAGTCTCAGGGTGGCCTTGAACTCACAGTGATCCTCCTACCTCTGCCTCCCGAGTGCTGGGATTAAAGGCGTGCACCACCATGCCCAGCTGAAATACTTTTTTAAAAGGCATGAAAGTAGAATAACCACCCCATTAGGTTGGACTAAAGAAAAAAAGCTCAGGGGCTTGGGAAATAGCTCAGTGGTTAAGGGTGTTTGCTTGCACAGTCTAAGGCCTGGGTTCAATTCTCCAATATCCTCATAAAGGCAGATGCATGAAGTGCCTCATGCATCTGGAGTTCATCTGCAATAGAAAGAGGTCCTAGCCATCCATATTCTTTTTCTCCCATAAATAAATATCTGAAAACTAAAAATAAATAAATAAGACAAAACACAGTTCAACAAGAACAAAAGCCACAAGGGCCTCAAACAGTAATCCATGCTGGTCTGGAATTTATGCAGCCCAGGCTGGCCTTGAACTTGTGGTAATCTTCCTCCTGTTTCAGCTGAGTGCTTGGATTATGGGCATGCATCATTACCCTTGGATCCTGCACCCCACTTCTCCAGCTTTCTATGCATAGGAATCAGACTGGATTACTCAGGCATGGAGGGAAGGTCATTTCTTAGGGTGGATCCTGGAGGCAAGAGCTACTGAGCAATGACACGAAGATGGAGGCCCTCAGTCATATCAATTACTTCAGCTGAGCTGTGAAGCCATCTTTGATGCGATGAGGAACAGAACTGCCCAACTGATCCTTCCAAAAGAATTGTGGGAAACAATGGTGGTTGTTTTGAGTCATTGTTTCCCTCTCCTGAGGAAACCCCCTCGTTTATAGGATTCAATAAAATTAGCCACATAGGAACAATTTTAATGTCCAAAGAGCCCCCAGCTTTGTTTTGAGAGTGTAGTAGGTGACACAGCATCTCCTTGCTACATCCCCACACTTTCTCTGTAGACCTCAGTGATACATTCAGAAGCCTGTTAGCACACACAAGAATTCTGGAACATTTCCTCACTGGTTCTTCACCTACTCACTGCTTGTCATGCCTGTGGACTGAAATATGCAACATTTATTAAAGTTCAAAAGTAAAAGCCAGGCTAGAGAGATGGCTCAGCAGTTAAGGCACTTGCTTGCGAAGAGTTCTGCCAGGTATGATTCTCCATTACCCACATAAAGCCAGATGCACAAAGTGGCACATATGTCTAGAGTTTGTTTCTAGTGGCAAGAGGCCCTGGCATGCCTGTTCTCTCTGCCTTTCTCTCTGTGCTTGCAAATAAATAATTTTTTTAAAGCAAAAGCCAAAAAGAGAGGAAGAAAGAGGGGGAAAACCCTCTTTCTTGGGGGAAATTCCCCTAGCCACCCACTGCCACATTGGGGAGCCACTTTGCACAGCAATGTCCATCCCAGGTGGGCTGGCAGGGAGCTGTTTCCTAGCCTGGGAAGCAATCTGGTCTTTCTATCAGCTTGCTTTGGGAAAAGAATAAGCAATACAGAATAACTTGTTACCCAACATTAGGTAACACTCTTCTGAATTTCACCCAATTCTGCACTTCCTCTTCTTCAAACAAACAAAGATTCAACTGAGGGCTGGAGAGATGGCTTAGCAGTCAAGGAACTTGCCTGCACAGCCTAAGAACTCATGTTCACATTTCCAGATCCCACATAGCCTGTGACACAAGCATGCAATGTCACAAATGCACACAAGGGGGCGCACACATCTGGAGTTCGTTCACAGCAGGCTGAAGGTCCTGGCGCACCCATTCCCTCTCTCAAAAATGAAAAAGGGCTGGAGAGATGGCTTAGTGGTTAAGGCACTTGCTTTCCATGTTCGACTTTCCAAATCCCAAGTAAACCAGATGCACAATGGTGGGGCAAGCACAAGGTCTCACATGCCCACCAGGTGGCACAAGCATCTGGAGTTCAATTTCAGTGGCTGAGACCCTGGTGTGCCAATTCTCTCTAAAATTAAAAAAAAAAATTTAACTCTAAAAAAATATTAAAGATTCAACAGTGTCACATATTCTATACTTAAAAATTAAAGCATTTGTTTTCTTTTGCTGACCAGGCATGAAAACTAATGGACAGTATTAAACAAGATTCATTAAAACAAAATGAAACTACCAACCCTCCCACACATCCAGGTATATGTAACATGCTAATTAAACATTCTTTACTCACCCACCTTCACCTGCATTGACACTAACGAAAAAGGCAAAAAGGACAGACCTGGTAACTTCATTACACAGGCCACACCATTCAGCCAGCATGCTGAGGTAGCCATAAGAAAACACTACGTGAGCTCCCAAGTTAATAGAATCATTAATAGGATGTCTAAGGGGCTGGAGAGAGGCTTAGCAGTTAAGGTATTTGCCTGAGAAGCCAAGACTCAGGTTCAATTCCCCAAGATCAACGTGGCACATATATCTGGAATCCATTTGCAGTGGCTGAAGGCTCTGGTTTGCCCATTCTTTCTCTCAGACTTTCTCTATCTCAAATAAATAATAATAATTTAAAAATGGTTGTCTAAGACCATATGGATACACAAAAATGCTTTAAGAACCATTACTGGTTAAATGATGCTTGTTAAGACATAAGATCAGTTTTAAAATATTTTTATTTATTCATTTGCAAGGAAAGAAAGAAAGGGAGAAAGAAAATGGGCACAACGGGGCTTTTAGGTCAAGCTGGCCTGGAATTCACTATGTAGTCTCAGGCTGGCCTTGAACTCACAACGATCATCCTACATTTGCCTTCCAAGTGCTGGGATTAAAGGCATGCACCACCACGTCTGGAAAGGTCAGTTTTTTTTTTTTTTAATATTTATTTGTTTATTTATTGTGGTTTTCAAGGTATGGTCTCACTCTAGCTCAGGCTGACCTGGAATTCACTATGTCATATCAGGGTGGCCTCAAACTCACAGGATCCTCCTACCTCTGCCTCCCAAGTGCTGGGATTAAGGATATGAACCACTACACCCGGAATTAAAAATATTTTAGCTGTGCATGGTGGCACACACCTTTAATCCCAGCAGAGGTACGAAGATCACCATGAGTTTGAGGCCACCCTGAGACTACATAGAAATTCCAGGTCAGCCCAAGATAAAGTGAGACCCTACCACAAAAAACATTCTTTTTAAATTATTCTGACTTTTATTTGTTTACTATGGGGTTGGGGTAGGGGAAGAATGGGGACACTAGGGCCTCTAGCCATTGCAAATTAACTCCAGATGTATGTACCACCATGTGCTTCTGCTTATGAGGGTTCTGGGGGAATCAAACCTGGTTCCTTAGGCTTCATAGGCAAGCACTTAACCACTAAGCCATCTTTCCATCTCAAGGTCATTTTTTTTTTTTTTTTTTTTTTGCTTTTCGAGGTAGGGTCTTGTTCTAGCCCAGGCTGACCTAGAATTCACTATGTAGTCTCAGGGTGGCCTTGAACTCATGGCAATCCACCTACTTCTGCCTCCTGAGTGCTGGGATTAAAGGCATGCACCACCATGCCGGCTAAGATTGGTTTTAAAAATAGACATTACCAAGGCATTGCTTCACCAAAGCACTTATAAACTCAACTCCCGATTAACAGAGTCAGGATGCATTTATTCCAGAAGACCAAGTTTACTGGGAGAAGTAGAGAGATAGAGGGATAATACAGTATTATCCTGATAATGTGCTTCTCAAATTTATCAAGCATTTAATATAGAAGGAAAAAGAGGGATGGAGAGATTTGCTTAGTGGTTAAGATGTTTGCCTGCAAAGCCAAAGGACCCAGGTTTGATACCCTAGGGCCCACGTAAGCCAGATGTACAAGGTGGTGCATGCATCTGAAGTTTGTCTGCAGTGGTTGGTGGCCCTGGTGTGCCTATTATCTCTCTCTATATCTGCCTCTCTCTCTCTCTCCCTTTCACATAAATAAATAATTTTTTTTTAAAAAAGGAAGGAAAAGGTAAACAGAGCCAAAGTGTAACCTTTGATAAGAAAAACAAAAAAAAGCCAACAGGTTCTTCACCAGGCACTGCTCAGCAGACAGTGTGGCTCTACTTCGTGGTGCTGGCCATCATCCTGCTGGGTGAGGCTATAAATACAATCACGAAGTTAGGAAGCCAAAAGATTCTTGGGCTGCAGAGATGGCCTAGTGGTTAAGGCTCTTGCCTGCAAAGCCAAAAGACCCAGGTTCGATTCCCCAGGACCCACATAAGCCAGATGCACAAGGTGGCACACTGAACTGAAGAGATGGCTCAGTGGTAAAAGGCACTTGCTTGCAAAGCCTGGTGGTTCAGGTTTGATTCCCCAGTACCCATACAAAGCCAGATGCACAAAGTGGCACAAGTGTCTAGAGTTTATTTACAGTGGCAGGAGGTCCTGGTGTGCCTATACTGTTTCTCTGTCAAATTTAAAAAAATATTTTTTCTCATTTCCTATAAATACCCCATGTTCCCAATTAGACCATTAGAATCAGAATTCCCACTAAAGGGGCACATTTGTAGACATTCACTACAGATACATGATTTTTCTCTTGAAGAGAAAGAGACCTAAAGGGCCTTTGTCTTCTGGGAGAAATCAGTTCTAGATTCATGGAAACTTTCTTCTAGCGGTAGCTATCCACTCCCCCCATTGGATTAGTACTAGTCTTTGCAAAACTCATCAGGGGCCAATCGGAGGTGGATGCTAAATCACTAAATTTTAATGTGTTGAGTGTGAAGGGATAGATAATTGAAACAGTTATCAACTGTTAACTTTTCTTGGTGGGCCGTGAAGAAGTTGCAACAGTTTCAGCCAAAAACCTCAAACTCTTAGGCCAGCTTAATCCATAAAGGTGGCTTTCAGATGCCATTGTTCTATCCATAAGATTTAGCACAGTACTAGCCCATGAGACTTAGTGGTTAAGACGCTTGCCTGCAAAGCCTAAGAACCCAGGTTCAAGCCCCCAGTACCCACGTAAGAGTAATGCACAAGGTGGCATATGTGTCCGGAATTTGTTTGCAGTGGCTGGAGGCCCTGGCATACCCATTCTCTCTGTCTACCTCATTCTCTCTTTCTCCTCTCAATAAATAAATAAATAAATAAATAATTTTTTAAAAAAAGATCTTTCCACTATTGGAAGTCCCAAAATGCAAAGCATGTTCCATAGAGCTACACTTAGCTGGTATTAAGGGTAAAGTAGAATACCAAACAGTCAAAGTTAGCTTGGAAATAAAATTGTCTTGTGTCTTGTCACATGAGGTATTTTCTTTCATTCTTTGATCCAAAACATAATTTCTGAGTGACACAGTGAATGGCTACCTTGCTCGATGGTGCCCCCAGGAATACCTGGTACAACCCTTGCCTGAGACTGATGACTTCATATAGCACATCCTTCTACTGAGATGTGAAACGTTTCATCTGCAACAGCTTCAGGAGGGATTGAGGACATAAAGCTTACAGACAATAATGGGAGATTTTCTTTTCAAATAGACTGACTTGTGGAGAAAAAGTCTTGGGCAAACTACCTTTATTTAAAAGAACAATAATGCTTGTCACTACAATAAATAAAAACCTTTGGAACCTTAAAAGGTCAGTTTAAATTCAAAACCAATGATCATGTTTCCTCTTTTTTTAATTGCATTATTTAGAAAACACTGTTTAAGCAGATAAAAATAGAGATGAATGAATGAAAGCAACTGATTTAGATTTTTTTTTTTTTCTGGAAAGGTCAGCAGGTGGGAGATGAGAAAGGCACGATAGCCATGGAGGTTCACATGGAAGACGCTGCAGCAGCAGAACCTCCGAAGTGCACACCAACTATTTATATCACTCAGATCTGGTGCTAGTTGTTCCACTTATCAAAGAAAGAAGGCATTTTCTTTGGACATTCTTTGCATGTAATAACAATAGTTTTGGAATCAGCTGTTAGAAACACTCACTAATTATCCTATATAGTCTCCCTGAAGCTTTACAGAATTCTCCCTTTGTCACAAGCTTCCGCTTCTCCCTAAGGTGTTCTGAATGCAAGCAGGTAACAAAATGAAGTGCTTGGAAACCACTGCAGAGGAGATATTTTCATTTGAATTTAATTGTGTGTGTGTTTGCCTTTTGGACAATTTTCTGTCCTGTTCATTTAGTGATTTCAGCTCTACCAAATGGGTTAAGGGCATAGCTTGAGTAGAAGTAAAAGGTGAAGAAAAACAAAAAGTTTTTAAAGGCTACACTAGGAACCAAGAAGATGGTCCAGCAGTTAAAAGCGCTTGCTTGCAAAGCCTGCCAGCCACATAAAGCCAGCCACAAAATGTGGCACAAGTATCTAGCATCTGTTTGCAGGGACAAGCGGCTCTGTGTGCTTGTGTGTCAAATAAGTAAATAAATATTCACAGGGTATGGTGGCCCACACTTTTAATCCCAGCAATCAGGAGGCTGAAGTAGGAGGATCACAGTGAGTTCGAGACCAGTGGGGGCTACGGAGTGAGTTCCAGGCCAGCCTGGGCTAGAGTGAGAACCTACCTAAACAACAAAAAATAAACAAACAAAAACACCCCCAAAATAAAAAAGGTTGCATTAGTATTTCTTTTAGGAATATATTTAGCCCTGGGAAGGGGAAGAGCTTTTATTCAGAGATTTCCAAAGATGACAGCACCTCCTCTTGATGTGGCTTTCTGGCCACATACCTGCCAACATCTGTTATCTTTTCAATCGTCACTAAAGAGGAGAGGAGCTGATGTTCAGGGAACCAGCAAAACCTTTCCCCCTTTTCTTCCTTCGCTTGGAAGTGCTCCTGGGCTGGTCTCCTATTTCAGCACTTCAGTGCTGTGACAGGTCTGCTTTCAGCTCCACAGTACTGCTGCGGCGACTGAAGAGATTCTCTCTCCTCCTGCACAGCACCAGGAAGCACAGGAAAGAGCCTTGTTTCTTTCTCTTGCCAGAAAAGATTTCGGAGCTTCTCAGATGTTGTAAGATTAATCATCAAGCAAGGTGGCTCCTGGGACAGTAAGATGGTGCTAACAGGGACTCTGGGGACCGATCAGCAACCTGAGAAAGAAACATAGTTTACCCTGTTCAATCTACTGTTCTTGACTTACCTTCACCTTCCATTTCTCTTTTCTCTATCAAGCAGTAGTTGATACTCAATACAGCCTTGTATCTTATAAACACCTTCACATCAGGTTGTGTGTAAAACAGAGCTTTCTATTTCACATTAGGCTGTGTGAACAAGACTTACATCCTTGGGAACCAACAGGAGTCCTTTGTCCTTCTGCTCCCAGATTGCTCTAATCTGTGGTCCTTGCCTCCCTCAACTGACCAGAACCATGCTCAAAAACAGCCTCCAACACACATCAATGCATTAGCTTCTGCACACTGACAATGCCTGCAGAGATATCTTAAAAGGATGTACATAAATGCAAGGTTTGAGTAGCCTTGGAGATCTCTAATAGCACTGTAAATATCACTGGTTTAATTAGTAGTCCTGCACTTAGGTAATGGCCCCTGGCTCTCCAAGCTGGGCCTCTTGAGGTTTCTAGGCTTCAGGGGCTGGCTGCAACTGTGATGTTCACACATACAATCTTCTTTCTCATACACTTCATAAATCCTCCGCTGACCTGCGTAGGCACCTCTTCACAATTATTGCAACACCCATGATAATTGATTACTATTTCCCTAGATTTCTAAAATGACCCAGTGTTTCAGCCTAGGTCTCAAGTCAAATTCTTTTAGACTCAAATTGTTGTCTGGTGAACTATGTCCTTGGGGAAAGAATAAAAATGGAAGAGATTCCTAGATTGGTGTTGGATGATGTCATTTCTCTCCGAGCAGAAGGTGGATTGCTTGCTTTGTAGCTGGCTCATGGGGGAGGGGAAATGCGCTCCAATTATCAGCATTTTCTGAGCTAGCTCTCTTACCGAGCGACAGGTCAACCAATCCCGGCAATAAGCATTGACTTGACAGGTTTGTTCTGGGCTAACAACCACTGACTAGCTTCTCAGACCAGATAAGTCAGTAGGCTGAGTCTACAGTAGGTGGGGCGCGCTCACCAGCTCAGGGGCAGTGACTGGAAGTTTGTTGCAACATCGGTGCAGCTGGGCAGCGGGCTGCAACAGGAGATACCCTTTTGCCCCCACGAGTATAGAACCACCAGGGTTCACCCCATCCGCGAGGGGGGGGGGGGGGGAGAAAGAGGTGAGATGCGTCAGACCCCCTGCGGGGCAGCCCCTTCGTTCTCCCACGGTGGGGACCGCGCAGGGCTGACAGGTCCGGAGCGCGGAGACTCACGTCCGGTTTCTCGGGCTCGCTTTGTGGGTAGCAGGCGAGGGGTAAGGGTCAGCTTGGGGACTCCCCCCGTCCCTCCAGTAGGCAAGGATTGGCGGCGGGGGCACGTGCCTGGATGTGGGTGCTTGTGTAACCAGCTCCCCAGGCGCTCACCTCGGCAGCGCTCCTTGCAGAGAGCACGTCGGTCCCTCTTTTCCCGCTGCGACCCCGGAAAGAGCCGCGGCCCCGCTGCCCATAGCCGGAGGGGACCACCGGAGCCAAGCACTTGCCTCCCGGAGCAAATAGATAGGGGAGTGGGAATTTGGAAAGTTCCCCAACTAGGAACACACGTGACCCCTACGGAAAGTAGTTCCGACCGCGCGAGCGTATCCTTCCACCTCCCGTTTGAACCCGCCCCGGGCCGCCTCGCCCCGCCCACTCGCGGGCCGCGGCCGCCTACGGTTCCGTACTTCTCACTCGGGGCCCGCGACCGGGTCCTCGAGCGCGTTGCGTCTGGCGTGGGCCAGGACCCGATCTACCCAGCCGGATTTTCACAGCGGCCGAAGAAAAAAAAAAAAAAAAAAAAAAAAGAGCAGGGGAGGGATGACGTAGCCCCTAAGGCCGGGGTCAGAGCTGCGCTCCGTGAGCCGAGCGGAGCGGAGACCCGCCGGGCTCCGAGGGGCAGGGAAGGGGGCCCGTGGGGGCGCAGCCCCTGTCGGGGACCCGCCGTCCGTCTGCACGGGCAGGTGTTCGTAGGGCCCTGGAAATCCGGTGGAGGCGCACGCGTGTGCGCTCGGCGCACACCGCCGGCACGCTTAGGTGGGGATGGGCGCGCTCGCCAACGTGAACCGAGTAGCCTGGGAAATAAGAGGTGGGGCGGCGAGGGGGAGCCGGACGTGGAGGCGAAAGACGCTGGAGACACAATGAGGGGGTGTTCTTTGTGCAAAGACCTGACACCTCGGGGGAGGGGCGGGCCACCTGGGGGAAGACTACTGCGATCCGACGACAGCGCCAAAGGACAGCGAGAGCGCAAGCTACGGCGGGAGGAAAAAAAGAAAGAAAGGAAAAAAAAAAAAAAAAAAACAACCCTCTGGCTCCGAGGCCGAGCAGGAGGGCTGTGTGCGCAGGGACCGTCCTCTGCATCCCCTTGTCCTCGAACCCGCGCGGTCACCTGGTCCCTTTGCACCTGCGCGCCAGGGTCACAACCGCACGCTGAGCTCCTGCTTAGTGCACGGTCCCCGCCCTCCCCCGCCTCGGCTCTTACAATCGAACGCTCACCCTCACCCCTGCCCGGCTGGGCTTCCAGGTAGAGGCTTAGCTGGGGTCCCCCGCACCACCACGCCGCCGCCAGCGCGTACCGAGGCGGGAGCTTCCGAGCGTGCCCGAGCGAGCCGCGGCCGTCCCACTGGGCATGCTCAGCGGCGCCGGCAGGTTGGGAGCACCGCGTCCGCCCCTCCCCCGCCCCGCGCGCCCCTCCCCCGCCCCCGGCGCGTCCCGTCCGTCCGCGCCTCGCCCGCCTCCCTCCTCCCCTCCGGCTCCCGGACTCTTCCCCGGCGAGGCGGAGACGACGACGGCGGCAGCGGCGGCGGCGGCGGAGGGGGCGGGCTGACCGGCGGACGGTGATGTGGCGGGACTCTTTGTGCACTGCGGCAGGATACGCGCCGGGGCGTCGGGCCGCGGCTGCGCTCGGCTCTCTCCTCTCGGAAGCTGCAGCCATGATGGAAGTTTGAGAGTTGAGGCGCTGTGAGGCTAGGCCCGGCGCTAGGCGAGGGAGATGAGAGACGGCGGCGGCCGCGGCCCCGAGCCCCTCTCAGCGCCCGTGAGCAGCCGCGGGGGCAGCGCCCTCGGGGAGCCGGCCGGCCCGAGGAGGCCGCAGCCGCGGCGGCGGCGTTGCTCGCGTGCGCTCGGGCTCTTCTGAGCGTGCTGCAGCCTCTTCTTCCCGGGCTCTCGCGAGGGAACGTGGAAGCCGTGGGCTCGGGCGGGAGCCGGCGGAGGTTCGGCGGCTGCACCTCCCGCTCCTGGAGCGGGGGGGAGGAGAGGCGGCGGCGGCGGCGGCGGCGGCTGCGGCTGCGGCCGCGGCTCCGCCGAGGGGGTCCGAGTCGCCTGTCACCATTTCCAGGGTTGGGGACGCCGGAGAGTTACTCTCTCCCCTTCTCCTGCCTCCAACACGGCGGCGGCGGCGGCGGCGGTACATCCAGGGACCCGGGCCGGTGTTGAACCTCCCCTCCTCCGCCGCCGCCGCAACCCCCCTGGCCCGGGCTCCGCAGGCCGTCGGAGGAGGAGGAGGAGGAGCAGGCAGCCACCGCCGCTGCGAGGATTCTTCGTCCGCTCCCCATCCCGCCGCCGCCGCCGCCGCCGCTTCGGCCAGGCCTCTGGCTGCTGAGGAGAAGCAGGCCCAGGCGCTGCATCCATCCGGCAGCCGCCGCTGCTGCAGCCATTACCCGGCTGCGGTCCAGGGCCAGGCGGCAGCCGAGCGAGGGGCATCCGCGACCGCCAAGTCCAGAGCCATTTCCATCCTGCAGAAGAAGCCCCGCCACCAGCAGCTTCTGCCATCTCTCTCCTCCTTTTTCTTCAGCCACAGGCTTCCAGACATGACAGCCATCATCAAAGAGATCGTTAGCAGAAACAAAAGGAGATATCAAGAGGATGGATTCGACTTAGACTTGACCTGTATCCATTTCTGCGGCGGTGTACCTCTTTGCTTCTTTATCTCACCCCCCCCCCTCCCCGGTCACTCTGATAACGTGGGAGGAGACGGCTGCGAAAATTTGCCGTAGTTGGGGTGACTATTAACGTTCAACCCTGCTCACACTATTCTAGATCGTGTATTTTGTGTGTCTTTGCGGTGTGTTTAGCCTAGGGTGTGTTCGGCGAGACGGAACTCACGCCTGGTTGCAAGTGTCAAGGCACTAGATTGGTTTCTTTTTTTTTTTTTTTTTTTATCAGTCTAGCTCTGTGGTCTCTTCCTATGGACCATTCTCCGTTAATACAGAGTCCAGAATACTGTAAGTGGATTGGGGAGGTCGGTGATCTACTCTTGTACATGAATAAAAAAAAAAAGACCCTTTGAGGTTGAGCATATTTCGATTAGATCTTGACTTAGGCCCTAGATGAAGGGTATAGATCAGATTAAAATGAAAGTTAACGCTGCACGTACGCATATTGCATCAGAATCATGCAGTGATTGTTTTTAGTTTCCTGGGTTGCATTGATACATTCTAAAATGTGGCTTGTGGACTGATTTGCATAACTTTGAAGCATTGTCATTTTCAGTATGTGCGGTGGTCATATGAGGGTAAAAGAGGGTTGTATATTTAAACTGACTTAATTACAACTTTGAGCTGCATTTAGAAGTTTTGTAGTTTGAAATCATTCGCGCCTCATACTATACCTTATTGGAGCTCTTAGGACTTTGCTAAATTAGGCTTTTTTCCCCCTGATTACATGGGATGGGCCATAAATTTGCATTTTAGTAGCATTTTATGTTCGGTGGACTTGTCATGCAGGATAGAATGGAGATTGTGCAGTTTTTGACCCCAGATGATGGTCATGTCCGTGTAGGTTCAAGGGTATTGTGTGTAGCAAATGATTGCTAAGACTGAACTTCAGCTCTCATGAAATTTCAGTACTGTGAACCAGAATTTACTGCTCACTTGTTTTTTTTTTTTTTTTTTTTTTTAAGGTTTCAGGTGCTGTGACACATTTGAATATCCATTAATTTTATCCCGATTTGTGTAGGATATCAAATATAATTTACCCGGTAAAATAGAGAAGTACCAGCGATAGTGGATCGCTGGCTTCAGATTGTAGGTATGAGAGTTTTTTGCATACAGTAATTTACTGAGTCAGCTTTTTGAATAAGACAAGACACCCAAAAATTTTCACAGTATAAAGTTTTGATTGTCTAAAAGGTAGGCCTTTACTTCACAAGTTTGTGGTTATCAGAAAGCGTTAATCTTTGCAGTTTCAGGTATAACACTTTTTAATCAGGGATTAAAACAGACACTTCCCTTTCGCAGAGTGGAAAGAAAGTATTGACAGGAATTGAGAGCTGTTGGTAGTCAGTGTTTAAGGTGTGTGAAAACAATTAAATTACTGATCTGTAGTGACTGAAGCTTTAAGATCTATCAGGGACCTGTTTAGACCCAGAATTTCATGATGTGCATTGTAGCAGTGAACAATATATTAAGTTAAAATCCTGCAATGATGTGTTAATAGGGTACTCTTATACAAGTTACTTTTTAGTAAATGTCACTAAACATTTTCTTAAAGCTAGAATGACACAAGTGTGCCCGTGTATCCTGCTAATACTTAGAACTTTGTGTTGAACATTTCTTTTTTTAAAAGAAAGTTTTATTTTGGAAGAGGTTTTATTCTTTTCTGTTACATGAGCTGTATATAAACATCCAAAGCTAATTTTGTCAAAGTTTTTGTTTTGAAATAAAAATGAAACTTACTAAGTTTTCTGCTCAAAATAATCTAAAAGAAATTAAGGTGTCTGCATTACTTGAAAAACTTTATTAAAGGTGAACTTGACCTTCCCAAAAGATAGGGAAAACTTCTGACTTGTGACTTACTCAACAAGTCAGAATTACTTTCGTTGTGAATTAATGGTAGTAATGTGGATATGTAAGAATAATTACTAATTGATACCTTGAACTTTAAAAAAGTCCCTGCCTACAGAAATAATTAGAATATCCTCTAGACTGATTTCTCTTTGCTTGCAAAGTACACTTAACACTGATTTTGCTGTTTCCACTTGATTTAAAATTGTTGAGGCTATAAGACTAAGATTATTTTGCTAGATTTTTTACATGTGAACAGTGAAGTTGTTGGCAATTTCTCCATTGATTTCATAGCACATGAAATTTTTGTAACTTAAAATGCGAAACATGTACTTTTAGTTTTGATATGTAGATGTGTAGAAAGCAGTATCAAATATTGCATCAAATGACTAATTACACTTAATTTCTAGAGTTGTGGTTTTTATGGAGCTAAATGTTGATATGAAAACCGAGTCATTAGGGAAAAAGTCAGTGAAGTCCTTGCACTTTTAAGTTGTCCTCGCATTTGTGACATATCAAAGCCCTCTGGTTTGCTTGCATTCACATTAGTGTTTGCTGGCTTTTTGGGGGAGGGTATTAAAGTGATCATTGAAGACAATCTGGAGCAGGTTGTAGTATATATTTCAACAGTGAGGCTGCTCAAAGTTAAATTCCTTTATGAGAACAGTAAATGGAATATTTTTATTTACTGAGGAAGGCTAATCATGAAGTGATTTTCTTAACTGGCTGAGAATTCAGTTTTAAAAATAATTTGCAAAATTGAATTATCAAATTATTTGCTAGGTTTTGTTCTTAACAGTCTGGAAAAAGCTAGGCTGAATGTGAGACTGAAAAATTTAGTGTCTTAGCACATGGGAAGTTAAGTTTTCTGTAATATTTTTACTGCTTGATAGGTTTGCCTCCTTAAACACTGATGTTCAAGGGGACAGTTTTAACTTGTAGAGAGGACAGTGACTACTAACATTAGCTTTTTTTTTTTTTTTTTTTGAGGTAAGTTCTCAAACTCTAGCCCAGGCTGACCTGAAACTCACTCTGTTGTCCCAGGCTAGTCTCAAGTCACAACTATCCTCTTACCTCTGCCTCCCCAGTGCTGGGATTGAAGGCATGCACCATCAAGCCTTGTTGTTAGCTGTATTTTTTAAGGTGATTATTGAAATTACACTTTTTTTAAAAAAAGGTTCTATCCACAATCTTTATTTTATATTGTTTCATACTAAAATGCATTTCTCTCCAGAAAATTGATTGCACTACCTAAAAATCTATGGTAATTTACAAATTTTATTTTTCAGAAAACTTAAGAGCAAAGTACGTGAAAAAGAATAATTTTCACTTTATGTAAATCAATGTAAGGAAAATAAATTTTATTGCTGTCAACTACAAAAGTTATATAGTAAAGTCATGCAGACTTATTTTGTTTATAAAGTATTCATAATAAACAACTAAAGTTATACATGGTAACATAACCACTTTAACACTTAATTTTAGAAAGTAGAGAAAGACTCGTTTTTATTGCTTTAAAAATTTTTACTTTAGTAACATAAGAAAGGAGTCTGGTGATTTTAATTTCTGTGTGGAACATCTCTACTTCCTCAATAACTACATACAGTAAACTTTGTTTTTTCTTTTTTCTTTTTCGAGGTAGGGTCTTGCTCTAGCCTAGGCTGACCTGGAATTAACTATGTAATCTCAGGCTGGCCTTGAACACACACTGATCCTCCTACCTCTGCTTCCTGAGTGCTGGGATTATGTGCCATTTTGTCTGGCACATAAACTTTTTAGTGTTAGGAAATGAAATCATTTTTTATTTTCAAATGTTTTCATTTTAAAATCCATCCTTATTTCATTTTTACTTTTTGATTTTTCCAGGTAGGGTCTCACTCTAGCCGAGGCTGACCTGGAATTCACTAGGTAGTCTCAGGGTGGCCTCGAACTCACAGCGATTCTCCTACCTCTGCCTCCGAATGCTGGGATTAAAGGTGTGCACCACCACACCCGGCTACATCCTTATTTGCTATTAATTTGTTTGGTGATGTCTTAATATCTTTTGAGAATATTTAAAAATATTTTTATTTATTTGCAAGCAGAGAGAGAAAGAGAGAGAGAGAATGAGAGATAGTAAGAATGGGCACACCAGGGCCTCTTGCCATTGCAGATGAATTCCAGATGCATGTGCCACTTTGTGCTTCTGGCTTTATGTGGCTAGTGGGTAACTGAACTCAGGCTATCAGGCTTTGCAAGCAAGTGCCTTTAATTGCTGAGCCATATTTCCAGACCCTCTTTAAGAATTATTCATTACAGGAAAATGAATTTACGGTTTTAACATTTATTTTTAGTAAACATTAAGTTTTCAGTTTTAATTTTGTGTCTCAGTTCTTCTAATAAGGTCAAATATAGGATTTTTCTTTTTTCAAGGTGAGGTCTTGTTCTAGCCGAGGCTGACTTGAAATTCACTCTGTAGTCTCAGGCCAGCCTCTAGCCCACTGTGATCCTTCTACTTCAGCTTTCTGAGAGCTGGGACTAAAGGTGTGTGCCACCATGCCCAGAAAATACAGGAATTAAATTTTTTTTTTCCATTTATTTATTTGCAAGGAGAGAGAGCATGGGTGCATCAGGGCTGCAAAGGAACTCCAGACACATGTACCACTCTGCATCTGGCTTTATGTGGGCATTAGGGAGTTGAACCTGGGACCAACAGGCCTTGTAAGCAAATGCCTCCAATTGCTGAGCTATTTATCCAGTCCAAAATGTTTTTATCTTTAGGATATATGTGAATTTAGAGTTTGTAAATAGAGATTTAGAAATGTGTTTGTGTAGCAGTTTTTCATTTACTTGAACTGTTAGGACTTTACCACATTTTAAGTATTTAGCTTTATTATTAGTTATTAATGTGGCTTAAGAAAATTGTTTAGTACCATTTTTTTTCCCTGTAGAAACTACTGTCAAGCAGCACAAAACTTGTATTGCATAGAATTCATTACTCTTGAGTTTTATTCTCTTTTTCTCCTCTCTCTAGATAATTTGGTTTTCAGAGCCAGTATTAGAGAA
The DNA here is from genome assembly GCA_036346955.1 of Dipus sagitta. Taxonomy (NCBI): domain Eukaryota; kingdom Metazoa; phylum Chordata; class Mammalia; order Rodentia; family Dipodidae; genus Dipus; species Dipus sagitta. Next base: position 48,739,626 of record CM070770.1, on the reverse strand, counting down.
TTCATTTTGTGGCACATTTATTAAGAAAAATTATTAGGGTTTGTTGTATTGATAATGATTCTGGACATTTTTTCTTTTAAATATTTTTATTTATTTATTTGACAGAGAGAGAGAATGGGAGCACCAGGGCCTCTAGCCAATGCAAATGAACTCCAGATACATACACCACCTTGTGCATCTGGCTAATGTGGGTCCTGGGAATCGAACCTGGGTCCTTTGGCTTTGCAGGCAAATGTCTTAACCGCTCAGCCATCCCTCCAACCTGATTCTGGACATTTTTGTATACACTTACAAGATCATGGTCAGAAAGTATTTCTGCAGATATTCAGTTATTTATAGTTGTTTTCTTTTTATTTTATTTAATTTATTTTTTTGGTTTTTCGAGGTAGGGTCTCACTTTAACTCAGGCTGACTTGGAATTCTCTATGTAGTCTCAGGGTGGCCTCAAACTCACAGTGATCCTCCTACCTCTGCCTCCCGAGTGCTGGGATTAAAGGTGTGCACCACCACGCCTGGCTTTATAATTGTTTTCTACCTGATAATTTTGAGATGAATGCGGGTGCTTTTGGAGATGGTGATGATGTTGAATAAAGAGCCTTAAAGCTCAACAAATAGATAGCGTTAACTATTCTTTTTTCAAATATTTTATTTTCTTTATTTGCATGTGCGTGTGTTGGTATGCCAAGGGTCTTTTGCCCCTGCAAGGGGACACCAGACACTTGTGCCACTATTTGTATCTGGCTTTACTTGGGTACTTGGGAATGGAAACCAGGCTTTGTGAGCCAGCACCTTTAATCCCTGAGCCATCTTCCCAGACCCTTAATTCTTTTTTTTTTTTTTTTTTCTTTTGAGGCAAGGCCAACAGACTGCCCTCCCCTTTTATGAGAAGGAGTGAGAGTGAGAGAGAGATCATTGGTGCTCCAGGGTCTCCAGCCACTGTGATTGAACTCCAGACGCGTCAGCCACCTGTGTGCATGCGCGCGACCTTGTGTGCTTGCATCACCTTGTGAGTCTGGTTTAGGTGGGACCTGGAGAGTCCAACATGGGTTCTCAGGCTTCTCAGGCAAGTGCCTTAGCCACTAAGTTATATCTCCCACCCTCCTTAATTCTTTTTTATAGGGCCATATTACTGTCATACATTCATGGTAGGTGGTTAAGTGTTTTGGTATCTGAGTAATGGTTCTTTTACTGAGTGTATCAGGACAGATGAAATTAAGATATTAGGTTTGTCCCCTTTTCTTCTAGTTTCCTATTTTCTTACTGGTTGCAGAAGAAAGGTACTGGCAATTTCATCTATTGAAATAATTTGCACTGGCTGTTTTTAGTAGGCAAATATTATCAAAGTAAACATAATTTCAGCAAGAATTAATTTGGTTTGTGGCTATTTTTGTAGTTTTTCGAAATGAGGTCTCTCTGTAGCCCAGGCTGACCTGGAATTCACTATGTAGTCTCGGGGTGGCCTCAAACTCAAGACGATCCTCCTACCTCAGCCTCCTTAGTGCTGGGATTAAAGGTGTGTGCCACCACGCCTGGCTAGGAAGAATTAATTTTGTATAGGAAGGTTTATTTTCAGAATAGGTAAGGCAGACTTCATTTGCAACAGTTAGCATTGGGGCATGTGTGGACATCTCCCCTCCATTAGATATATGCTTGTTGAAAGTGTTGAGATGATGAAGAAATGGATATTGTGGCCACATCTGCTAGCAAAATACTCTTGACTTGAAGTATATTGTGTGGAAAAGATTGTTAACATACTATATTTTGAGAAATTAACCAAATAGTTATCACCAGTAGTCATCACTTTTAAAAAGGATCAATGAACTGAACTTATAAAATGTTATAATTGTTTATGTGTATGTTCTTTTTCTGAAAATGAATTTTCTTCTCTTTCAAGAGTAGATTACCTAGGAAGATATTGTGTTATCATTTTTACATAGGATTAAGACTATCTTAAATTACATTAAAATATGACTGTGTTTTATATACATTGTTTCATTTTAGGTTTTAGACAGTGTAGGCACTAGAACCAGACTGCCTGTGTGATCACCTTGGCTCTCTGTCACTTAGTAGCTGGATGACTGAATAAATTACTTAACTTTTCCCAGTCTTATTTTATCTTAAAAAAAGGAGCTAAAGGTACTCATCACAGGAGTTGGTTTTGATTAGACAACATATGTTGCTGGGTGTGGGCACATGAGGGTAGTCCCAGCACGGCAGAAGCCGAGGATATCAGCAAATTCCAGTCCAGCCTGGTCTATGTAATGAGTTCTAGGCCAGCCAGGGCTACATAGTAGTGAAAATCTGTTTCAATACACTAAAAAACCCAACCAAACAACGACAAAAAAAAAAAAAAATGGCATAAGTAATTCACTTAACAGAATGCCTTCCTTATTGTCAATAACTGAATACTTGCTACTGCTCTTAAAAATTATAATTTCAGATTATCTACATATAAAAATTATTTTTATCTTCATTTTTGAGTGAGCAGTATTTGCACATGAATTTGCTCAGTTTAGAATATGTTGCAATTGGCACACATTGTTTTTTAAAATAGGGAAATTTTAAAAAGGGGGGGTTGGAGAGATGGCTCAGTGGTTAAAGAACTTGTCTGCAAACCTAACCACCTGAGTTTGAATCCCCACTACCAATACAAAGCCAGACACACAAAGTGGCACATGGGTCTAGAGTTCGTTTTGTCTAGAGTTCATTTGTAGTGGCAGGAGGCCCTGATGTGCCCATTTTCTCTGTTTGTCTCTCTTCTTTCAATTTTTCTGCTTCTAAATAAGTAAAAAAAAAAAAAAAATAGCGAAAGTCAAGTGTAATATCTGTGATTTTGCTGTCTCACCACAAATAGGAGTATATTTATACAGATAGTTGACCAAAGAAAATGTAATGATGATCATCAAAAAGTATTTTAAAATATTAAAGAAAAATGAAAACTTCATTACTTTATTAGTATAGCATAGTGTGAAGTAGGACATATATATATATATATATATATGTTTGTTTTTTCGAGGTAGATTCTCATTGTAGCCCAGGCTGACCTGGAATTCACTGTCATCTCAGGGTGGCCTGGAACTCACAGTCATCCTCCTACTTCTGCCTCCCAAGTGCTGGGATTAAAGGCATGCACCACCACACCCGGCCTTAATATCTTTTTAAAAAAATAATTATTTGAGAAAGAGGCAGATAGAGGGACAATGGGCACACCAGAGCATCTAGCCACTGCAAATTCACTACTTTGTACATTTGCCTTTATGTGGGTACTGGAGGATTGAACACTGGTCCTTAGGCTTTGCAGGCAAGCGTCTTAACCTCTGAACCATCTCTCTAGCCCATAAATATCTTGTATAAGAGTAAATTTTCTTTAATATTGAAGATAGGTTTTTTGTTTTTTGAGGTAGTGTCTCTCTCGAGTCTAGGCTGACCTGGAATTCACTATGCAGCCTCAGGGTGGCCTCGAACTCACAGTGATTTTTTGATGCCATTGATTTAACTATCATTACCTCTGCCTCCCAAGTGGTGGAATTAAAGGCATGCACCACCACGCCCAGCAAGATAGGTCTATTTTAATAGCATGTTTGTTTTTCTTTTTTCTTTTTGTGACAAGGTCTTGCCCTGTAACTCTCACTTGCCTGGAGCTTGTGGCAGTCCTGAATGCTGGGATTATAGTCGTGTGCCAATATCATATTTTTTTTCCACAAAGAAAAATCTTCACCTCTAATATAAGTTGCAGTGTATAATGTAAAGGTTATGCAAACTTTTTTTTTTTATCAGTAAAGGTATATTAGCATTTCTTTTCAAGTTCAGTTTTGTGGTCTGAATGCCAGTTTACACTTATAGGAATTTATACTTGATATAATCCACATTGTATTAATATAAGAGCCTAGATTATTGTTAAACCTCTAATATTGCTACCCTCTTCCCATCATTTTTACATTTTGCCAAGATTTTCAGTGTAATATAGGTCTTAGAAAGGAGAAGAAAGAACTTAAGGATGTGTCCTCTCTACTTGATGGTATTCTTACTAAGTGTGTAAGGAAGAAAGGCATAAGTTTAAGATATGCCATTGCATGTGCACATGGATTGTCATTCCCTCCTTTCTTTTTCTTTTTCCTTGGGGTAGGGTCTCGCTCTAGCTCAGGCTGACCTGGAATTCACTATGCAGTCTCAGGGTGGCCTCGAAGTCACGGCGATCCTCCTACCTCTGCCTGATTAAAGGCGTGCATCATTGCGCCTGGCTTCCCTCTTTTCTTATGTTGCTCCCTGGCTATATCAGGACCTTCAGTATTAAAGCACTTGGTTTCTCATGAGTTTTCTGCTTTCTTTATGTGTGTTGTGGAATGATTGACAGTGGTATTATACATGTAATTTTTACATGTTTTGTGGAGTTTTGTCATCTAGTTGTATTTTGGTCTATGTAGGTTGCAGAGTTGAATTACACGTTTTGTTGTCTGAGCATAGCTACATTGTCCAAGTCCATTTCTCTCTTTATGTATATTTAAATTTTTGTTTTGTTTTGTGGATTTGGATCACTACCTCAAACTTGCCACTGATGTAACTTTCATTAGAACCCTGCAGAATAGCTTGGATTTTTATTTCATTCTTATCATATTTTTAGGTTAAAAGTACAAGCGATTTTTTTTTTCTTTTTTAGTGACTATACACTTACATTCTGCTCATTTTAATTTACTGTTTTTTTTTAGTTTTTTGAGGTAGGGTCTCACTCTATCCCAGGTTGACCAGGAATTCACTATGTAGTCTCAGGGTGGCCTGGAACTCACAGTGATCCTCCTACCTCTGTCTCCCATTTTCTGGGATTAAAGGCTAAAGGTGTGTGCCACCATGGCTGAACACATTCTGGTAATTTTATATGTGTAATTATTTTTGAACTTTTACAGATGCAGTTATTTAATACATCATGAAATGCACTGTTTCAATCAAGTATTTTCAAATGAGATAGATTTTTAAAAAATATTTGAAAGAGAGAGGAGGAGGAAGGGTAGGAGAGAATGGGCATGTCAGGACCTTGCTGCTGCAAATGAACTCCAGACACACAGGCCACTTTGTGTGCCTGTCTTTATGTGGGTACTGGTGAATCGAACCCAGGCCTTCAGGCTTTGCATGTAAGTACCTTTAATTGCTGAGTCATCTCTCCAGTTATAGTCAAATAAGATAGATTCTTAAAAGTAATCCATAAATTCAGTATACGTGTCTAAAGTTGGAGTAAACAAATTGTGTGCCTGTGTGTGTGTGTGTGCGCGCGCGCACCTGTGCATACGTGGGGGGATGTCACAGGACAACCTTGGGGGTCCTTTTCCCTCCAACTCATTTGAAACAAGGTCTCATATTGTTTGCTACTGGGAAGGCCACACTAGCTGGCCTGTGCACATCAAGATTTTCTTCACTCTGTCCCAACTGCTCATAGGCTCGTTGTGATTCCAGATGCCCACTTTGCAACCAGCTTTACATGAGTGCCAGGGATCTGAGCTCTGGTCTCCGGCCTGCAGAGCCAGTGCATTCACCATGGGGCTATCTCCCCACCCAAATGCAGGCCCCCCCCCCATTTCAAACTCTCTCTTTAATGTAGCTTTTTGTGTACTCTTTATTCTTTTGTTTTGTTTTGTTTTGTTTTGTTTATTCGAGGTAGGATCTCACTTTGTGGTTCCAGGATGGCCTCAAACTCACAGCGATCCTACCTCCTCAGTGCAGGGATTAAAGGTGTGTGCCACCAAACCTGGCATTCTCTTTATTCTTAAACTGGAGATTAAATAGAATTAAAAACTTTTCTACTTTTAAAATGAAGTTTTGGAGCATACAAAAGATTAGTTGTTTTGTTTTTTCAAGGTAGGGTCTCTCTCTAGCTGAGGCTGACCTGGAATTCACTCTGTATTCTCAGGTAGGTGATCCACCTACCTCTGCCTCCTGAGTGCTGGGATTAAAAGCATATGCCACCACACCCAACTCAAAAGATTAGTTTTTAGGTGTTTGCTTTTTCAATGTATAATTTCGAATCACTTTGAGTTTGTTAGATGAAATAGAATGCTATAGTTTTTCTGTTTTTTTTTTTTTAACTTCATAGCAAGAAAACTTTTTCCAGGTTTAATTTTACTGTGTTATAAAACTTAGCATTTGACATTTATTAAAAATGCTGTCTTTTAGTCATAGGTTGTTTTTTTTTTAAATGTATGTCACGTACTTAACTGGCATATGAAATGGCAGTGTCTCATCTAGTAGTTTTTGATTAGCAAATCTCTTCTTATTTACTTTATTTATTACAGAGAAAGAGGTAGATAGAGAGAATGGACATGCCAGGGACTTCAGCCACTGCAAACGAATTCCAGACTCATGTGCCACCTGTATATCTGGCTTACATGGGCCCTGGGGAATTGACTCTGGGTCCTTTGGCTTCACAGGCAAATGCCTTAACTGCTAAGTCAAGGCCTCTAGCCACTGCAGAGGAACTCCAGATTATATGAGCCACCTGGTCCATCTGGCTTACTTGGTACTAGGAAATTAAACCTGGGTTCTTGGGCTTTGCAGGTAAGCACCTTAACTGCTAAGCCCTTTCATGACCGCCCCCCCCCCACTCCCCGTTTTTTGAAGTAGGGTCTCACTCTAGCACAGGCTGACTCACTCTGTAGTTCCAGGCTGGTCTCAAACTCACAGCGATCCTCCTACCTCAGCCCCCCAAGTGCTGGGCTTAAAAGGGACGTGACACCATGCTTGGCTCATTTACCTTTTTTTTTTTTTTTTTGGTTTTTCAAGATAGGGTTCCACTCTAGTCCAGGGTGATCTGGAATTTACTTTGTAGTATCAGGGTGGCCTCGAGCTCAGGGCAATCCGCCTACCTCTGCCTCAAGTGCTGAGATTAAATGTGTGCGCCACCACACCTTTTGAAAAGACAGTGAAGCAATCAATGAAGCAGACAGAGCAAACAGTACTTTTCTCGGTTTTTCATGCAGTTTAGCAGTTGTAGCTCCAACAGGACCAGTAGCTTGTTAAAAGTAGAAGATTGAGTCCAAAGGATAAAAGGTGTTTGGAGCAGTATTTTTCTCACACACAAACTAGTATGTATCGGTTGACCGCAGAGTGCTTACTCCTCAGTGTTGCTGATTTCAGTGTTATGATTACAGCCTGAGAATTTTTTAAGTTCTCCTGTGATGCTGATCTGGGGATCCCATTCAAAGAACAACCTACCATCAAGCAAACTCTTACTGTGTTAGAATCCATTTAGGTTCACAGACATTATATATGCATTATCTCATTAGATTTAAAAACCTTAAATAGCTCAACATGGAAAGTATGCTTATCTTATAGATGAGGCACAGTGAGTTTAGGAAGACTGCCTTGTGGAACACAAAGAACATAGGCCTACAGTGTAGCTTAAAATCCTCCCCTATTTCCAGTGTCTCTAATGTGGGATAAAACTAGTAAGTTTTTTTTTTTTGTTGCTGTTGTTTGTTAGAAGTATAAGTAAGTCTCTTTGGAGTATGGCTGCCAACTAGGGATGACTCCCCTCTACCTCTTCTCATCTGGAGCCTTTGGCTGTGTCTAGAAATATTTTGGTGAGCATAGTTCTATGTGGCAGAGGGATCTATTGATACCTTGTGTGAGACCAGAGATGTCCCCAACCATCCTGCAGTGCATGGGACCCTTCCTTTCCACCCTCAAGAATTAACTAGATCCAAATAGTATGCAAAATGCCTGATGCATGACAGGAACAGTACTACCTTTGCCTTAGGTCATGGTAGCTTAAGATAAAATTGCTAATAAATGGTGGAAGTGAGGCCTAATATCTAGGTTTTCTGCCTGCTGTGAGGTCAGCATTCTTAAAAGAACTTTGTCCACAAAAGATGTCCCTAGTAGGAAAACAGATTTACTTGAATAAGATTCATGTGTTCTTTGGCTGATTATGAGAGTATTATTTGCGCATAAGCAGGTACCTTTAATCACTCACTGAGCCATCTCTCTAGCCTGAGATGATTATTGAAACTGTTAGGCAAGATTGAAGTTTTATCAGTAAACACTGTAAATGTAATGGATGATAGGCTGTATAGGCCATATAGAATGCAGAATGGATATACTTTATAAGAAAACATTCAAGCCAAGTGTGGTAGCTCGTGTCTTTAATCCCAGCACTCGAGGAGGCTGAGGCAAGAAATAATTATGAATTTGAGGTCAGCCCATGCAACATAGTTCTAAAGTGAGGCCTTGTCTCAACCCTCAACTCTTACCCTGAACTCTTTTTTTTTTTAATATTTCAGTAAGCATTTTTTTTCTCATTAATTCAGTAGGGGTTTATTTAGTTTGCAATATATATACATATATATGTACATATATATGTATATATATATAATGTATATATATATACACACATCTATATTTAAAAAAACTATATTCTTTAGTCATAGACATTTTTATTCTAAACTTTTATTGCTGTAAGCATGATAAAATACTGATGTAAAATGGTAAATTTCTATTATGTAATAAAAATTTCATTTTTTCCAGAAAAAGGAAACAGGACTGATTAGACTCTAATAGTTCTCTGGTGCATATTTTGCATTCTTTTCTAAATCTTAAATTTGCTGTCAGCCTGGCTAAATTAAAGTGCTTTACTTACTTAAGATAAAAACTTGTATCACTGTGTAGTTTCTCTGAATTTGTAGTGACGTCTTAGATTAGGCAGAGATGCGAAGAGCTGAGGGAATAATAAAGATTCTTAATGTTTTGGTCTTTTAGGGTACATAAATATAATTACAAAAGTATTCTAGAATAGATTACTTGCTATGATTTTCTTTTTGTTCAATTTTGTTTAATTGCTTTTTCACTATTGACACAAAGAATAAAGTATCAAGGCCTTAGTTTTAAATTCTAAATTTTGATTTAGGATCTTGGTTGATATTCATACATACTAATAAATATTTCAAAACCAGTATGATTAATCATATAGCTTCAAATTCACTAAGAAAAACAAATAGTATTCATTGCTATAATTAAATTCAATAAGGTTTAGGGTGGTTTAGTTTATGAATTAAAGCTAATTTGCTTATAGTACTCAAGAAAATTTCTTATATAAAAACTTTTATAGGCTGGAGAGAAGAGATGGCTTAGCGGTTAAAGCATTTGCCTGCAAAGCCAAAGGATCCCAGTTCGATTCTCCAGAACCCAAGTAAGCCAGATGCACAAGGGGGCACATGCGTCTGGAGTTCGTTTGCAGTGGCTGTATGCCCTGGCACGCCCAGTCTTTCTCTTTTTCTCTCCCTCTTTCTCTCAAATAAAATATATTTAAATAAAAAAGACTTTACTAAGAGCTAGGTGTGGTGGTGCTTGCCTTTAGTCCTAGCATTGCGGGAGGCAGAGGTAGGCTTTCTGAGTGCAAGGCCAGCCTGGCGCTACAGAGTGAGTTACAAGTCAGCCTGGGCTAGAGTGAGACCCTGCCTCAAAAACAAAACAAAACAGCTGGAGAGATTGTTTAGTGATTAAGGCGCTTGTGTGCAAAGCCAAAAGACCCACATTCAATTTTCCCAGGACCCACGTAAGCCAGATACACGAGGTAGCATGTGTCTGGTGTGCCCTTTCTCTCTCACATAAATAAATACAAATAAAGTATTGGGAAAAAACAAAACAAACAGCTCCCCTCCAATACAAAAAACAAAACAAAACAAAACAAAACAAAACAAAAAAAAACCTGTTACAAAGGGAGAACAACCACTGGTTGTCCTACTTCTCTAAAAGCTCATGTTATCAGTTCATAGTAAACTTGGGGTGTGCTCTAGTAACACTTTGTAATTGCCTTATTTTAAATTGTAAAATTTCACTTACCTGTCCATTAAAGATTTTCCATTTTGGCATTTTATTTTTGTTCATAATATTTCCTTTTTTAAAGCTTTTTATTGACAGCTTCCATAAGTGTAGACAAATCATCATAATTTGCACCCCCATTTCAATTCTTTCTCTCCCAAATGCAAGTGCCTTAACCACTAAGCCATCTCTCCCGCCCCAGTATTAGTTTTATGGTAAGGAAATTGGCATATTTTGTATGTGTTAGATACTAAAGAAGAAATTATTAGCAAATTACTTTTCTCAAGTATATTTGCTAACTCACGTATTTTGAACAAAATATTTAAACATCATGACAGAAACATTTTTCTCCTTTTACAAGGTACTGCCTGGTGTGGTTGTGGGCACTTGTAATCCCCAACACTTGGGATATGTAGGCAGAGCTGTCAGATGTTCAAAGTCATTCTCAGTTACATAGCTAGGTGAAGACCTCTCTCAAAAACCAACAAAACAGGGTTGAGAAGATGGCTCAGCTGTTGAAGGTGCTTGCTTGCAAAGCCTGATGGCCTCCATTTGATTTTCCAGTACCCAAGTAAAGCCAGATGCACAAAGTGGTACATGCATCAGGAGTTCATTTGCAGTGGCAAGAAGTCCTGGTGTGCCCATTTTTTTTTAAGTCAATACAAAAGACAGAATTGCAGTAGTATTTTTCTGAATAAAATGAAATAGTTTCAACTCTAGGAGATTTTCATCTAGGCATGGTGTATACTTTCTTGGGTGCTTACGAAAATATAGTGATAGCAAAAGTATTTTGTTTGTGAATGTATCCGTGTTTGCTTTTTGATAATGGAGCAGTTTGGAATCTTGAGTACTTTAATGGATTAGTTGGTAGGAAATTTGTATAAAGTGACTTAGTATACTGAAAAGCATGTAAGGTTTTTCCTGTGTCAGTTGTGGTCAAGATTATGTGTAGTATTTTAAAATGTGCTAAGGTCCTGGGTGTTGAGGCTGCTTGGTCTTTATCAGTACTGAAAGGTCACACAGATTGTGATTGTTCTGTAGTATCCAAGAACAAGGGTCTGCCATCTGTTACTCATATGTAGGTAAAAGTTAAGGTAATTTAGTGATTATAAGTAGTTTTAACACCTTTGTTTTTAGAATCATCTAATTATAACATTTTGAGATCTAAGAGTAAATTTTATGCTTTTGCTAAAGTAATAATGGATATATTATTATTTGCTTATTCATTTATTAAAATACAAAGATATTAGTTATGAACTAAAGATTAATGGGCTTTTCATTTGCTTTTACTGGATTGTTTGGATATTGAAGTGGAAGCAATTTTTTTCATATAAACTGAATTTATTTTTTAAAATGTTTATTTTTATTTACTTATTTGAGAGAAAGAATGAGAATGAGTGTGCTAGGATCTCCAGCCACCGCAAACAAACTCCATAGCCACCTTGTGCATCTGGCTTATGTGGGTCCTGGGAAATCGAACATGGGTCCTTTGGCTTTGCAAGCAAGCACCTTAACCACTAAGCCATCCCTCCAAACCTAAACTGAATTTATTAGCTTTAGGAACAATAATTGAAAAGACAGAAAAGGGTCTCATATTACAGGAATTGAAAAAATTGATTATACAGTAAATGAGCAGTGGTCACACAGCAATAGACCATAAAATCAGCTAACAGAGCCAGAGTATCATTGTAAATTAGGCATCATGCCACATTCTCACTTGCATTTCCCAATTGTAAAAGCAGATTAATTCATACTAGCTCTGTTAACTGTTGGTTTATACTTCCATCTGAACTTTATATTTGAATAGATCACACAGCTCGCACAACACTATGTTTCTACTGATGTTTAAGAATCCATCTGATGAAATGATATGGTAGCATATGCCTGTCATCCTAGCAAATTTGAGGCCAGCAGCAACATGTTTTATGAAAGATTTTTGTTTGTTTGCTTTTTGGTTTTTCGAGGTACAGTAGCTCAGACTAACCTGGAATCCACTATGTAGTCACAGGGTAGCCTTGAACTCATGATGATCCTCCTACCTCTGCTTCCCGAGAACTGGGATTAAAGGCCTGCACCACTACACCTGGCTGTGATTTTGGTATTGAAAAAAAATTTTATTTGGGCTGGAGAGATGCCTTAGTGGTAAAGGCACTTGCCTGTGAAGCCTAAGAACCTATGTCCTACTCTCCAGGCCCCACCTAAGCCAGACACACAAATGACACAAGCATGCAAGGTCATACATGTGCATAAGGGGGCACTTGTGTCTGGAGTTTGATTATTGTGGTTGGAGGCCCTGGCACGCCAATTCTCTCTCTACCCCCCCTTTCCCTCCTTCCCTCCCTCCTGCACATTAAAAATTTGTTGGGCTTGCCTCAAAAAAATTATTTATTTATTTGGGAGAGAAAGGGAAAGAGGTAGATAAAAGAATGGGCATACCAGGGCCTCCAGCCACTGCAAAAGAACTGCAGAAGCCTGTGCCATCTTATATAACTGGCTTATTTGGGTACTGGGGAATTGAACCTGGCTCCTTAGGCTTTGCAGGCAAGTACCTTAACTGGTGAGCCATCTCTATAGCCCGACTTTGGTATTTTTATGCTAGTTTTTCTAGCAAGTTGAGATATACAGGGATTCATTATAATAAAATGCAGTCATGGAAGTTGATTAAATAAGCAACCATAAAAATTTGCTTTTAATATTTTAAAAATTCTCTTCTTTTCCTCTCTTATAGCTTAATTTTTGACAGCACATAAATTACCTTCCCTGTTTAAAATTTTGCTTTTGCATCTTAAGCTACTATAATAGTTTTTTTCTAACTTTGAATATCTTTTCATCCCTATGAACTTGGAGTTACCATGCTATATAGAAGTCTTCAAAATGCCTATTGGCTTGACATAATTTGATGAATTTTAATTTTTTTTAAAAAATTTATTCTTTAAATATTTATTTGAGAGAGAGAGAGAAAATGGGTGCACCAGGGCCTCCAGCCACCGCACATGAACTCCAGACGCATGCACCCCTCCTAGAGCATTGAAGTGGGAGCTTTTGGCTTTGCAGGCAAGTACCTTAACCGCTAAGCCATCTCTCCAGCCCAATTTGAATTTTTTTTATTAAATTAATGTTTTAGGACTGGACAGATGGCTTAGCGGTTAAGGCATTTGCCTATGAAGCCAAAGGATCCTGATTCGAATTCCCAGGACCCATGTAAGCCAGATGCACAAGGGGCGCATGTATCTGGAGTTTGTTTGCAGTGGCTGGAGTCCCTGGCATGCCCATTTTCTCTCTGTCTCTCTCCTCTCTCTCTGCTAATAAAATAAATGATAAATAAATAAAATAAATAAAAATTTTAAAATTAATGTTTTAATTTTGTTGAGAAGCTTCTTGTGTCAAATGATTAATATCAAAAATAATATTTAATTTTAGATATTTTGAATTTCGTTCTTAGATAAAACTTTATTAATCCCAGCACTTGAGAGGCAGAGGTAGGATCACTGAGTTTGAGGCTACCCTGAGAAGTGAATTCCATGTCAGCCTGGGCTAAAGTGAGACTCTACCTTGCAAAACAACACAGTATGAGAATGGATATGCCAGGGCCTCTAGCCACTGCAAAGGAACTCCAGATGAATGTACCACTTTGTGCATCTGGCTTTGTGTGGGTCCTGGTGCATTGAACCTGGGTTGTTAGACTTTGCAGCCAAGCATCTTAATCTCTGAGTCATCCCTCCAGCCCTAAACTGATGTTTTTATCCAAATACTGAAAGTTTAGAAGTTATTATCCATTCTGTTTAGTTAGTATTTCAGAGATATAGGATGCTAAGAGTTCCTGTCTCTTATTTTCATTCTTTTTTTTCTCCATCTAACTATTGGTGTGTTTGTCTTCCTGTATATAAAACTGTGTTGTAAAATTTTATTTACTAGTTGAAAAGGTTGGTTTTTCTTTTCTTATGCTTTTCTTCTTTTAAATTTTAGCTTAACTATTTTCCAAGTTTTTTTGTATGTTCTTTGAATGTGCTTCTCTGTCTAGTCATGAGCACTAGTTTTGCTTTCCCCAATTGCAGTAATTTATATTCTAATAGTATCCTTTCAGTAAAAAACATTGTTACATAGTTAACTAAAATTAAAGTGTTAACTGTTTAAACTGAACAGTGTAGACTTATTTTCATTCTCATATCTACTAGTACATTTAAAATGTTATTTTAAAATATAATATTAAATTCTAAAATGAATTTTGCCTAACATTTTAGTATATATAATATCAGTTTGGAGGATAATTTACTCTATTCAAGATTAAGTTGATAAAATGATTAAAATATCTTCACTGGAATAGAAATATTTATAATATTACAACTGGCAATTACAAAATTAGCAATGTGATTGCTTTTTTTTCCTTTTTTTTTTTTTGAGGCAAGCTTAACAAATTGGCCTTTTTTTTTTTTTTAATGTGAGAGAGGCAGGGTGAAGGAATTGGCACGCCAGGTCCTCCAGCCACTGCAGTTGAACTCCAGGCACGTGTACCACCTTGTGCACATGTGTGACCTTGTGCATTTGTGTCACCTTGTGCGTCTGGTTTAGGTGAGACCTGGAGAGTCGAACATGGGTCCTTAGGCTTCGCAGGCAAGCACCTTAACCATTAAGCCATCTCTCCAGCTCTTTTTTTGTTATTGAGGTAGGGTCTCTAGCCCAGGCCCAACTGGAAGTCACTCTAGTCCCAGGCTGGCCTCAAACTCACAGTGACCCTCCTACCTCTGCCTTACAAGTGCTGGGATTAAAGATGTGTGCCACCACACCCAGCCCTGATTCTTTTTAATATAGTAATGAGTAACAGTATGGATGTCTTCATATTTTAAATATATATGTTTTTAATTTGCAAAGAGAGTATGTGGGTGAAACAGGGCTTCTTGTTGCTTCAACAAAATCCAGATGAATGTGCCACTTTTTGCACCAGGCTTTACATGGGTACTGGGGAATTGAACCTATGCTGGCGGGCTTCGCAATCAAGCACCTTTAATCGCTGAGCTATCTCCATATCTCAATCTTTATATTTTAAAATTCAGATATTATTTGTAGTTCATGTTGTTATTCTCCAGACTAAAATACTGCATTTAGGGCAAAGCTACTTTTGCTACTTGGGGAAAAAAAATGGTTCTGAATCATTTCCAGGCTTGCTGTATGGGGTAAAGGAACTTGTCTTATTGTGCGTATTGTATTAAAAAGCCGTATATGAATTGAAGTAGTCCATTGTACTTATTTGGAGACTTTCCTCTTTTAAGATAGCTTCCAGTTAACAGGGTTTACTCTGAATGATAAAATTTGTTAGAAGCAAATTTAAAACTTTTGTTATTTTGACTAAGTTAATAGCATATAAAACCTATTTGCTGGAGACACATTTGTATTAGAATTTTGTCTTAGTACCTTCTGTGAAGTAGGTGCTGAATATTTGAATTTTTTCATGGTTGTGTCTTTAAGATCAGTACAGATGGACATTTTGCAAGTTTTTTGTTTTTGTAGAATGCATCCACTGTTAAGTGAATTCACGCTAAATATTACTAGATCTTTGTTCTCAAATCATTGGTATGGTCCTTGGCAATTTGTAAATCTTAACCACTGTTGTTTTATCCAACTTCTTTTTTTTTTTTCAACTTCTTTTTTTAAGAACACTTTATTTATTTGAGATAGAGACAGATAGAAGTAGACAGAAAGAGTGAGTATGGGTGTGCCAGGCCTTCCTGCCAGTGCAGATAAACTCCAGATCCATGTACCACTTTGTGTATCATGCTTTATGTGGGTCCTGGGGAATCGAACTGTTGGGCTTTCAGGCTTTTAGGCATTGCAGGCACATGCCTTTAACTGCTGAACCATCTCTCCAGCCCCCACCACTGGTTTCTTTTGCACTATAAGTTAGTCTCCATATATCTCTGCTTTGTTATAAAGTGGTTAAGCTGTTTTTAATAAGAATATTATAGAAGTGCTTTACAAATCTAACATTGACTATAAAAATCTCATGGACTTTATGGTAATAGTGGATCAGTTACCATTTATTTTAAAATATTTATTTATTTGGGGTTGGGGAGAGGCAGATATAGAGAAAAGGAATGGGTGTAACTAGGGACTCCAGCCACTGCAAACAAACTCCAGATGCATGTATCACCTTGTGCATCTGGCTTACATGGGTACTGGGGAATTGAACCTGGGTCCTTAGGCTTTGCAAGCAAGTGCTTTAACCAGTAAGCCATCTCTTCAGCCCTCAATTACTGTTTTAACTTTGATAGTTCTGTATGCATCATGATTGTCCTGTAGAAAATTAAGAGTTTGCATTTTGCTTACTTTTCATAGTGCTGTTAGCCAGTATGTTTAATACATGTTATTGAACTGATCATCTTTTTGAAAGCTGTTAGGTATGCTATGTCTGTATTTTGTTCTTGTCATTAGTGGTCAATTTTCTGTTTTTTTTTTTTTTTTTGTTGTTGTTCTTGTCTTCATCATTGTCATCATCATCATTTTTAGTAGAAACAAAACCAGGGGTGGGGGAGATGGAATTTAACTGCAGTTGAGTTCTGAAATAGGAAACCAGTTTTATCATATTCTTCCAGAGACCTAGGAAGAAGGTAATTGTTTCATATACTTGTTAAAGCCAGGTAGTTGGGCAGTTTGAATCATTAGAGGCTCACAGATATAGGCTTAAACAGTTGTAGATACATTATTTCAGAACTAAAAGCTGCTGTAAAGAAAATTTGATATTATTAGGCTGGAATGATGGCTTCATGGTTAAGGCACTTGCCTGAGAAACCTAAGGACCCAGGTTTGATTCCCCAGTACCCACATCAGCCAGATGCACAAGGTGGTGTATGCATCTGGAGTTTGTTTACCAGTGGCTAGGGACCCTGTCATGTTCATTCTCTCTATCTGCCTCTTAATTTCTCTCTCTCTCTAATAAATACAAATCTGAAAAAGAAAAAATTGATGAACTTGAGAGAACTAGTAAATAACCAGTAAACATACTTAGTAAATTACGCTTTATCATTTAGAGTTCCTAACATTAGACTTATGGTAATATAATTTAATTTGCTTAAATTTAAATAATTGAAGTTCAGAATTCTTTGTTCATTGAACAATTAAATATTCTTACACCAAGTGTAATATTTGTACATTTATCATTTGAATTACTTTTAAAAGGGTTCTTAAGTTAAGGCATTGAGTAGAAGAGAGGTAAGTACTTTCTTTTTCCTTTATTGGGTTATGAACCCAGGCATTTTGAATACAAGGAAAGCTGTCTGTCGCTGAGCTAATTACCAGCCCCATCTTTTATTTTTTTTATTTTTTTTAATTTTTATTTTTTTTATTTTTTATTTATTTTTATTTTTTTATTTTTATTTTTATTTTATTTTTTATTTTTTTTTTATTTTTTTTTTATTAATATTTTCCATGATAACAAAAAAAATCCCATGGTATTACCCTCCCCCCTTTCCCCTTTGAAATTCCATTCTCCATCATATCCCCTCCCCATCTCAATCTTTCTACTTACATATATACAATACCAACCTAATAAAAGCCCTCCTCCCTTTCTTTCTCTTCCCTTTCTATCTCCTTTTTTAACTTACTGGCCTCTGCTACTGAGTTTTTTCCTTCTCACACAGAAGCCCAATCATCTCTAGCTAAGATCCACATATGAGGGAGAACATGTGGCGCTTCCAGCCCCATCTTTTAAAAGCTTGTTTTCCTTGTGTGTTTGCATGCATGTAACATATGTGGAGTATGTGCCTTTGTGGCACCTCATTTTCTCGGGTTGTGCTTGCATGGGGTGCCTGGAGTAGAAGTTGGTTGTCCTGCTCCATTGCTGTTCTGTTCTGATTACAGAACTTGCTGGCGCTGGCTCTCTCTCTCTCTCTCTCTCAAGCAGAGAGAGAGAGAGAATATGAATGAATAAGAGATTTTTTTCTTTTATATTGAGCTCTGCTTTCCTGTGGGACTGGGATTTGTATGTGTGTAATATATGTGGTGTGTGTGTGAGAGAGAGAATATAAATGAATGAGAGAGATCTTTTATATTGAGCTCTGCTTTCCTATGGGACTGGGGTTACATCTGTTTATTTGTGTTATGGGGATTTGAAATTGGGTGGGTCTCAGGCCCAATGCTTGCTCAGTAGTCACACTTAACTGATCTCTTCACTCCTGCTTATTTTTACTTTTGTTATTGTTATTAATTTAATTTAATTTTATTTTTGGTTTTTTGAGGTAGGATTTCACTCTAGCCCAGGCTGACCTGGAATTCACTGTGTAGTCTCAGGGTGGCCTTGAACTAATGGTGATCCTCCTACCTCTGCCTCCCAAGTGCTGGGATTAAAGGCATGCGCCACCACGCTTGGCTTATTAACTTATTTTTATTTGAGACAGACAGAGAAAGAGAGAATGTACATGCCAGGGTATCTAGCTGCAGCAAATGAACTCCAGATGCATGTGCCACCTTGTGCATCTGGCTTATGTGGGACCTGGAGAATTGAATCTGGGTCCTTAGGCTTAACTACTAAGCCATCTCTCCAGCCCTATTTTTCATTTATTTTTATTTTTACTTATTTGAAAGAGGCAGAGAGAAATAAAGAAGCAGATATAGAATGGGCATGCCAGGGCCTCCAGCCACTGCAAATGAACTCCAGATGCACGCGCCCCCTTGTGCATCTGGCTTACATGGGTCCTGGAGAATCCAACTGGGATCCTTTGGCTTTGCAGGCAAATGCCTTAACCATGAAGCCATCTCTCCAGCCCCCTATTTTTTACTTTTAAGTAAGGGTCTTGATAAGTTACTTAAGCTGGTCTTAAATTCATGATGTAGCTCAGGCAGATGGCAAATTTAGGATTTTCCTGCCTCACCTCCCAAGAGGTGAGATGACAGATATGTACCACTATGCTTGGATAATTCTGTATAATAACTTTTGTCACTAGAAGGTTGGTGTGGTGGTACAGACCTGTAGTCTCAGCACTTGGGAGGTGGAGTTGGTAGAACCAGGAGTTCAAGCTTACCTTTGGCTATGTAAGGAGTTGCAGATCAGCCTGGGCTGGGTGCTATGTGAGACCCTGTCTCAAAACAAAAAACAAAAATAAGGTAAAAACTCTCCTAAAACCATCTATATTTCACCAACCATACTAAATACCTTGGTTTGTTTATAGTACTTTGTTAGAATTATTTCTTTTTCTTTTATAAATAGCATTGTTGCAAATATCTTTGTATAGTGTACTTTTGGGGTGTTTATTTTTCTCATCTGTATTGCTAGAGTGGGATGAAAAGATATGACAGTTTCTTATGGATTTCTTGCCAAATGCATTGATTTATAGTATTCTTATTAAGTAGAAAAAATTATTTATATTCTCTTTCTCTATTTTGAGGCAGTGTTTATATAGCTCAGGCTGCCCTTAAACTTTGATTCTCTTTCCTCTGCTTCCCAAGTATTGAAATTACAGACATTAAAGATTAAAGGCATGTACTACCACACCTGAATGAAATTATTAGTAGTTCCTTTTTTGGGGGGTGGAGGGGAGACGACAAGATCTTATATAGCCCTCACTAGCCTGAACTCTTATGTGAATCAGACTAGCCTGAACTTTCTGCGATCCTCCTGCTTCTGCCTTCTAAGTGCTGGAACTACAGGCTTAGACTGCCACACGAGCTGTAAGAATGTAATGCTTCCACTTAGCGGGGAGATCTAGTTGAAACTTAAAGCAAAAATGCATGCGAATTTTTTAATTGTGATAAGTCATGATATTAAGACTTGAAGAAAAATGTGAGGTTAGGTTTGTTTGAAAAGTGGAAAACTTCAGTAGAGTTCATAGTTTATTTGGCAGTCAGCGTCCTTTTTGGTTTGGCACTGGTAGCAGGTAACTTAAAAAGTATTACAAAGAATCTGTAATTGATGTTAAAGTGAATTTCAGTTAATATATCAAAATTCTACTTACAACTTTTGTAGCTACCTAACATTTGGAGTTGCTTTGTATTGAGACTTTAATAAGACTCAGTGCAAGCTCAAATAATAATAACCTCTTATTTACAATTATAGATCTTTTGCAGTTTTATAGAATTAAAGATATTTTTAGATTAAAACAATGAAGAAGTTGAAACAAATAATACATACATACATATATATACATACACACACACATATATATATATATTTATATATATGCAAAACTAATGTTTGAAAACCAAAGATTGAGTGATTTACCTGAAGTCATTGGCTTTTGATTGCAAAGTTGGGAATGTAACTTTGGTGTTGTCTATTAAATGAAAGTGTTCATTCCATGGTTAGTACAGGGCTTGACACCTATTAAATACATGACCCTAGGTGGTTCTCCTATTGCTTCATGCTTCTTGAGAGCACTCCAACTCTTAAAACTTTCCTCCAGTGACCTTTTGCTTGAGAAGTATTTATGAGACCCTGGGAATATGGGTGTATAAGATAGGTACATAAGCCAAACATTTGCTAATAACAAATCATGAATTTCCTTAAAATAATTCTTTGGTATACATATAATTTTACCATGTATTATTAAAGAGGAAAGCAAATTTGCATACTAATGAGGTAGATGCTTTTATTCTTACATAAAGAATTAAATCTTTTGGACATGGTGGGTGTGGTGGTACACGCCTTTAATCTCAGAGGCAGAGGTAGCAGGATCACTCTTGAGTTTGAGGCCAGTCTGGGACTACAAAGTGAATTTCAGGTCAGCCTGGGCTAGAGTGAGACCCTGTCTGGAAAAAATAAACAAAAATAAAAGATTTAAATCTTGGCTGGATATTTGATACTGCAAAAGAACATCTCTTAAAATTTTCAATCCTGGGAAGATCTCTTTTCTCTTAAATATGTAGAACAAATGGCAGAAGTGTGTTTATGGCCATTTTAGAAACAGTTGGAAATTTTGTCCTAAGCGAAAATTCAGTTAGCAAGTTTTGAAAAATATTTTTATTTATTTGCAGTTAGAGAGAGACAAAGAGAATGGGTGTGCCAAGGCCTCCAGCAACTATAAATGAAGTGCAGTTGTATGTGCCTTTTTGTGCATCTGGCTTATGTGGGTTCTGGGGAATCAAACCAGGGTCGTTAGGCTTTGTAGGCAAGTGCCTTAACCACTGAGCCATCTTTCCAGCCCCAACTTCATCATCATTATTATTAGTTTTGATTTTCGAAGTACAGTCTTACTCTAGCCCAGGCCGACCTGGAATTCACTATATAGTCTCAGGGTGGCCTTGAACTGACTACCTTTGCCTCCTGAGTGTTGGGATTAAAGGTGTGTGCCATGCCACCACACCTGGTTAATTTTTTATTATTATTATTATTAAGCTTAAGTTACAAGTAAAGGAGCAGTTTTTAAATGAATGTTTTTATTATGTGGGTGTTTATGTGAATGTGACACCTGACTATGGCACATTATAGGGTCATGATATATTACCATGTCAGTCCATTTCCACCTTGTTTTGAGGCAGGGTTTTTCTTGTTCACAGCTACATTTGCCAAAGTGGCTGGCCCAGAAGCTTCTGGAATCTTCTGTCTTTGACTCTCTTTTTGTATGTGTTCTGGGTTATAGATACTTGTGTTATGCATATGGCAAAAATCAGACATTCTTACCCAATCCAAATTAATACAAATTAAAAAAAATATTTTTATGTAATTATTTGTTGGAGAGAGGGGGAGAGAAAGGCAGGTAGAAGAGAGAGAAAGAGAGAGAGAGAGAGAGAGAGAGAGAGAGAGAGAATGAATGAGAATGGCACACCAAGGCCTCTAGCCACTGCAAATGAATTCCAGATGCATGCGCCACCTTGTGCATTTGCCTTACGTGGGTCCTGTGGAATCAAACCTGGGTCCTTTGGCTTTCCAGGCAAGTGCCTTAACTGCTAAGCTATCTCTCCAGCCCAAGACATACTAATTTGATACATGCTGAGGAAAGACATGTGAGTTTTGAATGATATTTTAATCACAACACATTCAGAAACCTTTTACTGTTGACTAATCCTCTCTCATCTTCACATTTAGTTAATGTCCCTATGTGATGTGATAACTCACTGTTTAAGAAGCTGGGCTCTAAAGCATATACTCACCCATTATGCCAAAGTACGTGTAAATATAGCTCCAGATGCCAATAGTATTTCACTTTGTAGTGACTTTAATAATTTAAATCCCATACCTTATAGAGTGTAAATACTTTGCAAATAGTTATGTAGTTGAGGTAATAATGGTGGAAAAATTTATATGTTCAGTATAGATGTAATTTTATTTATTTTTTATTCTCAATTTGGGTGTTTGAGTTGGTAGAACTCAAGTGATGTAAAGGATTAGATGTAAATATATTTCTATGTATATATGTTCTTGTTCTTATGTGGTTTCCATTTCTAGAAAAATATGCCAAACGTAGCATGGTGGCACATGCCTGGGGAAAAATTTATAATGTGTGGAGAAGGAAAACATTGTATGTTAGAATGATTTTGTTTATGGCATAATGATTTGTCTCAGGTTAGGTGTGGTGGCCCACACCTGTAATCCTGGCACTTTGAAGCCTGAGGCAGGAGGATCATGAGCTAGCCTGGACTACATAGGCCAGCATGGACTATATAGTGAGACCTTGTCCAAAACCAAGCAATACAAGTATTTGCTTCAAATTCAGTACTCAGGTAGTTGCTAACATCAATTTTAGAAATATTAGTAAGTTAACTGTTCTTTGTGCTGTAGGTAGATTTGGAAATATGAAACTTATAGTCTCCTTGTACTAGGGCAGAATAAAAAGCTTGTACTTTGGAATTCTGTGGATATTTGGGTTTGAATCATAGCCTATTTGTCAACTTTGGGACTGGGAAATTACCTAGCTTGTTTTTTTTCCTTCTTTTGGCTTTTTCATTTATGAAATGGTATGCTTGGTAGTATTGTGAGGATTACATGGGAATATATTTGGCATGCTGTTTTGTACATGGTACTCAACAGGCACTTGTTTACATCTTGGTGATTTAGATGGAGACCAAAGATTTGGGTAAAATCTCAAAACTGTGTAAATAAGAAAGATTAGACTGGAAAAAATGAAACTTTGAAAGAACTGAGTTCCTGGATGGAATCAAAGTTTTCCTCTGCAAAAAGTTCACATGTCGATTTTGGCCTTTTAATTTCCATTTATGTATGTCCAATTAAGTTGTGCTCTACGTCATGTCATCCTTAAAACTGTACCTAATTTTATGTCAGTCTGATCTTTCCTTATATCTTTGTGTGTGAGCTGCATTGGATTGCTTTTTCCTGCATACTGCATATATTTCTGTACCTCTATTCTAGTCTTTGCTTGGGGTATTCTAAACATTTATGTTTTTTTCCTTGGTCTTCTGATATCTGACTTATCTCTTTAGGGTTATTTAACATAATATGTACTTGGTGAAGCTTTATCTACACATGTCTTTCTCTTGATAGACGTAGTCACCCCTCTTTAAAAAGTGTTGTTACTTATTTAAATAATAGCACTTTTAACACCTCTTTAGGTTGGGTGTATATTTCTGTCTTCCCTGAAGAACAGGAACTCCTTAAGGTCTTGGCTTTACTTATGCTTATATTCTCAATGCCTGTTACACAGAATGTACAATATGCATTTGAATAACTTCAGAAATGAAGGAATGGGTCAGCTGAATTTAGTGAGTATATCAAATATACTTGTGTATATACTAGGGAGTATATAATATCCATTTGTGCATAATTATAAATAGTTTTCTTAATTAAGTAAGCAAGTAAGGGCTGAGGATATAGCTCAGTGGTAGAATATTTACCTGGCATGAACAAAGCTGGTTTGATCACCAGCAAAAAAAAAAAAAAAAAAAAAAAAAATACAAGGTCAGGGAATTAAGTACATTAACGAAATTCATTGCCCACTTATTTGCTTCATTAATTAGTATAGTACAAGGTTAAATTCAAACATAGTTCTAGATAGAATGACCACACATAGTTCTAGAGGCCTGTACTTTTGTGCTTTTCTAGAAGAAAAATCTAATTAGCATTCTCACAGGAAAATGGTTTTGGTTAGGTAAGTTTGTTAATGGTAATAATAATGTTTCTTTTAACAAACAACTCATTGTTGCTTTGTTCAGAAAAGGTTAAATCATTTCAATTTGTATGTTTGTGTTGGGATGGAAATAAGGTCCTCGCACTTCCTAGGCAAGCCCTCTACCACTCAATTACTTCTCACAACTCCTCAATTTATAATTTTTTGGGGGGCGGGTTTCGAGGCAGGGTCTCACAGGAATTCACTGTGTCTCAGGTTGGCCTCAGAATCAAGGCAATCCACTTACTTCAGCCTCCTGAGAGCTGTTAGAAGTATGTACCACCACACCCAGCTGGCTATACTTTTGATCAAAATAAATTTATAATTTTTAAAAATAATTTCAGATAGTTGTCACTGCTTTTGGGCTCCCTTCTGGTGCTTCAGTTCCATTCTGTCATTTCCCATTTTCTTCTGCTTGTGCTTCAAGATGAGCTCAGAGGAAAAGATTCAAGAATTATATTGCTTTTATCCTGTTTTTTTCCCTTAATTAAGCCTCCTTTGCTTTTTTTCTCATTAGTGGACATAATACACCAAAACATTTTAATTAAAGAGCTGTATTTAAATAAAATTATTTGCAAGCACAGAAAGACAGAGATGAAGAAACACAGAAAGGGGGGTGAGAAAGATAAAGAGAATGGGTGCGCCTGGTTCTCTTGCTACTGCCAATGAACTTCAGGTGCATGCATCGCTCTGTGTGTCTGGTTATACTGGTACTGGGGAATTGAACTTGGGCCATCAAGCTTTACAAGCAAGCATTCTAACTGCTGAGCTCTCTAGCTCAAAGAGCTGTATTATTATTATTACTTTTTTGGTGATACAGTTTTCTTGAGAATAATAAGTTGCAGGTAATATTTGTGATTTAAAATAACTTTACTTGGAGTTTTTGTTTTGTTTTTTTCCTTGAGGTAGGGTGGCCCCTATTCCAGGCTGACCTGAAATTCACTATGTAGTCGCAGGGTGGCCTCAAACTCACAGTGATCCTCCTACCTCTGCCTCCTAAGTGCTGGGATCAAAGCCGTGTGCCACCACACCTGGCTTGGAATCTTTTAAATAAGACTTCTTTGAGGTTGGAATGAATTTATGTGTTCTTATAGGGATAAAAGTGTATTCCTGGCACATAAATGTTATTTAAGTCCTGGATGTTTTTAATTGTTACATAACATTTTTAAAGGTAGAAATCCAGTATTTTTAAAAACTACATGTAGAACTGTTTCTAAGTCATGCAAGATAGAATTTTGTTCTTGTATATGGCTTAGAGGTAATTATAATACTTAAATTTAAAAATATGTTACGAAAATAGTGTTGTATAATAGCAAAAATATGGAAAAATAATGTTGTCACCTAGAAAGTACTGTTCTTAGTACCTTAGTCCTGCCCCCCCCCCCCCCCCCGGGTTTTGCTCTAGCCCAGGCTGACCTGGAATTTACTGTGTCTAATCTCAGGCTGGCCTTGAACTCAGTGATCTTCCTACCTCTGCCTCCCAAATGTTGGGATTGAAGGAATGTCTCACCACATCTGGTGCATTAATTTGTAATCTTTTGTCTATGTATGTCATTGTATAGTTTATCAAAATTGTTTCACACTTTATATTTTGAAACCTTCTTGGTGTTAGTGTTTACTTTTTTTTGAGGTAGGGTCTCACTGTAGCCCAGGCTTTTTTAATTCAGTAAATTTTCCACCTCATCTAATGTCCAGATCAAATTAAAATTTTGTTTTTGACCTTCAAATATCTTTTATGGCTACCTTGCCTAAAACAGTGTCTGGCCTAGATTGTGCCAGTGTCATGGCTTGTTAGGGTTCATCAGTCTGCAGATGAAAGGCAGAATAGAGTCTCTTTGACCTTTAGATCCTGATGCTGACTGGTTGAAGTTGCCCAGATCACATCCTATAGACTTTTTTTTGCCTTGTGTACTCATGTCATTTAACTTGTTCGTTTATGTATAAATTCCTTACAGGAATTTTTTTCTCTTGAATGATGATGCTGTGTAGTGTTATGTGGAGCGTTTGTTATTCCAGGGGTTGCATGAGGTGTGCTTGGTTCATGGTGATGCTGAGTTTGGTCTCAGTTTGAGTTTGAGGCGAGCATGGGATACATGAGATCTTGTTTCAAAAAGCCAAAAATGAAATTAAAACAGTGAAATTATCAGAAGCTGATTAAAATTTCTCTGGGGTTGTTTTTCATGAAATGTTTCTATTAACAAATAGAATAAAAGTTAAGTGCCCATATAGCCCCTGAAGTAAAATTATTTTTCTTGGTTGTTAATTTGATAATCATTTTTAGCTGTTTTTAGTGTATAAAAAAGTCTGTTTAATATATATTTTTTTAATGGTACTAGAAGTTGAACCCTGGGCTTTGTTCTTACTAGTCCTAAAATTTATTTTAACAATTCAGAGATTGAAGTTTGAGTTATAGAACACACACCCTGTGTTTTTTCCCCTACCACTATCACAAAACAACATGTGACAAAAAGCTTAGAATTATTCACAGATACACATGGCATTCTTGCTTCTATCCATACCCGCTTTGAAGTAGCTATCACTTTTTTTTGGTTTCTTTACAGAAGGGTGTGTGTGTGTGTGTGTGTGTGTGTGTGAGTGTGTGTAGAGGGGGGTGGGGAGGGAGACATTCAAATCAAGGTGATATCTTTGCCAATAGTCTTTCCGACCTTGAACAGAAGGTGTATTTTTATTTTTGGTTTACTTTGTTGTGCACATTTTTATCTTAACATAGTCTGTAGGTCTCACTAGTCAACACACAACACATAGTTGTCTCATAAAATTGAACAGATAATGCACAAATAGCCTAATTATAATATCAAAATAAAAGCTTTCAATAATTTGGCAAATTATTTTTGGATTGAAAATAATACTGAGAACTGGAAATATAGCTCACTAAGGAAGCCTTTGGATCTAAGCCAAGAATGGAAGGCAGGCTGGCCTGCAAGCTGGCAGGCAGGAGAGTAGAGTGGAGGGAAGGAAGCAAGTGTGAGAAGGCAGAAGAGAGGGAAAGAAAAAGGGAATATGGTGGGAAGAAGGAAGGGCCAAAGAGAAAAGGGAAGCTAGAAAAAGTAGTAAAAGCAACTCCTAACTCTGAACTCCAAAGAATAAAACAAGTTAGAAAAGAATACTCAGTTAGGTAAATTTTGAGTTATATGTGGAAGGTAAATGGATCTGGAATTAACTGGGCAGAGATCTTTAGTGATTGTGTTTAAAGGGAAGCTTTTAGGCTACTTGGCTTGGTTGATGTGAAAAGTCTGTTACAGACTCATGAGATTAAAGAGGATTCATGAGGTTCCAGAAAAAAAAAAAAAAAAAAAAAGAGAGAGAGAACTGGCATAATGGGTAAGATTCATTGAAATGTAGATTTTTGGTTATTTATAGCTAATTCGAAATAATTTGTTGAGTATAGAGGTTTGTTTTTATGCCATTATTGTTTAACATAATTGAACATGTACATGTTAAATATTGATTACAGAGTAATGAATTTTCATAAATTACAGAGAGTAGTAAGGCTTCAATCTCAATTCAGCATTATGAAGTCATAGGAAGCAAGGGCTGGTCATTATGTAGTATAGATAAAGTTATACATCTACTTAAAGGGATACTGCTCTGAAATCTCACTTTCTGAGTCTCATTGAATCTCCTTTGTATATTGTCATATCTTTTTAAGTAGGGTCAATTAGAAGTTGTACTGTTAAGTTTTTTCAAACAGGTACAGATTTTTGTTTTTCTTTGACTTCTGTCCTGACATGTATTAGTTTTGTTATTTACAAAGTCTGAGAGCTAGCCGGGCGTGGTGGCGCACGCCTTTAATCCCAGCACTCGGGAGGCAGAGGTAGAAGGATTGCCGTGAGTTCGAGGCCATCCTGAGACTCCATAGTGAATTCCAGGTCAGCCTGGGCTACAGTGAGACCCTACCTCGAAAAACCAAAAAAAAAAAAAAAAAAAAAAAACAAAGTCTGAGAGCTTTATTTTTATTATATGCATAAATACTGTAAACATGGCAATGAACTTACTTCAAGCTCTGCTTTTTTATTTTAAGGGGGGAGAGAGAGAGAGTATTTAGAGGCAGGATCTCACAATGGGTGGCCTCTAACTCCAATGCCTCTTGAGTGCTAGGATTATAGGCATGTGCAACCATGTCCAGGTCAAGCTTAATGTACTAAGTAGAGGATTCTTAATGTTACTTTGTTGTATAATTGTTTTGTGAATTTTTTTTAAAGAATGTATCTACAAGTGTTTCTTAATTATACATGATAGGTTGTAGACAAGTACATTTGACAACCTTTTATTTATTGTAGCTATAATGAGGAAAGGTTTTTGGAACTACCTAATATTTTAAAATGCATGCATGTATATTGCATATTTCAGATATTTCCTTAACTTAAATACTCAGATATTTATCCAAACATTATTGCTATGGGATTTCCTGCAGAAAGACTTGAAGGTGTATACAGGAACAATATTGATGATGTAGTAAGGTAAGATCTCTTCTTCTATTTCAAATATTAATGAATTATACTTAATGTTGTATTTTCATTTAGAAAAGATTCTGAAAGATAGGAACAGATATACATTGTGGTGTATACTTTATTGCTGTGCAATCTTCTGTAACTTAAACTACGTAATAGACCCTAGTAGGATACAGCTAATTTGATAGGAACTGAATGTATGTAATCGTGCATTCTTGCATTTCATAAGATTCCTCTCACCAGGTTAATACCTGGATTCTATTACAATGAGATTTTAATCTTTTATATTTCACATTTGGACTTAAGTAGTAAATCCTTGAGTAGGTTTACTCAGCTATACTTACTCATACTGAGGTAATGGAGATTGATGTGTCATGTATTTTTATGTAGAACAATTTTTACACCATTAGTATTTAGTACAGTTATAGTGGCTATAAAAAGGAACTGTGGGGGCTTGCCAGACCTTAATTATTTTTGTAATTTTGCATAATTTCTAAGTATAATTATCATTTAGTTCAGACAAATATCTTTCTTACAGCCTATTTAAATATTATTTTTTAAATACACTTGCTGTTGACATTTATGACATTGGAATTTGTTGTGCAAATGTCTTAATATATAGTGCATGAATAATGATGAATTTTGAATACTTAATTAATTATTGGGTCTTGCTTTGTTGCCAGTGTTGGCTTTGAATTGCCTTAGTGGATTTTAAAGTTAAACTTCTGGATTATTTCCTTTATATTTTTCATAAGTGTCTTTCCTGAGACTTAATAGAAATGTTTGTTGATCATGAGGATTTAACTAGATGGGTAACTTACAAAAAGTATTATGTAGAGGTAGAATTCTTTCATAATAATGGTATAAGTACATGACTTTATACCCCTTTATGAACTACATGTTTTTAAGTGTGTAATTTTTGTAGAATTTAGATTTGTTCATTTAAATTTTTGTAGTGTGTATATTTTTCTCAGAATTAAATTTTAGTATGTATAAAATTTACCAAGACAAAGGCAAAACCCTCTCAAAAAACCCCATTCTAGTCTGTGGTTTCTATTACAATTTTAGGTGCTATGTGGGATGTCAGAGCTACTGCTAAACTTGAAAATAGGGAAATGCCTTTGCTGTCTTGTTATTAGGCAGAACACAGTGGAAGGAACTAGAATTGTGCAGGCCGTGGGGCCTGTTTAGTGCTATCAGTGATAATACATGTATAGAAAATGAAATAGGCCATAGGAAAAGAATAAGGGAGGAAAATTTTGAATTAACAGGTGGAGAATGTGGAAAATGAGCAGTTGGCCAGGTACAGGTCACCAGAGAAAGCTAGATATCAAAGTGCTTGTCAGACCTCTTCATGCTCTGCATGTAATATTCCTCACAAGGTGATCTGTATCAACCCAAGGACTTACTTACAACCAAGCTAAATTAATACTTTAGTTTTACTGAAAAAAGGTATGAGTGGGGCTGGAGAGATGGCTTAGTGGTTAAGCACTTGCCTGTGAAGCCTAAGGACCCTGGTTCGGGGCTTGATTTCTCAGGACCCATGTAAGCCAGATGCACAAGGTAGTGCATGCACCTGGAGTTCGTTTGCACTGGCTGGAGGCCATGTTGTGCCCATTCTGTCTCTCTCTCTCTCTGCCTATTTCTCTTCCTGTCTGTTGCTGTCAAGTAAAAATAAACGATAACAAAAAAAGGTATGAGTATTCTGAATAGAGTGGAGTTTTCTGCTCACTGTACAAGTATCCTTGTGTTTTCTTTTGAGGCAGGGTACCCCTCCCCCTCTCTCCTTGTTCTTTTCAGGGTAGGGTCTCACTCTAGCTCAGGTTGACCTAGCATTCATTCTGTAGTCTCAGGTCGGCTTTGAACTCACAGTGATCCTCCTACCTCTGCCTTCCAAGTGCTGTGGTTAAAGGCATGTGCTACCATGCCCAACAAGAATATCCTTGTGACTGGGGTGGAGAGATGGTTCAAAATTAAAAGCACTTGCTTGTAAAGTCTGATGACCCAGGTTCAGTTCCCTAGTACTCATGTAAAGCCAGGTGCACAAAGTGGTGCATGCATCTGAAGTTCATTTGCAGTGGCAAGAGGTGCTAGTGCACCCATTCTTTCTCTCATTCTGTGCTTGTAAGTAAGTAAAACTATTTCAAAAAAGAATATTCTTGTGATTAATTTGCTATGCTTATTTTTACATTGGTTTCTTTTGAGTGTGAATAAGATGGTGAGTGTGCTTGATTTATCTTTTAGGTTATGGATATATTCCAGTTTCTGATCTGTACCCATTGATGATCAGAATTTAGGTTGTAATACATTGGGGAATTGTTTGGTCTTCTGATGCCATAGTTTTTGTCTCTCTGTCTCTGAATTAAAAGAGTCACACATTCATTTTATATTCAGTGACCAAGGCTGAAATTATCTAGCTTTGATTTATCTATTTATTTAGCCTTACGATTTTTGTTACATTTGCTTTTATTAATAGTTTTATGTCTGAATTATTTAGTTAGCGTCTGATTTAGGTTTGTTTTGTCTTTTTTTTTTTTTTTTTAAATGATGGATAGGGTGGGTAAATGGCCAGTGAGACATGGAATTGCTCAGTTCTTTACTCTGTTGAAGAGGTGAATAGGTCCTGGAAAGAATATGTAATTTTTGTTTGTTTGTTTGTTTGTTTGTTTATTTGAGAGCAACAGACAGAGAGAGAAAGAGGCAGATAGACAGAGAATGGGTGCACCAGGGCCTCCAGCCACAGCAAACGAACTCCAGATGCATGTGCCCCCCTTGTGCATCTGGCTTACATGGGTCTTGGGGAATCGGGCCTCTAACTGAGGTCCTTATGCTTCACAGGCAAACGCTTAACCAGTAAGCCATCTTTCCAGCCCAAGAAGATGTAGCTTTATTGACTTTCTTCAATGGAACAGTTGTGTCCAGTACCTGAATAATTGATTACCTTGGAGTTGTTGGGGATATTAGCAATAATAATGATTCCGTTTCTGATTCAAATTGGTAACATTTTAGGGGAAATGTTTCCTTTTTCATGTACCTTTTATTTTTTATTATTTATTTGCTTATTTGAGAGGAAAAGAGGCAGATAGAATGGGCATGCCCAGGGCCTCTAACCACTGCAAATAAATTTCACATGTGCATGCCACCTTGTGCATCTGGCTTATGTGGGTACTGGGGACCTGAACCTGGGCCGTTAGGCTTTGCAGGCAAGCGCCTTAACTGCTAAACCATCTCTCCAGCCCTCATATGCCTTTTGTAACAGTTACTTTTGTGTGGCTGTAACAAAATACCTGACAAACAGTTTAAGATTTCAGCTTCATGATTTCAGGATTTTACTTTCCTGGTAGGGAAGGCAGGGCATAACCACTCTTTACGACTGTCTATTTGTGGCATCAGGAGCTCTAGACAGAGTTCGCGATGGAGGGCGTATGTGCAAGAGACGTGGTGAACCAGGAAGCAGGGAGAGAGCATATGCAGAAACAAAGGCCTAATGTAACCATCAAAGGTTATCACTTTTTTGACTGACTGCTGCCAGCCAGGCCTTACTATTCAAACCATAACCCTGTACTTGTTATTTTTCTTTTTATTGGTTTTCGAGGTAGGGTCTCACTCTAGCTCAGGCTGACCTGGAATTCACTATGTAGTGTCAGGGTAGCCTTGAACTCACGGCAATCTTCCTACCTCTGCCTCCTGAGTGCTGGGATTAAAGGCGTGCACCACCACGCCCAGCTTCAACCCTGTAGTTTTATATTAGTAAGACCATTCAGTTCAATTTTCTTTGCTCTCTGTCGGGCTGTTCAAAGGATAAGGTGTTCTTTCTTTTCTGTATTCCTTGTATTTCCTGGCTTTTTTTTTTTTTTTTTTTTTTTTGCAGATATGAAATCTCTTTTTGCAGTTTGTCTTTTGTCATTATGTTACATCATTTCTTTGGTGTAAAATAAACAAATTGCAGATATCTTCATGCTTCCATTGTTTACTATTTAATGGCTTTGGGGGAGTATATGCATTATAGCAATGTGAAATTTTATATTAGAGGTACTTTGTACTCAAAGTTTGAGGCAAATATTTAATTTCTTCAATTAAGGTTACTTCTTAAGATCAAGAATTGCTATATAAAATAAACAAAAGGGGAGAGGAAAAATCAATCAAGTTGCAGTTTTTGCTGTCTTTCTTGAAAATTATTTTTATGTATTTGAGAGAGAAAAAGAAAGAGAGTGAGTGAGTATATGGGAATGTCAAGGTTTCCTGCCCACTAGAAGTGAACTCTCAACTTTGTGGATATGGCTTTACTTGGGTCTTTACTGGGGCCTTGAATCCTGGACAGGTTTTACAAACAAGGGCCTTTAGCTGCTGAGCCATCTCTACAGCTCTTGTTTGTTTGTTTGTTTGTTTGTTTGCAGTTTTTGCTGCTTAATTGTTGATGTTCTGCTAACACTAAGGAATCAGCACTGACAGAGGAGGACAGGGATGTCTTTTAGAATAAAGGTAGAGAGCTAATTTTCCCACCTTTTTCTTTTTTCTTTCTTTCCTCTGAGCTACTACTTTTCTCCCTACTTATTTATTGCCACTGAGCTGTTCATCGGAACTAATAGTAATATGAACTCAGATAATTGATTACTCTATGATGTGTGTCTCAATGTTGTCCCTTAGACCAGTATGAGGGTTACCTGACTTATGTATTATCTGGTATAAATCTAAACAGACTCTAACAATTGATGCTTCATGTGTTTATGGGGTACAGCTTGAGAATATTTCTATCCCTAATGAGCCAGAAAATGAAGGTTTAACAGGCAAGCTAGTCTGATTGCAGAGCCTTTACTATGCCGCTGTGTGTGTGTGTGTGTGTATGTATTTTGGCCTTGTAAAAACTGGAATTTGGATTTTATCAAGCGACTCTCTAAAAATCAGTCTCCTTTTCTGGAATTTGTTGGTGTTTTGATTTGTTTTGCTTTACCTAGTTTTAGGGCATGTCTCCTGTGTACCTGCTGGAGGTACAACCCTAAAATCTCCTTGCAACCAGGTTCAGAAGACAGATAAGCTCAGGAAACAAGGCATGGCTAGGTGTGACAACAGCAATCTGCTGTAGCATTTCTGCCCAAACACTTTCTGTACCACTGCTACCTTGTCTGGATTCCAGTGGTTGCTTGAGCTCTGGGCTCCTCTCGTGATGTCTTTGAAGAATCTGTGGCTCACCTCCCCCTACCTGCACCTTGCCTCATTCACCAGGACTCAGTGTCTGGAGCCTGCCCTCCTGAGCTTCTCTCTAATTGGATTGCTGAACAGCTTAAAGATGGCAAAGTTTACCTACACATTCTTATACTTTATATATTCCTTCTCTTCAGACCTTCTTCCTGAAGATGGATACAATTAGAAACCTTATTTGCACTCTTTTTCATTGTTTACCTACTTTTTCTTTTTCTTTTCTTTCCTTTTTCTTTTTCTTTTTTTCTTTCTTTTTTTTTTTTTTTGAGGCAGGGTCTCACTCTGGCCCAGGCTGACCTGGAATTCACTATGTATTCTCAGGGTGGCCTCGAACTCACAGTGATCCTCCTCCCTCTGCCTCCCAAGTGCTGGGATTAAAGGTGTGTGCCACCACGCCTGGCTCTTTTTTTTTTTTTTAATCTTTGTAATCTTCAACTTTATAGTTTCCACAACTGTAGACAAAAATTTCTGTTTATAAACTACTAAATCTAGCTATTCATGGTGGTAGACTGAGATAGTCAAAGGACTTAGGTAGCAGGTTTGTTTTAGGCCACAGTTTTGAAATAGGCCTAGGCAATATAGTGAGAACAGATCTCAAGAATAAATAACTGTACCAGTTTAAGAACTTAGCGATAGCAGCCTGTGAAGACCAAGGTACAGGCTTCTTGTGAAGTTGAGATAAAAGGTACTCATGAAGAAGCCTGTGAAGAGTTGTACTAGCAAGGTCCAGAAGGCTACCCTGGGTTAGCATCCAGCCTCAGTTCTGGGATTAGAATGGGTAGACTGCTTTCCCTGCATGTGAAGTGTTCCGCAGCGCAGCAGCTCTTCAAGCCACATGTTTGAGGTATTTTTATAGAAACTTAATCATGAACACATGAGGTATTACTTAATGAACCTCCATTCTTTGGGGTGTGGGGACTAAAACTCCCAAGCTCTAATTATTTTTTAGTTTACTCACTTACAAATAAAGGGGCGATACTATTTTTATCTCGCTTTTAGAAAACCATATATCTTAAGAAATTTTAATACTGTCATGGCTTTTTATTTCATTTCATTTTATTTTTTTGAGGAAGAGTCTTGCTTTATCCCAGGGTGGCCTGGCCTGGAATTCACTCTGTAGTCTCTGGGTAGCCTCAAATTCACAGTGATCCTCCTATCTTGTCCTCCAAAATGCTGGGATTGTAGGCATGCGCCACCACATCTGACTTGTCATGGCTTTTTTATCAGGTGCTTTTTAATCCATTTTGTCATCATAGCAAAACAGTCATGATGGATATTGAAGTTTCTCTTTTCTTTCTTTTTTTTGCCATTGAATAGTGCTGAAAGGGCTGGGGACATAGCTCGGTTGCTTAGCATGCACAAACTGGAGTGTGGCACATACCTGTGATCTCAATACCACTCAACATGGAGGCAGGAGAATTTGGAGTTCAAGGTCATCTTTAAGTATTTAGTGAGTTTGAAGCCAGCCTGGGCATCAAGAGATCCTGTTCTAAAGTAAAACAAACAAACAAACAAAAAATCCAGAAGCAAATACCCTAATAAATATCTTCCTGCATGTATCTTGGTGTTCTTTCACAAATGCTTCCATGAGATAACTTTACCTTTTAGCTATGGAGTTGATATATTAACTCTGAAATATTTGAGTGCCTCATTGCAACCTTAGCAAAGGAATATTGTCAAGCTTTTAGAAATTTGTTGGCAAAAGTGATGTTTGTAAAAGCTGGGCGTGGTGGCGCATGCTTTTAATCCCAGCACTCACTCAGGAGGCACAGGTAGGAGGATCGCTGAGAGCTCAAGGCCACCCTGAGTGAATTCCAGGTCAGCCTGAGGTAGATTGAGAACCTCAGGAAAAAAAATGTGATGTTTGTAACGTGGTTACCTTTCTGTAGTTGTGTGATTAAGTAGTTGGTTTCTTTTTTAGAAAAATATTTATTTGTGTATTTGAGAGAGAGAAAGGCAGAGAGAGAGAATGGGTGTGCCAGGGCCTCCAGCCATTGCAAACGAACTCCAGACATGTGTGCCCCTTTGTGTATCTGGCTTATGTGGGTCCTGGAGAATCAAACTGGGATCCTTGGGATTGGTGGCAAGCTCCTTACCCGCTAAGCCATCTCTCCAGCCCTCCCCCCTTTTTTGGTTTTTCAAGGGATTAAAGGTGTGTGCCACCAGGCCTGGCTCACTCTCTCCCTCCCTCCCTCCCTCCCTCCCTCCTTCCTTCCTTCCTTCCTTCCTTCCTTCCTTCCTTCCTCCCTTCCTCCCTTCCTCCCTTCCTCCCTTCCTCCCTTCCTCCCTTCCTCCCTCCCTCCCTCCCTCCCTCCCTTCCTTCCTTCCTTCCTTCCTTCTTCTGTTTCATTGAGATGAGGATGTTTATGTGTATATTAACTCTATATTCAACTTTCTTTTCTTTTGTTGGTTTTCCAAGGTAGGGTTTCACTCTAGTCCAGGCTGACTTGGAATTCACTATGTAGTCTCAGGGTGGCCTTGAACTCACGGTGATCCTCTTACCTCTGCCTCCCAAGTGCTGGGGTTAAAAGTGTGCCCCATCACACCCAGCTATATTCAACTTTTTTTTTGTGGATTGTTTTACCCTTAATGATTTTTGTGACTTCTCAGAAAGTAAGGAAATTGCTTAGACTCTTTTTGAAGACAACCTTTTAATGCCTTGCCTCTCTTGTCACTTGAATTTTGTGAGTACAAAATTCAGATAAGCAGTGATAGACTAAAAAAATTGGTTGCTTATCTTTTAGCTTGAATTATTAATTACTAACTATGTTTGATTAATATGTATAATTAACAGAAATACTAAAAGCTTTTCTCCTGCTAGCTATTTGTTAAGGAATATTTCTTTTTTTGTTTATTTTTATTTATTTATTTGAGAGTGACAGACAGAGAGAGAAAGACGCAGAGAGAGAGAGAGAGACTGGGTGTGCCAGGGCTCCAGCCACTGCAAACAAACTTCAGATGCCTGCACCCCCTTGTGCATCTGGCTAACGTGGGTCCTGGGGAATTGAGCCTCAAACCGTGGTCCTTAGGCTTCACAGGCAAGCTAAGCCATATCTCTAGCCCAAGGAATATTTCTTAAGAAATAACTTTGCTTATGGGCTGCAGAGATGGCTTAGCAGTTAAGGTGCTTGCCTGCAAAGCCAAAAGACCTAGGTTTGATTCCCTAAGACCCACGTAAGCCAAATGCACAAGGTGACATTTTGTCTGGAGTTCATTTGCAGCCGCTGGAGGCCCTGGCGTGCCCATTCATTTTCTCTCTGCCTCTTTCTTTTAAATAAATAGATAACCAAATAAGAAATAGCTTTGCTTCAATTATTGGGTAGAAAATGTTTTCACAGGTATCTACTATGACTGACTAGGAGTTTTCTTTGAGGCAGAGAGGATGAAAGTGGGATGAGAATTTAGGAGCCCCTTTCTGTTTCTAGTATCATACAACTGTCTAACTTTTGCAGTTATACTTGATAAATTGTTCTATAGCGCTATCCCCACTCCACCCTTTTGTTTTCTATTTCTTCTTAGATGCTGTTGTTTTGAATTCATCTATGTTTATATAACCCCCCCCCCAAAAAAAAAATGTCCCTTTCAAATCTGAGCCTTGTGAATGATTAATTATCTGCAGCTAAATTGGTTTGTTGTCTTTAAATATCTGTTCATTGCAGAAAAGAAGCCTAGAAAGCCTTAATCCAAATTCATAGATTATTACTGTTTTTTGGGTTTTTTTTTAACAGTGAGAGAGGAGAGAGAAATTGAGTGTTTGAATGAGAGAATGGGCATGCCAGGGCCTCTTGGTACTGCAAATGTACACACCACTTTGTACATCTCACTTTATGTTGGTACTGGGGAATTGAATCCCAGGCTGCTGCTAGGCTTTGCAAGCAGGCACCTATAACCTTTGAGCCTTCTCCCTAGCCCACTGCTTGTTTCTGAGGCAGAGACTCCTTGTCTATACCCCTGGCTGGCTTGGACTTTTCCAAGACCAGATTGGCCTTGAATTTACAAGAATCCTTTTGTCTCTGCTTCCCGAGTGTTGGGATTCCAGGTGTGCTGAGATTATGGCCATATACCAGAACACTTGGCTGCATAGTTTTAAAAAATTTTTAAAAATTTATTTGTAAGCAGAGAGAGAGTGGGTATACCAGGGCTACTTGCCACTGCAAATGAACTCCAGATGCCTGTACCGTTTTGTGTATTTGGCTTATGTGGAAATCTAACACAGCCCATCATGCTTTGCAAACAAGCACCTTTAACTGCTGAGGCATCTCTCCAGTCCCCTGGCTTCATTTTAAAAAAAGGAACAAAAATTTGTTTTTCTACCTTTACCTTTTTAAAATATTACAATTAAAGCCGGGCGTGGTGGCACACACCTTTAATCCCAGCACTGGGAGGCAGAGGTAGGAGGATCTAGGATCCTTGTGAGTTCAAGGCCACCCTGAGACTGCACAGTGAAATCCAGGTCAGTTTGGTCTAGAGTGAGACCCTACCTTGAAAAAAAAAATCAGTTGTAGTTGCTGTATGAATTTTTAGTTAAGTCTTTCCTTTTGGATTGGGTTTTGGACTTACAGGCTGTTATTTAAAAAGAAGCTTTTGAAATCTGTTTTACTGATCCATATCATATCTAAAAATGCCAGTATTTCCTTCCCTGTCTGACGTGAACTCCAAAATTACACGAACCCTTTCTCCCTGTTTCCTGGCTTTTGTACTTGAACTTGTTCCTCATTCTTAGTTGAAAATATGCCTAGAGTTGTAGTTTCCTTTGTTTTTATTAAACTAATGGTAATAGAAAAGTAACCAATCATATCAAGAATTAATTAGATATACTAGTAGTTAAATGTTGTGAAGTTCCTCAATCTTTTGTTTGTTTGTTTTCCCTCTTCTGATATTTTACTGTCTTTCAAGAGTATGTTCATCTGAGTAGGAGACAAGTATATTGTAGCATATTGTTTAATTTTCTGTTTTTTTTTGTTTTGTTTTGTTTTGTTTTTTCGAGGTAGGGTCCTGCTCTAGCCCAGGCTGACCTGGAATTAGTCTCAGGCTGGCTTCTAACTCATAGCAGTCCTCCTACCTCAGCCTCCCATGTGCTGGTTTTAAAGGTGTGCACTACCACACCTAGCTCTTATTTTTAAATACACTTACAAATGCCCATAATTCTGTGAATCTCACTATGTTTGAGCACATTTGTTGCTCTTAGAAGTTTTCCTTCCCTTGGAGCCTCTTGCTCTTTCTTCTGAACAAGGTGCCTTCTTGAATTCCTGTGAGGCAGTGTACCTGAGATGTCCTTTTGCCATCATTCTTGGGATTGTTTCTTCCTTTTCTGGAGTTGGAGTCTTCATTTTCTAGAAGCTGTCATCTTTCATGGTTTTCCAGTCTTATTCTGATGGTTTACATCTTTTACTAATTTCCCAAGAGTGGAAAACAAAATTGCTTGAGGTTGCTTATTTAAAAATGCTTTGCTCACCCATGATTTATAGGTCTTAACTTTGTATAGAGCTCCAGGATAGAACTAATTTTTTTCTCAAAATCAGGTTTTGCCCAGTGTTTTGTAGCAACTAATGTTGTCATTAAGATTCGATATTCTTATTTCTTTTCTGACAGATTTTAGGTCTTCTTTTGTTTTCTTAGTGTTCAGAAATTACATGAAGGTAATGTATGCTTCTACTTGAGTCTATTTTTATTAATTTTACTGGGCAATGATACACCTCTTCAATTTGAACTCATGTCTGGCCTGGGTATGTTACTTGGTAGAGTGCTTGCCTAGCATGTACAAGGTCTTGGTTTTACTCACGACCACATAAACTAGGCATGGTAGCATAGGCCTGTAATCCCAGGACTTGAGAGAGGTGTTAGGATCAGAAATGCAGTGTCATCCTTGGCTACCTAGCAAATTTCTGGCCAGCTTCACTAGATCTGTCTTTTCTATCCTTCTGTTATCTACCTCATAGAACTGAAAATTTAAAAATTTACATGTATCTAAAGTACTTAAAAATAATGCCTAGAATGTAGTAAGTGCTTGTGGTATCTATAATTGTTGTTTAGTTTCATAACTAATGGTTTTGAGAAAGTAGTCTTGGGGTGTGAGTGTTTACTTACTAGCTGTATACCTCAAGTCCTATAATCTTTTGGTACCTATTTCCCTCCTCTGTAAAAATGTAAGGTCTATCTCTCAGATGTTTGTAAGGGACAAATTAGGTTATACATATGAAAATGTTTAATAAATTTTGCACAGAATTAAGTTACTACTTGTAGTTTTATTTTATTTTTATTTTTGATTTTTCGAGGTAGGTTTCACTCTAGCCCAGGCTGACCTGGAATTCACTATGTCTCAGGGTGGCCTTGAATTCACAGCGATCTACCTCCCTCTACCTCTCAAGTTCTGGGATTAAAGGCATGCGCCACCATGCCCAGCACTACTTAGTGCTTTATAATATCTTTTTTTTTTCATTTGCAAAACAATAATAGCTGAATTTTTAGGATTTTGGTGTGTTCATGTATGTGTGCATGCATGTTCATGTAGGGTGTGTGTGTGTGTGTAGGTTCTTGGGCACATATGTGAATATGAAGGTCAGAAGACAACCTCAGATGATTTCACTCCTCAGGAATAGTGTCATCTTTTCCTAACTTTTATATATATATATATATATATATATATATATATATATATATATATATATATATATATATAATTTTTTTTTTTTTTGAGAGACACAGAGAAAAAGGTAGAGAGAATGGGCTTGCCTGGGCCTCCTGCCACTACAAGTGAACTCCAGATGCCTGTCGCTTTGTGCATCTGGCTTTATGTGCATACTGGGAAACCAAACCCAGGCCATCAGCTTTGCAAGCAAACCCCTTTAATCACTGAGCCATCTTTCCAGTCCTTTCTAAACTTAGAAAAATATTTTATTTTTATTATTTATTTGACAGAGAAGGGAGAAAAAGAATGGGTGCACCAGGGCTTCCAGCCACTGCAGATGAACTCCGGACATGTGCGCCCCCTTGTGCATCTGGCTAACGTGGGTCCTGGGGAATCAAACCTGGGTCCCTTGCAGGCAAACACCTTAACCGCTAAGCCATCCCTCCAGGCCCCTTTTTAAGCTTTTTATGGAAAACTTCCAAAAGAATAGATAGACAACATACCATGATCATAATCCCTTGCCAGGACCCTCATTTCTCCCTTCTAAATCCTCCCTCCATTGAACCCCTTTCTCTTTCATTTTGATGATGTCATTGTTATGCATGTCTTGTGTAAGTGGCATCAGCCACTGTAAGGTCATGAATATCAAGGCCACTTTGTGTCTGGAGGACAGTATTTTAAGCAGTCCTGTCTTTTTACCACCTCTTCCACAGTGGTCCCTGAGCCTTGGAGGGTGTGATAGCGATGTCTCACTTAGTGCTGTCACTACTTCTTAGCACTATGGTGAGTTTAAAAAAATTATTTATTTATTTATGTATTTGAGAGAGGGAGAAAGGCAGATACCGAGAATGGGTATGCTTGGGCCTTTAGCCACTGTAAACAAACTCCAGATGCATGTGCCACCATATGCATCTGGTTTATGTGGGTACTAGGAATTGAACTTGGGTCCTTAGGTTTCGCAGGGGCAAGTTTCTTAACCTCAGATAGCTTACTATGGTGAGTTTTGAGTCACTCCAGTGGTCACTGCTATCTGAAAGCTTATTGAACCAAAAATGAGACTAGACATACAGGCAGCAATTTGATGGACATAACATGAACATTTAGCCAGGCAACAGCAGGCATTATTCCTCTAGGGCTTATGACCTCCCAGCCACAGGCTTCAGTAGTACTAAGTTTTTAGTATTCCAGGCATGACTTCCCTCCCATGGAGCAGGCCTCCAGTCCAATCAGAGAGCAGTTAGTTTTCCCCCAAACAGACAACCCACCATTGTACCAGTTGGCACATTTGAGCTGTCTAGCCAAATGTAAAGCTTACAGGGACCATTGCTGGTTAACACCGTTGATGACTTCTTTCCAAAAGGCTGCGTACAACATAGCTCTTTCTAGCATTCTGACAGCTAGTCATCAGGGAGAAGGCTTCTTGCTTATTTCTAATTCTCAGTGCCCTGCAGCCCAAGCATGTGGAGTCTTCAGCAGTAGGGTCTTACCATCTAGTTCTGGTTGGCAACCAAGAGCCTTGGCAATAGCCCGTAGGGTTTGGAGGGGGCCAGGCATCAGGGACTCTGGCCACCAGGTCACTGGAAGGTGTCCCACTCCAGGCATTGAAATTTTTCTAGCAATCTATGGCTTCTGGGCACAGCATTATCCACCCCCACAGGGTACTTCTGTCCAAACTTTCCTTTTTTAAACACATGTCATTAGCTAGCATAAAAGTAGTTTTTCTATATGGGTTATTCATAACAACTTAAATTTTTTAAAAATATTTTATTTGTTTGGTGGTGGGTGGGAGAGAGAGAATGGGCATACTAGCCACTTCTGTGCTCTGGCTCTAGGTGGGTACTAGGGAATCAAACTTGGGTTGTCAGGCTTTGCAAGCAAGCACCATCTCTCCAGCTTCAACTTTTTTTTTTTTCTTTTGGTTTTTCGAGGTAGGGTCTCACTCTAGCCCAGGCTGACCTGGAATTCACTATGTAGTCTCAGGGTGGCCTCAAACTCATGGCAATCCTCCTACCTCTGCCTCCCAAGTGCTGGGGTTAAAGGCGTGCACCACCACTCCTGGCTTTCAGTTAAATTTTTATTAACCTTGCCTCCTTCCACAGCTCCTCTCCTCTATCTCCTCCCTGATCTCACTCAGACCATTTGTCCATCTTTTTTGAGACAGGGTCATTCATTGGCCTGGAGCTTGTCAAAGAGTCTAGACTGGCTTGCCAGTGAGCCTTAGGGGTCCTCCTGTTTTGTCTCTCTAGTCCTGGAATCACATGCATGTGTTACTATACTCAGCTTTTTAAATTAAAAAAAAATTATGAGAGAGAGAGAGAGAATTGGTGCACTAGGGCCACTAGCCACTGCAATTGTACTCCAGATGCGTGTGCCGCCTTGTGTGCATGTGTGACCTTGCGTCACCTTATGTGTCTGGCCTATGTGGGACCTGAAGAGTTGAACATGGGTCCTTGGGCTTTGCAGGCAAGTGCCTTAACTGTTAAGCCATCTCTCTAGCTTTCTTTTGTTTTTGTTTTGAGGCACATTCTCATTTTAGCCCAGGCTCACCTGGAATTTACAATATAGCAATGGCTGGCAATTCTCTTACCTTAGTCCTAGGATTACAGGTGTAAGCCACTATGCCTAGCTTTTCACAGGATGCCGTATGTATGTATGTATGTATGTATGTATGTATGTATGTATGTATGTATTTGAGAGTGGCAGAGAGAGAAAGGGGGGGAGAGTGAGTGAGTGAGAGAGAGAGAATGGGCATGTCAAGGCTTCTAGCCACTGCAGACGAACTCCAGATGCATACGCCCCCTTGTGCATCTGGCTAACGTGGGTCCTGGGGAATCAAGCCTCGAACCGGGGCCCTTAGGCTTCACAGGCAAGCGCTTAACAGCTAAGCCATCTCTCCAGACCCCCCCCCCCCATTTTAATCAGAGATGAAGAGGCAGAGAGAATAAGAATTGGCTCCAACCACTGCAATTGAATTCCAGACGCGTGTGCCATCTTGTACGCTTGCATCACCTTTTGCATTTGCCTTAGGTGGGACCTGGAGAGTTGAACATGAGTTCTTAGGCTTCGTAGGCAAGCGCCTTAACCACTAAGCCATCTCTCCATCCCAAGGATACTTTTTAAGAATACTGGGCGTGGTGGGACATGCCTTTAATCCCAGCGCTTGGGAGGCAGAGGTAGGAGGATTGCCGTGAGTTCAAGGCCACCCTGAGACTCCATAGTGAATTCCAGGTCAGCCTGAACTAGAGTGACACCCTACCTCAACCCCCCACCCCCCAAAAAAAACAAAAGAATACTTGTTTGCTTGTGACTTTCAAATCTGTATGAACTTGAGTTAAATATTATGACTGCCTTTTCAAGTTATTTATTAATGTCACATTAGGCTGAAAACAGAAGAAAAATATTGCATAGAAAGTTCTGGCTATAGTTCAGATTGTATAAATCTGTGTAATGTAATAAGACTGACATGATAACTAGTTGGAAGGGTTAGGTATTCAAGTTATTTTTACTTTGATAGTTGCAATTAGGAAAAATAAAGTCTTTTGGTTCTTTTAATGTTAATGTGATTTCAAGCATCAGCGAATTTTTGTTAATGGTGACTTTTTGTTTTATTTTAAGGTTTTTGGATTCAAAGCATAAAAACCATTACAAGATATACAATCTGTAAGTATGTTTTCTTATTTGTATACTTGCAACTAGCGTCTAAAGTAATAAGTGAAAGTCATTTCCTAGAGCTAAAACTACATTTTATCATAATTGTTTTCCTAAAACAAT
This sequence comes from Dipus sagitta, assembly GCA_036346955.1. Lineage (NCBI taxonomy): Eukaryota > Metazoa > Chordata > Mammalia > Rodentia > Dipodidae > Dipus > Dipus sagitta. Next base: position 48,695,707 of record CM070770.1, on the reverse strand, counting down.
TGGTTGAGAAGTCTGATTGAGAGCATTGTTAGCTCCTCTAGAAAGTGTAGTGTTGAGGTGAAACAATGTTGGCACAGATTCACGTTACTTGATCTGCTTTAAGTGACTTGGCACCTGGCCCATCTTTGAGCCCATAATCATGTGGTAATTTGAAATGTGGTCCCCAGCAGCTCTTCTGTGAAAGTGTTGATAATGTCTTCTATGGAGCCATGGTCCAGACTGGATGTTGTGTTGTTTATCTTGTGTCTTTTGTCAGCTGATTAAAGCAGGTATTAGAATATTTTCTAGCTGTATGTCAGTTACCCCGTTTGTTGAATAGAGTGGTTCCTTTTTCGTCTGGAGTGGGATTGTAGGGATGGCCACTTGATAGAGCTAGCTGGCCTGCCCTTCAGTTTTTTTTTTTTTTTTTTTCCTTTTGAGTTTTGGAATAGAGATGTGAAAAGAATGAAGAGGAAGGAAGGGAGGGAGGGAGGGAGGGAGGGGGAGGGGAGGAGAAGGGGAAGGGAAAGGAAGGAAAATGAAGGGAAGGGAAAGAAAGGGGGAGGGGGAGGGGAGGGAAGGAAGGAAGGAAATAATTAATTTCATTGTCCTTGAAGACTTATTTTTTCACCCCCATCATACTGTTTTTTAACTTCGAAAAAAAAGGCACATAACATGGATTCTTTTTCTACCTGGCATTTTGTTTACCATATGATATTTATAAATTACACAATAGGCAAATTTTGTGAAAGTTAAACATACTAATTCACCATTTACATTTTTTTCCTTTTTATATTTTATTTATTTGAGAGAGAGAGAAAGAAGCAGATAGAAAATGGGCATGATAGGGCTTCTAGCCACTACAAACAAACTGCAGATGCCTGCACCACCTTGTGCATCTGGCCTACGTGGGTTCTGAAGAATTGAACTTGGGTCCTTAGGCTTCACAGGCAAGCACCTTAACTGCTAAGCCGTCTGTCCAGCCAAACAAGGTTCTCTTTTGCCTCCAGTGGGCATTTGAATCTTTACCCAGATGATGAAACATTCTCTGCCTTGTTGGTTTGTGAGATTTTTAAAAAAGTATATTTTATTTATTTGAGAGAGAGAAAGAGGGAGAGAGAGAATGGGCACACCAGGGCCTCCAGCCACTGCAAATGAACTCCAGACGCATGTGTTCCCTTGTGCATCTGGCTTACGTGAGTCCTGGAGAGTCAAACTGGGATCCTTTGGCTTTGCATGCAGATACATTAACTGCTAAGCTATCTCTCCAGCTCTTTTTTTTTTTTTTTTAATTTGTTACTCAGGGTTTGTTGATTTCTTTGGATTCACTGAGGGGTAGACATTTAGTTACTGATCACCATGCTAGGCGTTTTAAAACATGCTAGGTAAAGAGGTAATATAAAAGTTAGATAAAACATAGAATTAACTTGTACAGCACTGAACAGTTAAGAACAGAATAGAAATATAACTGTGCCTTACAGGAAGATTTTATAAACAAAGGAGTGTTTGGGTTGTGATTAATTTCTGATACTGTCTTTCTGTCCCTACTTATTAGGTGTCTGGCTTTGGGTAAGTGAGACTAGCAACAGTTGGTGTTTCTATTTTATCTATTCTTTTTTAATCTCCACAAACATACATTTGAAGATCTAGAAATATCTTCATTAAGTTAGGTGTTGTCATTCTGCAGGAGGAGTTATGGCATTATAGGAAGGAATGGCAAGGGAGAACATTGCTAGCATAATAATAGAATGTCACAGATATTTCATTTTGGTCAGATTGTGTGGTATGTGTATGTTTATGTCGAGAGGTACAATGCTAAAAGGTGCTTAAGTTTAAATGAGCCCAGTTTACTTGTGGTCTGTGTATTTAAGTGTATTTTTTTCTTGATAACTTTTCATAGCAAGCCTTATTACAGGTGTCATAATTGTTTCTTTGTGTTTTTTTTTTTTAACCCAAATAAGCCACAGAGCTTTGTAGGTTTTAAGTAACTGCATTTAGAAATTGCACAGAAAATGGACAAGAACTGTCAAAAGCTGGAATTTATTAAATAAATCATTTCAGGTTCAGGCTGTCAGGATTGTAGAGTCCCAGTGGGGAAGTGGAAAGGACTTCTGCCTGTGCCGAAATTTTATTCCAGCTTAACATATCCTAAGAAAGGGAGGAAATTCTTTTCATTCTTGTGTGTCATGGCTTCCTGCTTCCAGAATTTGGAGTTTAGGCTTATATTATCTGTTTTGTAGGTCACTAATGTTATGGTTAAAGTTGGCATTGGGTCATAGCCTGGGAACTTAACTATTTCCAAACATTTGTTTTTCAAGTTAATGAACTATCTCTTTATTAATTTAGAATAGCCTTGAAATGCATATTACTCTCCCTTTTCACATGAAATGTAGACTTTCAGAACTGGAAAGTATCTGAAAGAGATCCTTTAGTACAACTTCTCATTTTTATAGATCAGAAGGGGAATCTGAGGCCTAGAGAAGATAAGTGAGTTGAACAAGGTCCCACAGGTACATATGGTAGCAGATCATCCACTCTCAACACCAGTAATCTTTTTATGGTTTTCTTTTGTTGTTATTTATTTTTCTTTCTTTATTTGAGAGAGGGAGACAGACAGGCAGAGATAAAGAGGCAGAGAGAGAGAGAGAATGAATGGGTTCACCAAGGCTTCCAGCATTGTAAACGAACTCCAGATGCATGTGCCACCTTGTGCATCTGCCTTATGTGGATACTGGGCAATTGAGCCTCAAACCGGGTCCTTAGGCTTCACAGGCAGGCTCTTGAACACTAAGCTATCTCTCCAACCCATGTTTTGTTTTTATATGCTTAGTCTTCTCAGATTTCATTCACCTTAAAAATTTTAAGAACTACCCATGTGTAATGTATTTTAATTTTTTAAAACATATGTATGGATGGATATGTGTGTGGATATAAGTGTGTCATGTGTTGGAGGCCAGAAACGGATGTTAGCTTTCTTTCCACCTTATGGATGTTGGGTTTCTTTCCACCTTGTTTTTTGAGACAGGGTCTCTTGGTGAACTTAGAGTGCAGTGATTTGGCCAGACTAGCTAACCAGTAAATCTGAGGTGTCCCCTTGTCTTCACCTCCCTAGCATTGGGATTACAGGCATGTCCCTCCATGACTGGCTTTTACACCGGTGCTAGGAATCTGAACTCGGGTCACTATTCTTATATGGCAAGCACTTTACTCACTAAACATCCCCCCAGCCCATGTATTTTAATTTATGGAACCTCCTTCCTACTTCTGCTATATATATAATGTATGTATATATGGTTCAGGGTAAGTGGGACTAGTAATAGCAGGGTTTAAAATTTTTTTTATTATATATATATATATTTTATTTTCGAGGAAGGGTCTCGCTCTAACCAAGGCTGACCTGGAATTCACTATGTAGTCTCAGGGTGCCTTCAAACTCACAGTGATCTTCCTACCTCTGCCTCCCAAATGCTAGGATTAAAGGTGTGTGCCCCTACATCTACTTTATTTCTTTGTCTAAAATAAGATATACATATGATATGTGTCTTTCTTCACAAGCATAAATTTGAAGACTTTACGTATTTACACTAGACACATCTTTATGTAATATAATATTCTACCTGTTAAAGCAAATATGTTGTTCATGGATAAAGGAGAGTTTTCTATGTGTAGACTTCAGTAAGTTGTTTTAAGAAATGGCAAAATTGATAACACTGATGTGTGTATGTATGTATGTGTAAATACAAATTTTTATTTGTCTGGTTTTTGAGACAGTGTCTCACTATAGCTCATGTCAGCCTGGAATTCACTGTGTAGTGCAGGCTGTCCTTCAACTCATGGGGATCTGCCTATGTAGTGCTGGGATTAAAAGGGTTAGCCACCATGCCCAGTAGTATTCTGATATCTGTTAATCAGTTTTGTATGAACAGTTCTTCATTTTTGTTTCTTTGTATGTTTTACTCTGCCCAGGATGAAGGAGGGCAGATAATAAATTAAAAGCAATATAATTGTTGGCTTTGAGAAACACAAGTGTTCACAGAATACTTATTTTTAAATTTTCTACTGAATTTTGCTTAGTATTTTGCATACCTCATGATTTTGTGGCAAACATGTAGCTGTGCTTTTATGTGTTAAGATTTTTTTTTTGAAAAATAGAGATATCTTCATTGTAAAGATTGAAGACCTTCCTATTTATGTAATTCTCTAGCAAGTTTCACTTTTCTGCAAGTTTTTAGAAAATAATCTTACTAATTTTTTCACTTTTTATTACCATTCTAAATATTCTCTGCTTCTTTTTTTAAATTTTTTGTTTATTTTTATTTATTTATTTGAGAGCGACAGACACAGAGAGAGAGAGGCAGAGAGAGAGAGAGATAAAGAGAATGGGCATGCCAGGGCCTTCGGCCACTGCGAACGAACTCCAGACCCATGTGCCCCCTTGTGCATCTGGCTAACATGGGTCCTGGGGAATCAAGCCTCGAACCAGGGTCCTTAGGCTTCACAGGCAAGCACTTAACCGCTAAGCCATCTGTCCAGCCCGCTTCTTTTTTTTTTCTTTTGTACAAACCATTGTATGGTAATGATAAAAATATCTTGTGAAGTTATTTTAAGCATAAACCCTTAAATGTACATGAAGTGTTATATATTCACTTTTTGCATGTATGTATGTATGTATGTATGTGTGTTCGTGTGTGGGCACACATGTGTACCAGGTGTGCATATATGTGTGAGTGCCTGCTGTGCCTGTGGAGGTCAGAGGTTGATGTTGGAGGTCTTCCTTGATCATTCTCCACTTTATTTACTAAGGCCAGGTCTCTCACTTGAGTTTACTGATTTGCTTAGTCTAGCTAGCCAACTTGCTCTCATCCTCTGCTCCACCTGTCAAGGGCTGGAATTAGAGGTGGGCTGCCATGCCATCCTGGCATTAGTTGAAAGTCGTGCATTTTACTCTGCCTACCTGTTCTCTTATCACTTTGGTCATTACCAGCCCTTGTCTGTATGCTCCTAAACTCTTTTGCTTACATGTAAAAATCTACATAGCTTTTTTCTTATATTTTATCATCACACTTGGTTCTGTCTTTGTGACAAGTAGTGCTCTCGTAATGTTGTCTTTGACTAAAGTCTGAAAAAAAATTATTATTGCTTTACATTTAAAACTTTGTTGCTGTTGTTTGTTGTTTCTTTGAGGTAGGGTCTCACTCTATCCCAGGCTGACCTGAAACTCATTCTGTAGTCCCAGGAGGTCCCAATCCTCCTACCTCTGCCTCCTGAGTGCTGGGGTTAAAGCCATGTGCTAAAGCTTGTACTTTTATTGTGAGTTACAGAATGAAGCAGACAGACTTTGCTAACCAAAGGGTCCTGAGTTTGGTTTCTGGTTCTCCACTGCACATTGTGATTTGAGGCAAGCTCTTAAATCATTTGTAAATCTTAGCTTTCACATATAAAATGCAGATGATAGTAGATGTAGATGATAGTAACTGTTACTACATGGATGTTAGGTTGGAACTAAAAACATAGATATTCCTTTGTAAGGTGTGCCCATCTTGTAGGCATTTAATAGTCACTATTTCCACTTTCCCTCCATATGTTCATTTTAACTAATATTTGAGAACCACTTTATAATCTTGAGCATCTTAAGCAGGGATCTTTAAACCAAAGATTTTGTTTTTCCCTTTTCTTCTTTTTGTTTTCTTTCTTTTGTTCTTTTTGGTTAATTTGTTTTTTTCAAATGGTGACATTATGCTAGACAAGTGTTCTCCCCACTAACCCTAAGCCTCAAACCAGTCATTTTAAGATTCTAAGAAAGTATGGCAAGTTGAGACAACTGAATATACATGATCTGATAATCTATCACAAAACAGGTTTGCTAGAATTATATTCCTAGCCTTAGACTCCACCTCCTAAGTGTTTGCATGATTCTTCATAAAATGCTCCACTATGTGCTCTTTATTGTACTGACCAAAGCCTGCTACAGAAAGTATAAAATTGCAACTAAAAACAAAAAAAGAAAAGCTGGGTGTAGTAGGTCATGCCTGTAATCCCAGCACTTTAGAGAGGTGGGGAAAGAAATTTTAAAAAGATGGAGGAGGAATTCTCTTCATATTTGTCATTTTTTTTAATGTCAGCAAATGTGGAATTATTTAACAAGGATGTATATGCCATTACTAAATAAACTTCATTTTTAACAAAACAGCATAATAAATAGAGAATAGTTTGTTTTGAGTGGTAATATAAAAATTGATTTATTTTTAGGTTGTTGCATTCATGTTCACATTGCTGGCAGAAAACACCTGACCAAGAACAACTTGTGGGAAAAAGGGTTTATTTTGGCTTGTACACTCAAGGGAAAGCTCCATGATGGCAGGATAAAATGATGGCATGAGCAGAGGATAGACATCACCTTCTTGCCAACATCAGGTGGACAATAGAAACAGGAGAGTGTGCCAAGTAATTGGCACGGGGAAGTTGGCTGTAATGCCCATAAGCCTGCCCCCAGCAATACACTGCCTCCAGCAGGCATTAATTCCCAAATCTCCATCAGCTAGGAACTTAGCATTCAGAACACCAAAGTTTATGGGGGACACCTGAATCAAACCACATTCCACCCCTGGCCTTATAAACTGATAACCATCCATGGTGTAAAATGCAGTGCGTTCAGTCCACCTTTAAAAGTCCCCATAGTTTTTATCACTCCTAATGATGTTCAAACATTCCCATAGTCTGAGATCTTTTAACTAAGCCATAATACCAAAATAAATAAATAAATAAATAAAAAATACATCCTCCAAAAACCCACAATGGCACAGAATAAACATTCACACTGCAAAAGATGGCATTGGGCATAGTAAGAAATATTCAACCATTCCAAGATTTAAACAGGGCAAACATCAAACTCTGTAGCTCCAAGTCCAACAACTCTAATCAGTTACACATCTCCAAGTCTGACAATTCTAACCAGCAACACATCTCTGAAATTCCAATTCTGCCTTTCCAGCTAGGGTACTCACAGTCCTGGAAAACTTCATACAGGGCTGGCTGCTCTCCGTAGCAGCCATCTCATGGTCCCAGCATCTCCACTGGGTCTCCATTGCAAACCATAGTCCATCCTCACGGCTCCATGAGGTCTCCATGCAGGCAACCAGCAAACCTGCTTCACACTACCCATGGCTGTTTCCAAAACACAGGACAATGTTGCAGATTCAATGACCCTCTCTTTCCTACATTTCTATACTCTATAATACCAGGTGGGGTATCAATTTGTTAATCCAGAGAGGAATAAAGCAGACTTTGAAGAATAGGATACTCCTTCAGCATTCAGGCCCCTTCAAAAGACTACTTTCTGTTGTCCCAATGAAGGTGAGCAGGCCCAATATCAATCAATGATTGTAATCTCTCATACAATTGCAGCTGAACAGGAGCAATTTTGGCCCAAAGATTTCATTTTTTTCTGTGCCGTACCCCTCTGTTCATATCAGTCTGTTCCTATGCAAAGCAACCCTGCACAAGTTCTCAGGACATGGGCATAACAGCAGGCCTCTCATAAAAAATGCTCTTTTTTCACCCTTATAAGCCAAACCTCACAGTCCATAGTTCTTACTGCATTCAGATCTTTCAACTCCGACCAGAATAGTCCATCAACCTGTACTTAGTAGCACTGCAAGACATCTCTTAGGCTAACGTTTCAGGTCCTTCCACATTCTTTTTGAAAATGAGCTCCAAAGGCCAAAGCCACATAGCCAGGTTTCTAACAGCAACCCAAACTTTACTGTTGCAGTCAGGTTTGCATTGCTGTCAGAAAACACCTGACCAAGTGCAGCTTGAGGGGGAAAAAAAAAAGGATTTAATTTGGCTTACAGGTTCAAAGGGAAGGTCCATGATGGCAGGGGAAAATGATGGCATGAGCAGAGGGTGGCCAACATAAGGTATACAACAGCAACAGGAGAATGTACCAAACCCTGGCAAGGGGACAGTGGCTTTAATACCGATAAGCCTGCCCCCAACAATACACTGCCTCCAGGAGGTGTTAATCCCCAAATCTCTATCAGCTGGGAACCTAGCATTTAGAACACTTAAGTTTATGTTGCCACCTGAATCAAACCACCACATAGGTCTAATCAGTTAGAGAACTAGTAGGTTGTAGCTTGTAATAATTCAAATAATTCTTTATGTGAATTTGGATTTGAAACTTTATAAAAGCTCTATAGGTGTTTTGAGGATTTCTGAATGTATAAAAAGTCCTACAGGCACTGATCTTGAAACTCTTAGAGCCAGTTATGTTTCAGTGTGCCAAATCTTTCCATTTTCAAAAAAGGGAACTAAAGCATATACTTGATTACATAAACAACCAGCTTGAATTTGGCATAATACTTAGAATTAAATATTTGTTTAATGTAGTATTAGTTAAGGACTACATACATTATGATAACCTCAGATTAGGCTCTGCTACACTTGATATATTAAATGTTTGTAGCTTTTGATACTTTGAAATTGTGGGTTAAAGAACCATGGACTTTGACAAAAAATTATTATTTTAAAGGGAGAGAGAGGAAGAGAGAGGGGAAGGAAGGAGAAAGATAAAGAGAGAGAAGGAGTGATAGAGGATATGAATATGAATGGACATGCCAGGAAATTAAGCCCAGGCTGACTGGCTTTGCAAGCAGGTGCCTTTAACTACTGAGTCATTTCTGTAGCCCTTACTTAATTTTTAAATTCTTTTATTTATAGCAATTTTCATTCTTTTTTTTTGAGACAGAATCTTGTTGTATAGTTGAGGCTGCTCTAGAATTCACTATGTAGAAACGGCTGACCTTGAACTTGTAATTCTTCTGTTTTATCCTCATGATTGGTTGGATTATAGCCTATACCACCATGTTCCATTTATTTTCTGAAAATTTTCAGTGTTGGATTTGGTTAGTTTTGGAGTTACTGGGATGCTGCTGACCATACTGTTATATAGAATCTGCCTTTGAACCTATTAATATTTATGCACTATGTAGTCTCAAGGTGCCCTCGAACTCATGGTGATCCTCCTACCTCTGCCTCCCAAATGCTAGGATTAAAGGCATGTGCCACCACAACCAGCCTGAACCTATTAATATTTATGTATGCTTTGTTAATTATGAGTAAGTCATTACATGCTTATAAATATTTGTATTTAAAGATAGATATCTAATAATGGTAAGCATTTTACTATTCTGCATTGACTTTACTTACTCTTTCAACGTGATCAGTATTAGTTAATTTTTTTTTTTTTTTTTTTTTTTTAGTTTTTTCAAGGTAGGGTCTCACTAGCTCAGGCTGACCTGGAATTCACTCTGTAGTCTCAGGGTGGCCTCGAACTCATGGCGATACCCCTACCTCTGCCTCCTGACTGCTGGAGTTAAAGGTGTGCTCCACCACGCCCGACTTTAGTTAAAATTTTTATACTGAGAGATGATTGGAAAAGATGGCATGTATATTATATAATAAGAAAAAGCCCTGGTTTAAAAGAAATTAGTAAGCATGTGTTCAAGTGGAATAGTATCACTCAGTTGTTTTTTACATTTTCTTTGTTCTTATGTTTTTACTGTTTTTAACATGTATTTTAAAATAATAGCTTGAGATTGTATGTGACACAAAGAAAATAATGAAAGTAGTCATTCATAGGTACTTGTGAAAGCAAAAATACATTCTAATGACATGCACAATTTCTCAAGAAAATTTCAAGTAATCAAAGCAGAAGTATTTGCAATATTAAGAGTGTCACAGATTTTATAAGCAAATATAAGACTCTTAATTGTATGTACTTAATCTTTTAAATTGTGATTTCCTTAATTATAAAATGAGGATAATAATAGTACTTCAGAGAATTCTTGGGATTAACTGAAATAGTGAATATAAAAACACTTAACAGAATGCCTAGAATATTACAAAGATTGATACTATTAGTACTTTGCTTCCCAAGTGCAAAGGTAACTATACCACTTTTAAACTTTTCTTTTAGATGTGCTGAAAGACATTATGACACCGCCAAATTTAACTGCAGAGGTATGTGTGAATATAGCATAATATATTGTGTAACTTAAAAGCATTACACTATCATTTGTTGTCCAGTGATGATCAGCTAGACTTTTGACTACATATTTGTCTTAAAGATGATTTGGGGAAATTTTTTAAAATGAATTTATTTTTGCACTTGTGTTTTAGGAACAAGTATCATACAGACCTACAGAATTGTTAGGAAAACTAAAGTATGGAACAGATTAAGAACTAGGAAGAAATGTTAGATTAACGTGAGAATAAGGAGAGAGGGGTTTATATACTCTGTGAAGCAGTAGGAGAAGGCAAAATTGTTTAACTTTTCTATATTGAAGACTGACTAGAAAAGGATAAACCACTAAGGAGAAAATAAGCCTGAAATATGAGAGCAGGGAATTGCTTGACATGGGTTCTGTCAGAGATGTAGGTAAATTCTGTTTCATAGCCCACGAAACTTCTATTTCCAGCTTGGCAAATGGTGCTATGATAGTCAAAAAGAGAAATGAGTGCCATAAGCAGTAGATTGATTAATTTGTCATTGATCCCTTCTGGAAGTCTAGAATGGATGTTCAAACAGATGGTTTGAGAATTCTGAAGCAGTATGGGCTAAATTAGTACAGTTTACTAAGAAAGTTTCTTTTTTTAGAGGTTGAGATAGACTACTGCTTACTAGGCAAAGCATGCCATAGTTGAAGTTTATCTGTCTTTAAATAGCCATTTCACAGATTCTCCTGAATGTTCTGTGGAATGGGAGTGCCAGCTGCCCTGACACCTGGGTCTGTAGTCACTATCTTCGATTCACTTCCCTGGTACTTGAAAGGATTAACAGATTGAACCCTATACCAGATTGTGAAGAGTTGGTTGATGATACAAAGCATACTATTTGTATATTTAAATACTATAGCAGATAAATGGAACATTTATTAGTCAGGGCTCTAAAGGATTTTAATAGAGTAGAAACAAGACATATCTAGTAAGGCAAAATTTAGTTAGTAGAACTAAAAAGTCTTAATTCTAGACAAGCAAAAAACAAGACAAAAAAGACCCCTCAACTCTTGACTGTAAGGAACAATTCATTTTAAAGACCCAAAGCTTTGCTTGATAATGTTTACTACAATTTTATGCTTTTTGAAAGGAATTCTTTTCAGTTTATTTATAAATGCTTTTCAAGTCATATGAATACACAACAGTAGTACTTGCAAGGTTCTTTCAAAGTATCTTAGTGCTTTTATTTTATAAAATGTAAAATTCAGTTTTTCCCATAGTTTATTGTCTTACTAATCTATGCTTTCTTGAAAATATATTTTGTGATGGTTCAGTAATAGCTATTGTTACTCTTCTTGTTAGAAAATACATTTAGAGCCCTGATAAAAGGCCCATATGGCATTTCATTGTGGATTGAGCTCTACCTTTGTTATGTTGTGACCCATATTCCCTGACATATAGCAGTCAAGAATGATTTAAAAATTATTCAAAAACTAAGTTAATAAGCAATAATTTTTTCTCTGAAAGTCAGATTTATTTTTAAATACTGATTAGATTTATATGTTGCATTTTTAAAATTCACTAAAAGTTTAGGAATTTTTTTTTCTTACTGAGATTATCTTTTTACAACAGTTGCACAGTATCCTTTTGAAGACCATAACCCACCACAGCTAGAACTTATCAAACCCTTTTGTGAAGATCTTGACCAATGGCTAAGTGAAGATGACAATCATGTTGCAGCAATTCACTGTAAAGCTGGAAAGGGACGGACTGGTGTAATGATTTGTGCTTATTTATTGCATCGGGGCAAATTTTTAAAGGCACAAGAGGCCCTAGATTTCTATGGAGAAGTGAGGACCAGAGACAAAAAGGTAAGTTATATCAGCTGTTTTCCCTTTCTTTGTGGATTCAGGGTATATTGGAAAACATTTTGTTTTCTCAAGCTTTTTTGAGGTATAACTGACAAGTAAAATTTAGATATGTTTACAGTGTATAGTATGTTTTGAGAAATGTATACATTGTGAAGTGTTTACCATAATTAAGTCGATTAACATATCTATTACCTACCTCACCTCACCCCCCTCAGTGGTGAGAACATTTGAGATTTTTATATTTTTATACTATACAGTATTTTTAACTTCTATTACCATGTACAATAATTGTTCAGGTCCTACTTTTTTTTTTAATCTAACTGAAATTTTACACTCTTGGTGCAATCTCTCTCTAGCCCATACCCTGCTCTCCACCACTGTAAAAGAGTTTAAAAATATATTAGTAGCTAAACATTTATCCCTGTCCCTTTAAAAAAAAAAAAGATAGGATCCCTATATAGTCTGGGCTGGACTCAAACTGAAGATCCTCCTGCCTCAGCCTCCAGAGTACTGAAATTACAGGCATGCCTCTAACTTCTAAAGTTTTTAATCAGTTTATTTGCTTTTTCTCTTGATGCTGCTATTTTTATGTCATACGTAACAGCTGTTACCTGTCCATTAACTGTACAAAAGATTTGATTTTACAAAATTCTTATAAAGTATCATTAAATAAAGCAACATATTAACCAGAAATAATATTGATATGTCTAAGGCTTGCTAGATAATAAAATGTCTGGATAATAACTTGAATGTCATTACCTACTAAAGTGTGATAGTTGCTTTTGTAATTAATAAAAATCATTTGGTTTTAACATTCGTATATATAGTTAGTTGCAATTAGATTAATTTGAGATTCATTTGTTATTCTGAAAAATAAAAATTTTTGAAAATCAGTGACTCATTTAATTTGTATAGTGCATTTAAAAGCATAAAGCAAACTTTTGGGAGAGCTTTACAATGATTTTGTGCAGTTCTTCTCAAGGGACAAAATCCAAACCACTGCAGATAGAGCTCTAGGGAGTAAGATGTCACAACTTTGAAAATTTATTATGGCTTTAATAAGTTTTATAATCAGAAAGGCTGTCCTCCAGGCCAAGCTAATTATTAATTATTATTTCTCCTTCTTTCTCCTGCTTCTTCTCACTCTTCCTCCATCTTCCTTCTCCCCATCCTGTACTCAGTCCTCAATTATGTCTTAATTCCACTTTAGGTGAGAAATAGTGATAATCATACCCATCATTCTGAGTTTTGTAGTTCCAGTGATCCTGGTTTCTGAAGTACTTTTTCATCTCCCATGTTCTAGCCTTTTGTCTTTGTGACTGTGTGAAGTTTGTATTCCAAAGTGCTATTTGTTGGTGATAGTTCAAAAAATTAAATTTTAGAAGTCAAGTTAAAATTTTTTAGACAAAATGGGGAAGTTATATAATGAGCAAGACTACATTGTTTATAAGTTCTTCATTTCTGCATATTGTATACTTAAAAAAATCTGATTAAAGCTGTAATTGTTCTTACCAAATACATGCATGGCACATACTTACTTTTTTTTTTTTTTTTTTGCTTATAGCTTCTAATTGCACTGAGACTTAAAAATGTAGAATAAAAGGAACCTTCCTAAGAATTATGTCTAAATTGTTTCTCTGTGCAAAAATTCATTCATTGCCTTTTGCTTGAGAGCAGTGAGTAAATCTCAGTGGTTTGAATCCAGCTGCAGCTCTCGTCAGTCATACACTTAGGAAAGGGCTGTTGTTATGCAACTTTTTAAAGCAGTACATTTAACAGTGCCATTCTCTCAAACTGCACTTTACATGGTATCTATACTTCACATGGTATCTTTGATAACCAATCATTTTCAACTTTTTTTTGGTTAAAAACATGTACTTCAAACTCTATTTCACAAATGAAAGAATATAGAACATGTAAATTCTTCTGACCACTTAAAAGTTGTCTTGTGTCAAATAGGATTATTCTTCAAATAAAGTCATGGGGTATAGTTTCCTTGCCTTCAGGTTACTAAGGTCATTTTGGCAAGATTTGTATTGAGGCCGTGTTAAGAAAGAAAAAGATCATGGATCCATATTTTAGTTTTATTCATTTATTATTATTATTTTGGTTTTTTGAGATAGAGTCTCACTGTAGCCCAGGCTGACCTGGCTTTCACTGTGTAGTCTCAGGGTGGTCTTGAACTAACAACGATCCTCCTACCTCTGCCTCCCAAGTGCTGGGTATTAAGGCGTGCACCATCACGCCTGGCCATATTGTAGTTTTAAAGCTGAAGAGTTAAATTGTTGAAAGAGTTGTTAAAAGTGTTAAATTGTTAAAAGTGTTTTATCCAAGGAAGAACTTTGTCTGGATGTAGAATTTGTCTTCTCATTGGTTGGCTTACACATGGAGAATTAGCTTTCAAGTTTCAAAACTTGAAAGTCTTGGTTTATGAATTTGACAACTTTCACAGCAGCAGAATTTTCATGACATGTCTCCTTGTTCTCCTGAGGACTCACAACTTCATTCATGAGGTAGTAGAACATGTTTACAGTAGATAAGATTTCTCTTAGGATTAGAGTGAGTTCTGCCCAGTCCAGTCCATAGAGATGAACAGAGCTTGGGGAGTAATGGTATGGAGAGCATTTGCCTTTATCAGTGCAGGAAGTGGAGACATTTTGAAAATGTTTCCAAAAAGAACTCCAGATTATTTACTGTTTATTCACTGGTTGTGTCACCATGTTTGCATTTGATGAAAATCAGAAGCTGGTTCCACTAAGAAGTCAAATGCTGATGAGGAAGTTATAGTTCCAATCCTCTCATGGTCTGCTTCATAGTTACTAAAAAAAATGTGTGTGTGTTTTTAGTGGATTCAATTATTTGATCAAGATACTGGAACCCCTCCCCCCCCACGTCTTTTGGTTGTGCTGCTAGGTCCTTGTCCTTGTATGTGGTAGGCAGGCACTCAGCCACTGAGCTGCATTCCCAGCCTTGTTTGACCATTTCTGAGATACTTGCCTTCATCATCTTCAACTCTATGACTTTTTGAGTACATTAGTCAAGAATTTCGAGTTGAGACAAATAATGATTTTGTAATGGTCTAGGCTTTTCTAAGCTTTGTTCTCACCTCTCCTGTCTTCTCCCTCTTCCCTCCCTCTTATCCATATGTGCACATAGTGTACATACACCTTGACTGGCATAGGTACTTCTTCAGAATAGTTGGCTGTGCTGATGGTGAGTAGTTGCTGTGTGAACAAACTCCGTGGGATAGTCCATCTCATCATGTTCAAGGGTAAAAGTGAAATCCAAGGATACTTAAACTTCTGTGTATTTTCTCAAGGTAGAGCCAAGAGAAGTATCTAAGGGTATATTTTAATTTGTCAATGGAAAGGCACTATAATCTTCACCATCTGGTAACATTGTCAATTCTGTTTCTGTCTAGAGGTGAGGAAAGGATGTTTGTTGAAATTACAAGAAGCCTCATGGAATGTTGTGAAGTAGGGCCAGAGTGAAAAGATACTTAGAGAAGTACTAAAGAAAATAAAGTTGGAAGCCTCTAGTGTCACATGGTAAAATGTAATAATTCCTGTTTTATTAGTACAACTGCTCTGGGCCTCATATGCTCTACCTTCTCTTTCTAGACATCTCCTGGAATCAGAGGTGATGAATTGGTAGTACATAGCAAGTGGACATCTGTTAATGATGTCTTGGTAAAACTGTAGTTTAGCAATGTAACATCCTAGAGTCAAATCACCGAAATCTACTGAACTTAGCTTATACTTGGTTAATATACCTAGTCCATATTTTGGATGAAATGTTCACAAACCCTAAAGGATATTTCAATGTATGTCCTACCATTATCCTTTTGTTTATTTAAAAAGACAAAAAGAAAGTTATGCACAGATGCTATTTATTGTTGTATTTTCAATGGTTACATTTATATTTTAGGTTGAAACAGAATTAGAAAGCCAGATATAGATAAAAACTTTAAAATCCCCCTGCCTTAGAAATGGTTTTTATTCTTAGAACAGATCCAGAAATGTGAAATGTTGTAATCAGAATTATCCAATTAATAACAGCAGTGAGAGCAAAATTTGAATCCCTTGCCACATTGTTAAGTTCTACGTACATTATCAAGTTTATAACTTCTGGAACTTCAGAAAGGTTTTGGAGACTGTTCAGGATGTTACCTCTTAACAGCGTCTCCTATAATGCTGGATATCAGCTCTTAGAGGCTCCCCTGAAATGCCCCTTGGTATAGCTTTCTTTACAACTGTAAGGACATCAAATACCTCCTGATTGAGGTTGCTGCTCTTATAAATATGCTACTTTGCATTTCCTCACAAATTTTGTAACTTGTCTTTCAAACATAAGGAAAAATGAAATGTCATTTGTAGAAAAGTGGATGAAACTGAAAATTACATTGAGCAAGATAAGCTAGAAACAAAGGCAAAATCGTTTTTCTCTCTATTTAAAATCCAGATTTAAGTGTGTGTGCGTGCACACATGTGTGTGTGTGTGGATCATGAAACTAGAAAAGGGATTATGAGAGGGAGGAAGAGATCTTAAAGGAAGGGGAAGTGGGTGGAGGGCAGTGTTATGCATGTGACATGAAAGCAGAAGCAGGGAGAGGAGGAGGGCCAGCAAGAGGAGGCAGAGAGAAGAGGAAGGTCATGGGTGAGTGGGATGGTTTAGAAGAAAGTGTGATGACACCTGTATATGAAAGTGTCAGAACTGAAAACTATTACTTTGTATACTAACTTAAAAATTAATAATAAAATAAACTTTCAAAGGTTTTACTTAGTTGCTTAATGGTTTTAGTGCAAGTGAAATAATGTGTTTTTAACCTCTTTTGAATAAGTTCTTATCACAAAAAAACATAGCTGAGTGTGGCAAACCTGTCTTTAGTACAATTGTGAAATTCTTCTTGAGAAGTGAGAACTATACATGTTACAGAGGTATGGGCACAGATAACCATAATCATAATTGATTATCCAAAGTAATTTGCTAAATAGTTTTACCTACTTCCTACCAATATTCTTTTTAGACCACTGGTAAAGGAGATGAACACATTTTTATCCATTTTGTAGTTCATATAGGTTTAATGCCATTTGAATTGTCTTTAACATAATTATTTCTTAATTTCAATTATGGAAAGACAATAAAAGCTGAAGAAAATTGTATTCTGGTGACATTTATGTAAGCGGCACCTTTTACTTACGTTGAAGAAGAAGGAGGCATCTGCCTTTCTTTTCCTGTGAAAAACTATAGAGCTTTCAGAGCTTCTCAAAATTATGAGACCTAGTTTTGACATATCAATATAGTACTGATTTGTTGCAGAGATATAGGCACAAGGTAACCATAAAATTCCCATGATGATATTTTAGATTTTTAAGATTGCAAAAATGTTAAATAATTGATACCTCCTATAAAGAAAAATGTTCTGAGAGTAAGGTAACTGCTGAAGGAGGTGAAGACTCCTTTTATTCAGTACTGCGTCAGGAAGCAACTGTGTTATACCGCTTCCTCAGGAGTCATTTATTTGCATATTTGATGTTTTGCTTCATGAAAGTGTGACAAATTACCCACAAAGCACACTTTCAGTGTCTGTCCCGTCGCCTCACCAAGACAGCATGCTGCACAGCAGCTTCTGTGGTTGGTTGCCATTTGCACTTAGGTGTAAACTGTGAAGAAAGAGCTGAAATACAAGAATGCTGGTAAGTTTGTGATTTTGCAATAATTCCCAAAACTTGAGAATTGAAGAGGCTCATTTCCTTTTGACAAATGTAGAATTACTATCTCCCCCCCCCACCCCCAAAGTGGCAGGAGTTCTTCTAGGGAAAAAGTTTGAGCAGGTTTTAGTTTTCTTTTTCATTGTTTCTAAGTTGGTTATTAGAACAAACAGTTAAATCTGTTTTAAACCTAATATATCAAGCTTACCTGTAATGAAGATTTAAAGTTTTCTGAAAATAATGTTAACTGTAAATGTCAAGTAATTGAGGGGATGAATTTTTCTGACCTCTCATAATCACAGTAATTTTTCTATTATATTAAACATCCTTATAATTGATTGCACAGTTTTATTTCTTCATTTAAAACAAAATAAATTGTGGTTATACTATTTTTTAAAAAAGCTCCTAATTTTAAAAATACGATAAAACAAACTCCTAATGTAATTATTATTATTTTTCCTGATACATTCATTTCCTTGGGGAACATAGGAAAAAAAAAAAAACCTTTTTTCTCTGATACTATTTAAGCCTATTACACAGCTCATTGATTTCTAAAGTTGTAGGATTTTTTTTTATACCATGAAGGATCTAGGCAATTAGGTGATGTAAATTAGATCTGCAAAGACCAAACTGTCCTAAGTCATAATTTCTCTCTAATAACTTGATACCCTGTATCCTAATGTCAAACCCATTATTTTCTTCATGGAACTGAGATCTGCTCTCTGAAATTTATGATCCATAAAGTAGAAACTAACTCTTCAAAAAAGAAAAAGTAAAATAGTTGCTTTAAATCTATCGATGAGTTTATGAGTTTTTCCAGTCAGAGAAACACAGAAAGTAAGCTTAAACAAAAGGCGACATTCACTGACATATGTAACCTAAAAAGTCAGGTCTGGATCTGGATACTCATCAGGTGTCGGTAATCTCTCTCCTTTCTCCCCTCTGGTTTTGTTCTTTTTGCTTTCTTTTCTGAATTTAGTTAGTTTTTCGTTATTCTTATTTATTTGTCCAGATAGGATCTTTGTAAGTAATGCTTATTTGTGATCTCAGTAGCTGTAGGTTTGTATTCTGACTTCCTCAATAACTGCATTGTGAAAAGAACTACAGACTGAGCCGAAGCTCCCAGTGTGGGTTCTGGTTTCCTTGGATTAGGGCATTTCCTATTTCTGAACCTAACAGTTTTGCCAGAGGATGGAATCCTCTGATGGTGTCATTTATCCTAAGCTAAAAGTAGGGCCCAAACCACAGAGAGAATGATAGCATTTAAAGAAAAAGTCAAAGTGTGTAAAAGATGCTAGACAGAAATTGTCTGCTTTACATTTATTCTCAGAGTCCATAGATCATATATATATATTGCAGTGGATTCATGAAACTGAAGCATTTGGAGATTGCTCATTCAGAACATTTAACATTGCTTTTTTTAGTAGGTACAAGCTTTGTGTTCAGATTCACACTTATGGTCAGATCCTGTTTTTTGGGCAAGATAGTCATATAATATGATGAGACTGTTTTCTTGTTAACACAAAGGTGTATGCCTAAAGTCCTGCACTTGGTAGGCATAGACAGGAGGATCAGGAGTTCAAGGTCATCATCAGATACATAACATAGCCAATTTGAGGCCGACCTGGGTTATATATGACTTTATCTCAAAAAAAAAGATTAGTTAAAACTACATCAGGAAAATGTATATTTTCAAAGCAGGTGACAGACTCTTAATATCTGGGTAGCTTTATAGCAACACACACATACGCATACACACACACACACACACTCACTCACTCACTCTTAGCAGTTATGAACTGATATGCAAAACTGTCATCAAATTTTAAGGACAAGCTGGACAAAATGTTGAAATATTGACAGAAATAATAGAAATCTTGAATATATTTTAAGGGGACACAAAATATGATATGTTTTTGAGGAAAAAAGAAATGGGCCCATAAGTGTTTTTCTGTCATTTATAAAACAGTTATGTAAATTGTAATTTATTAGGCCAAATACAAAAACCACCTACAAAATTCAAAAGTAGAAAAATGTTAACTTTATTTCTTGATTCCAGTTGAATGGAACTACATTTTAAAGTTTTTTAAAAGTCCTTATGAACATTTAAACCATGATTATTCATATTAAATTTATATATGTAAATTGATGAATTAGAAAACAGCCATTAAAATAAGTCCAAATGCCAACCATATGAAAATGGCAATGAAATCAATGTCTGTTGTAACTGAAACAAGTAGGGGGAAAATGACCCAGTAGAGAAAGGGAATTAGATATTAATAACTGATGACATAGGTATACATCTGTTTAAAGGTAGTTAAAAACAGAATGGAGCCAGTTGTGATGGCACACACCTTAATCCCAGCACTTAAGAGGATTGCAATGAGTTCAAGACTAGCCTGGGTCTACAGAGTAAATTCCAGGTGTGCCTGAACTGGAGTGAAATGTCTCCAAAAGAGAGAGAAAGAAAGAGAGGGAGAGAGAGAGAAACTAGAATGGGATGTTGAGGGTGAGAGTTAAGTACGAGAAAGGAGATAAAAGCTACATTTTGAGGATGGCACTAAAGATACTGTAGTCTAAGCTAGGTGTAGTGGTGCATGCCTTTAATCCCAGCATTTGGGAGGTAGAGGTTGGAGGATTGTTGTGAGTTCAGATCCCCCTCACACTAGTGAATTCTGTCAGCCTGGGCTAGAGTGAGACCCTATCTTGAACCCCCCCCCCAAAAAAAAAAAAAAAAAAAAAACCATGATGTTCTAGTCCAGGTGTTAGAACCAGAAAGTACAAATTAAATCATTTGGCTAGAGGCAGGAGAAATGGTAGGTCAAACAAATTCTGAGAGTAAGAGTGGAAAAGAGGTTGAACCCAACTTTTATGATTGCTACAGTGTGTAATAAATTGTTTTCCTTTGGGTGGACTTTAGAATTTAGAATATGATTCATCTTAATCCAAGACTGGTGTAAAAGATGGGTCGGGGCTGGAGAGATGTCTTAGCAGTTAAGGCCTAAACTGCTTGCCTATGAAGCCTAAGGACCCAGGTTCGATTCCCACGTAAACCAAAGGTGGTACATGCATCTGGAGTTAGTTTGCAGTGGTTGGAGGACCTGGTGTGTCCATTCTTATTCTCTCTATCATA
Source organism: Dipus sagitta (assembly GCA_036346955.1). NCBI lineage: Eukaryota > Metazoa > Chordata > Mammalia > Rodentia > Dipodidae > Dipus > Dipus sagitta. Next base: position 48,675,014 of record CM070770.1, on the reverse strand, counting down.
AATAAACATTTTTTTTTAAAAAAAGATGGAGAAGAAATCAAAAGCTTGATGATTTATCTATTATGAAATTATAAGAAATTTAAATGGAAAGGCCTCCCAAAATCAGAGCTGACTTTTTTAATATTATGTTTATTTATTTGAGAAAGAGAGGAACAGGAAGAGGCAGAGAGAGAGAGAACAGACACACCAGGGGCTCTAGCCAGATCTAACCCCAGATGCATGTATCACTTTGCACAGCTGGCTTACATGGGTGCTGGGAAATTGAACCTGGATCCTTAAGATTCACAGGCAAGCACCTTAACTGCTAAGCCATGTCTCTAGCCCGAGAGCTGAGATTTTGAGTGGCATCCCGGGTCAGATGTGGATTTCAGTAACTGAATAGATAGATGTGTAAGAATGAAAGATGGGTGTGACAAATGAATTTTATCTCTCGTTTTAATCCCTGGATATGTTCGCTTGGGGAGTTCAAATACTGACCGGTACACCAAGCTTTGACCTCCACTTTGTTGCCTAGACCTTTGCCATAGTGCTGGGCTCTCCTTTCTATGTATGTGCGTGTCCCTGCTGTCATTTGGCATCTTTTCTTCCTCTTGCAGGAAGAAGATGGGGTTAGACTATCCTGGGCTTAGTGGTTGAGTGGAAACTCCAAAGCTTGTCATTTTGATTCAACTGCTATTCATACATAAACTTACTGGCTCAATGTTGACAACTGGTAGATTTGTACGTTCTTTACTTATTTGCCTAGCTCCTTATAAAGTAAGGACTAAGTCTATAGAATACCTGCTCTGTGGATGTGCTGCCAGTCACTTGCTCCTTGAGAAAACTTAAAACTTTGAAAACCATTTATTATTGTAATACAAATGTATGCTAAAATGGAGGCCAAGAAAGAAAAATATTACCTATTAGAGAGTTTAATTAATTAATTTTGAGACAAAGTGGGCTGGGCAGGCTTTGATATGATACTCCTGTCTTAACCTCCCAAGAACTGGGATTTACCATTACCACACATACTTTTCATAAACTACCATTTTTAAAGTTTATTTAATTTTTTGACTAGAAATTAATTCATAGGGTCTAAAACTTTACATAGTTCAAAATATCCTCACCCATCTTCCATCTGCAGTTTCCTCACATCTTGATGATTGTGAATGGCAAGTTGTATGCTGGATTTCCATTAAATTGTGTGATACAGTGAATCATTTTAAGTTAAATATTTCTAAACTGTAAGGATAGTTTTTAATGTAAATTTTTGTAGCAGTTTTTCAAAGTATCACTATTTACTACTGTTTATTTAAGAAAAACACAAAAATAAAGTTCTACCTATTCCAAGTATAATTTCTGTAACCAGTAATTAGTATCTGTATATCATTGTATACTACTAGTACCTTTCGTATAACTGTATTTAACTGTTAGATCCTTACGAGAATCTTATTAAGAACGAAAGGTATATGTTATTGTCCTTATTTTCCTAAAGAAATAAATTGAGGTATGTTTTGACTGTCAGCATTCAAATACAAGTCTTTATACTGTGGCCAAACTTGTAAGTCATGTGTCACAATTTCAAGTGATTTTTACCCCTTTTATCTCTCACACAAACAGTCGCTAAAGTATATATTGCTGTATTTGCTATTTAACGTACCTGTTTTATACTTTTCATTAGAGGGAGAAGAGTTATTTGTCCAGTTTTTAACACATCAGTAGGATTCGATACCAACAGTAACTTAAAGAGAAACATTATTGCATGCTTTTTGCTCTTTAGTATAAAGGACGATTTCTTGCAAAGTTTTGTTTGTTTTTGAGGCAGGGTCTAATGAAGACCAAATTATTATGTGACCAAGGCTGGCCTTGAACTTCTGATTCTCCTGCCTTTACCTCCCAAGTGTTAGGGTAACACCTGTGTACCACCCCACTTAAGATACAATTCACTCCCCCCCCCCCCCGAAGTAGGGTTTCACTCTGGCCCAGGCTGACCTGGAACTCACTATGTAGTCTCAGGCTGGCCTTGAACTCAGTGATCCTGATCCTCCTACCTCTATCTCCCAAGTGCTGGGATTCAAGGTGTGCACTACCACACTCAGCTGCAATTCATTTTCAGCTGTTAGATTTAGTGTTTATTTCCTTGTTTTTCTGAGTTCAAATTTTCCTAAGTTATATTATATAGTAGAAAAGTTACTTTGTTGGTGAATGTGTTTTGCACATGTGTGATTTTTTTCTCAAGAAAATTTATATTCCCCTTTTTGTTAAATTAATATTTGTTTTTAAAATTTATTTGAGACAGGGTTTTCTTATGTACCTCTTGCTGGCTTAGAATTTACTATGTAGCCCAATCCAGTGTTGAATTCACACTGGCCTTCCTGCCTTAGCATCTGGGATTAAGTTGTGAGCCTCCATGGCTAGCTAGGTCTGCTCTTTGAGTATCATATGAATTACATGTCTTTTAAGAACTTACAATACCTAAGATTTTTCAAAAATCATTTTGTTATTTTCCTAGTATCTTCAACAAAGAAAGGAATGTGGCACGGGGATATTTGTTTATATATTATTTCAATGACATAGTTTTGTTTTTGTTGAGCTCTAAAGTCAGCATCACTCTCTGCTTTTGCTGTGTCTTCCTCTTAAAGGCAGTATGCTGCTATCTGGTTTGCTGATGCTTTTGTTTAGAAAGCGGGTAGCCAGGCTGGTTGTGTGGTAGTGAGTCCATCCTCGTGAGCAGCCTGGGGTATGAAGAATGTAGCCGCAGTGCACAGGCCATGGACAGTTTCTTTGGATGTGCAGTAAAGTCTTTGCTTATTGGGTTCATGGGTCAGACAGAGCATTGTTATAATTCTTGAATAAATGAGATATTTTAATTTCTGCATTTTAAAATTTAAATTTAAATATATTTTTTTAAGTTAGAGTCTCACTGTAGCTCAGGCTGACCTGAAACTCACTGTGTAGTCTCAGGCTGGCCTTGAACACACAGCAGTCCTCTCACTTCTGTCTCCCAAGTGCTGGGATTAAAGGCATGTGCCACCATGCCTGGCTAATAACTGCATTTTAAGGGAAAGTTATTCTCATATTTTCCTTTCTATTGGTGTTGCTCTGATTTATTCTAATATTGAGATGGATTTAAATATTAATCATTTAAGATCGAATTTTTAATGTGTATATGTTCTTCAATGGGTGTAGTTCAGTTACCCTAGCAATTTAGTGCAATAATGGTAATGGAACTTTTCTTTTGAATTTGGCTTCTCTTTTTTATTTTATTTTATTTTTTCTGTCCACCAGGGAGTAACTATTCCCAGTCAGAGGCGCTATGTATATTATTATAGCTACCTGTTAAAGAATCATCTGGATTATAGACCAGTGGCACTGTTGTTTCACAAGATGATGTTTGAAACTATTCCAATGTTCAGTGGCGGAACTTGCAGTAAGTGCTCTAAATTTTCATCCTTCCATGTATTGGAACACTTTTCTTAACATATCTAGATGTATATATAGTTCAGAAAGAAAGTTACCACATTTAAAATTTATACAGGAGAGTATATTTTTGAAGATTGGAATTAATTAGTTGCATTGGTCAGCTCATTGAGCAAGGAAGTGGATGAAGAACAATGAGGTGTAAGTCTTGAAGCCAAATGATATTTATGAAAGAAATATTCTGTGTCACAACCACGAGCTGCAGCCTAAATTCTGACCAGATGATAACAAACCTGCTAGAAGTTCAGCATGAGAGTTAGCGGGATTCACTAGTTCACTGGTGTTGGGACAGGAACCAATGCTATCTTCTGAGGAAGACCTTAGATTTGCACTTATCCTGGTGACAGGGTAATGACAAGGAAAGGAAGAAGTGTTAAGTTATGGCAGCAACCAAGTATAATGAGTAAAGGACACAATTTGATTCTGAGTGTGTGGAGTGCTAAAGAAAACCTGCATTTAGATCTTGGTTCTAGTCCTAGATCTGTGTAACCAGGGCATACCATCTGCCTTTCCAAGTTTACATTGGTAAAATTAAGAGATTTTAAAATCAAACTTTAGATAAGTACTAAGTCATATCTTGCCACTGTTGTCTGCCTGTAGTTTCTTTATCTTACTCTAACCCTGTAAGCCTACCTATCTTCTGATTCTATTTTCTTTCTCTCCTGGTCTTGGTTAGACAATAGCAGTCATATTACTTGAACCCGCAACAGTTATTTAATGAAAGGAGACTCTAGGGAAGGAAGGTATCCTATTTTGTAAGAGACAGACTGCTACATTTTTTTTTCTTTAATAAGAGTTCTATAATATAGAAACTTAGATGCCACCTTGAAGTGGTTGATCATGTTTTCATATTTAAGAAATATATTTTATTTGTGTTTATAACATAACTAGTTTCAGACAAAATAGTACCTCCCTATTTTAATATCTCTGATGTCATTTCATTGATATGTTGTAGTTTGTTAGTGATTTTAACCTTATGCTTGTGCTTAGGTCATTTTCCTCTCTGAATTAATCTTTATCAGATAGGCTCATTATCACCATATTTTTCCTGTATTCTACAAGACAACTATTAAAGATCTCAGATTTATTAATAATATAGCATGAAGACTTCAAAGGAATCTCATTGGTGTAAAAACTTGAGTGCAAAGCAGTGAGTTTTGTAGGTGATTGACAGGAACTTACCCAGATTCATTGATGAGAAAGAATGAAAAGACTCATGCTTTTCCTATAGTTTTGTATCAGCATAAACCAAGTGAAAGCTATTAGGGAATAATAAGTGAGAAAAAATATTCAGTTCAATATAGTATACTTATTCACATTGACTCTAGAGAGCATTCCTTAAATGTTAATGCTACGTTGCCTGACTGTATTTAAACCCTATTTGCTTTGTTTTTCTTCCTCACCTTATAGTACATTTCTAGACTTAATATTATTGACTACTAGTCTTTTAAAAATCTTTCTAATTTTCTGTTTATGCACTACAATGTAATACTATATTTTAAAGCAATTTTCAAGGTTAAATAAGAGTTTGTGTGCATTAATAATGCTATATTCATAAAAGTTTTAGAAGTTGTCAAAACAGTTTCACAGAGAAAGTCTCCTAGCTCTTCATTTAACAATGGAGAAAGCATGTAATTTAGACTGGGATTAAATCTGAAGGAAGTATTAAAGGAAATAGCTTGAACTGAAGCACAACAGAATAAAATGAGCAGGCAAGAAATATGATTGGGATAGAATGGAATTGGGAATGTGACTAGTTGTTAGAGGGCTGAATAGGGATATTAGACTTGATTTTAAATACAATGCTGCCATGATATAGAGGCTTTAGCCATGTGTTGAAGACAAACCATATAGAAAGTTGTGATTGCAGAAGGGGGAAAATAGTGAGGAGAAAACTAGTAATGTCTGCTTTAAGCTAAGGGCTGTTAGAGCCCTAAAAAGGGGTTTGTTTGGTTTTTCTTTTGCTGTTTATATCTCAGATTTTGTTTAAGTTTTGATCCTACTCTGGTGGATGCTTCACATAGAGGAGATGAAAGTACACCTGAGATTTGGAGACAAAAATAATATTACTTCAGTTTAAATCATGTTTTAAATCTGAAAATGAAGCTGTCTAGTGGGGCTGGACATGTGGAGATAAAATCTAGTCTCCTGTTGTAGTTACCTTCACGTTGCTGGCAAAAAGTACTCCACCCAAAGAAGCTTTTAGGAGGAAAGGGTTTATTTTGGCTTACTGACTCGAGGAGAAGCTCCATGATGGCAGGGAAAATGATGGCATGGGCAGAAGGTAGATATCACCTCTTGGCCAACTTCAGATAGACAGCAGCAACAGGAGGGTGTGGTAAGGGAAAGCTGGCTATAATACCCATGAGCCTGCCGCCAACAGTACACCTCCAACAAAGTTCTAATCCCCAAATTTCCATCAGCTGGGGAACAAACACTCAGCACATATAGGTTTATAGGGACACCTCAATCAAACCACCACACCTCCCATGCACAAGGCCCTGGATTCAAGCCCCAGCACCACAAAACAAAATAGGTATCCAATGGGCACTTGAACATAGGTTTGAATTTAGGAGAGACATAACAATTTGGGGGAGCATCAAGAATGAGATTGTATTTAAGACTTTTGTAAACATTGTGGGCAGAGGAGGGCATGGGGGAAAGCGACAAATTGAGAATGACAGCATGAGCTCAGAGGGAAAAATAGTTTGTCCATAGGAAAAGTATAAAGTGTCTTCTGAAGAGGCAGGAGGTTAGGAACATTTTCTTACTTGATTGCCTTAATATCCCTAAGTGAAGGTGAAGTTAGTATATACATCTACAAGGATGGATGACCAATGTGGTTTTCTCAAAATTTAATCTGTCTCCAAGAAACTTGGGTTCTGATCATTAGAGACAGATTTTGTTGTTTCTTTGGAACACAGCATATATCAGAACTCTGTCTTAGAAGTCAAAAGAACTGTCTTAATGTAGGACTTAAGATATTAGGCCTTCTAAAATGTGAAGTTGTTACTATACAGAAGATTTTTTTCCTCTGATTTGAAGAAATATTTACATTTATTTATTTAAAATGTTTGTGCTATTCTATTGGATGATGCAGCTAGGGGCACCAAGTTTTGGGGAAAAAATCACCTTTTGGGGGGTTATTCTGGGGATTGAACCCAGGCTCTTGGACCTCTGCTAGGCCAGCCCCATTATATTTATTTATTTACTTACTTAGTACCCCCCCCCCCCTTTGGTTTTTCGAGGTAGGGTCTCACTCTAGCCCAGGCTGACCTGGAATTCACTATGTAGTCTCAGGGTGGCCTCGAACTCAAGATCATCCTCCTACTTCTGCCTCCCAGAGGGCTGAGATTAAAGGTGTGCACCACCATGCCCTGCCTTTTATTTTTGTTAAAACATTTTTTGTTGGGCTAGGAAGACGGCTCAGTGAGAGTGCTTGTTGTGCAAGTATTAGGACCATGTACCTGGGTATGGCCAGACATGCCTATAACCCCAGCATTGAAGGGGACATAGAAGGGTCATAGGGCTCCCGGTTCACTCAGAGAGTCTGCTTCAAGGAAATGTGGTGGAAGAGCAATAGAGGACACTCAACCTCCTTGTGTGGTCTCCACAAGCATGTATACAGGGCATGTGCATGTGGACATAGCACACATTTGGATATACCACACACACAAACATTTTTAGCTTGAGTTTTTTTAGGGAAAATTCAAAATATCAATAATTATTAGTTTGTGAATTATTTTTATTATTACAAAATTCTTGAAGATGCACACTTTAGTTGAAATTAAATTATACTGTCAATTATCTTTTCAAATCCTGAAATCAACCATATCAGATTTTGACCTAGTTATTAATTGATAAGATTATAAGACATTTTTTATCCTGGTATTTTTTTTTTTTTTCCAAGGTATGGTCTCATTCTACTACCCAGGCTGACCTGGAACTCACTCTGGTTTCAGGCTGGTCTGGAACTCATGGGGATCCACCTACCTTTGCCTCCCAAGTGCTGGGATTAAAGATGTGTGCCACCACGCCCGGCTTTTATCCTAATAATTTTATCACCGTTTTGAAACCATATTCATTTATTTATTCATTTAGCTTATTCAAGTTAGACTTTAGTATCATGTAAAAAGATTTGTAAAGTGTCTCACTGCACTTTGAACCGTCAGAGAAGTGAAATTTATCGACAGATTACTGGTGCATTATTTCTCCCTTTAGGATGGCTTTTTCTCATGATAAATGCCTTGCAAATCCATGAATAATCCCATAGTCTTTTTGCCAAATATCCTATTTATAGCATGATTGCTGGCATTGATTTACATAGTAAATATATACCAGTATGTGCTCATTAAAATAGACATTTACTTAGCTTGCCTTGGCTTTACCTTGTTCTCAGGCATTGGTCACATTGACAAAAATGTGGGTGTGTTCCGCTTTTCTTTAAGTGTAGCTACAAGTTCAGAGGTGGAATAGTCTTTCCTTCTATTCCTTCTGTTTTAACTTTTTTGTTTGTTTGTTTTTGTTTTTCAAGGTAGGGTCTTGTTCTATCCCAGGCTGACCTGGAATTAACTATGTCTCAGGCTGCCTCTATCTCACAGAGATCCTCCTACCTCAGCCTGCTGAGTTCTGGGATTAAAGGTGTGCACCACTATGCCTAGTTTTTTTTTTTTTTTTTTTTTAAGAGATAGGAAGAGGGCTGGAAAGATGGCCTAGCAGTTAAGTGCTTGCCTGTGAAGCCTAAGGACCCCAGTTTGAGGCTCGATTCCCCAGGACCCACGTTAGCCAGATACATAAGGGGGTGCACGCGTTTGGAGTTCGTCTGCAGTGGCTGGGGGCCCTGGCGCACCCATTCTCTCTCTCTCTGCCTCTTTCTCTCTCTGTCACTCTCAAATAAATAAATAAAACTAAACAAACAAAATTTTAAAAAAAGAGATAGGGAGAGGGAGTGAGAGAGAATGGGTGCGCCAGGGCCTTACCCACTGCAATTGAACTCTAGTAGCTTGTGCCACCTTGTGGGCATGTGTAACCTTGCACTTGTGTCACCTTTGTGTGTCTAGCTTACGTGGGATCTGGAGAGAGAATGAACATGGGTCCTTAGGCTTCACAGGCAAGTGCCTTAACTGCTAAGCCATCTCTCCAGCCCTTCTGTTTTAATTTTTATTTCCTTTATTTATAACTGACCTGTAACTCACTCTGTAGTCCATGACCTCTATAAGTCTGGCCTAGAACTCACAGGGATCTTTCTACCTCATATTTTCCCTCTTGAATGATAATAATGTCTTTTGGTGCTGATAATTTTATGGGACACACACACACACACACACACACACATACACACACACACACACACATATATATATATATATATATATGTATATATATATATACTTTATGGTGTTGGTATTTCCTCCCAGAATCACTTTTTACCTTGGAAGATTAGTCAGTTTCTTTTCAATGAGTTTTTAATTTTTTTTTAAAGAGAGAGAAAGAGAGAATTGGTGCACCAGGGCCTCCGCCACTTCAATTAAACTGCAGATGTTTGTGCCACCTAGTGCACATGTGTAACCTAGCTTGTATCACCTTTATGTGTCCAGTTTATGTGGGATTTGGAGAGAGATTGAACATGGGTCCTTTGGCTTTGTAGGCAAACACCTTAACCACTAAGCCATCTCTCCTGGCTGAGTTTTTTATTTTGAATGATTTATACTTTGTCAGATTATTTAGCAATTTAAAGTTTTAAAAGCCTCAGAATCTTAACATTCATTAGCCTTCTATTTCTATCTAGCTATGAATGAATTTAAATATTAGTTATAAATAAGACATGCATCTTCCTCTTTGTACATTTTTACCACTTTCTGAATTACTAAGCAAAAATACGATGAATGTTGAGAAGTTATACATTAGCAGTAATTTTAAGGCAGACCTAGGTTGGAGGTGCATGGTTGTTGATCAGAACAGCATTTGGGAGGAAAGAGAGAATCTGCTGCGGTGTTCACTTGGGCCTGCTGCACTGCTCGCCCCATCTCAACTATTTTCCTTTCCATTTCTCATCTTGACTTGATATTGCCTGAGGTCAAAGGAACGGTGAAGTACTTAGGCTTATGTTGTGGAATTTATTATAACTTTCTTAACTTATTTTTTTTTTCCTCTTGTCAACTTGTAATTTTGTTATCTTTGGACATATGTTTGAGACTTCAAAGTACTATATCAAATATTAAATTATTCTTATGCTTATATGAATTTATATCAGGATTGTTACATAACAATGTAAAGTTTTAATGTTAGTATATTAGAGTGATTTGGGATTTACCATCATGAACCAAATGGGAGAAAGTCTTATATTGCTTTATGTTTTTGACTTAATTTATTCCCATTGATTTGTTTTAGATTAGCAGTGTAGATGAAGAATTACATTTATGTGTATTGATAATTTGTCATTAAAATAGTAAAATAGTTTTGTTTTTGACAACTGAAGATTAAAGGCGTGTGCTGTGAACTGATGCTGGTATCTGTTGAACCATGCAGATCCTCAGTTTGTGGTCTGCCAGCTCAAGGTGAAGATCTACTCCTGCAGTTCAGGACCCACGCGGCGGGAAGACAAGTTCATGCACTTTGAGTTCCCTCAGCCACTGCCAGTGTGTGGTGACATCAAAGTAGAGTTCTTCCACAAACAGAACAAGATGCTAAAAAAGGTTTGTACTTTACTTTGGGAAAATGTCCAGTATAGCCATGACTTGAAGGGTAACTTGAGATCTTTTGTTTAAAACCTTTGCTTGGGAAGATGGCATTGTATAAGGAAAGATCAAGTATTGGGGGGGGGGGGGGACTGATGCCTAATTAACTTTGATTAGCTTTCTTTTAGATGTGCTATTGTTTTTTTTTAAATTTTTAAATATTTATTTGCAAGCACAGAGAGAGAGAGAGAGAGAGAGAGAGAGAGAGAGAGAATTAAAATAGTTGCACCAGGGCCTCTAGCCAGTATAAATGGACTTCAGATGCATACGCCACTTTGTGCATCTGGCTTTATGTGGGTACTGGGCAATCAACCCAGGTTGTTAGGCTTTGCAGTCAAGTGCCTTAACTGCTGAGCCATCACTCCAGCTCCCTGCTGTTGCCTTTTTTTTTTTTTTTTTTTTTTTTTTTTACTGTGACATTGATGAGACCTACTGGTGAATGATCCTGTTAATATGAAAAGGCCTATGGCATTATAACATGAGATAAATTTTCTTCAACTTGGGCTTACAAAGAAATTTTGTTAAAGTATTAAAGATTACCTATGTACTCTCATTCAATCAACTATAATCGTCTTTAAAAGTATAATGAGAAGAAATTAGCATAGGACACTTAAGTTTAAAAAGGGTTGAGGTACTTGCTAGAAATAAGATCTGTTCTTTGGTCTTCTGATACAAATTCCTTTTAATCATTTTGGTTTCTGTTTCTAGAGAGTGGGTTACTTTATATTGTTTTCCCAGATTTATTGAGTATTTAGACCAATATCACTTAGCTGGAAGAGTAATAGGTAAGAAGAAGTGATAATGAAAAAGTGAGTCCAATCCTCAGCACTACAACAAAAGCAAAAATAGATAAATAAAAATTTATGAAATTATTTTGGACTGGGGAGATGGCTCAGTCACTTAAGCATGAGGGCTCCTCAGGCTGGAGACTCCCAAAAATCTATGTCAAAAAGCTGTGTGTGGCATTGGGCTTGATGGCTCATGCCTTTGGTCCCAGAACTCCAGAGGCAGAGGTAGGAGGATCACTGTGAGTTCAAGGCCACCCTGAGACTCCATAGTGAATTCCAGGTCAGCCTGAAGTAGAGTGAGACCCCACCTCGGAAAACAAAAAACAAACAAACAAACAAAAAATAACTGGGCGTGGCCAAGCATGTCTGTAATCTGTAATCTCCAGGTGGGAAACCAGAGAATGACTGGAGTTCACTCACAACAGCTCCAGGTTGAGATAAGAAATCGCATATGAAGGAAATAGGCAGATGAACGATAAGAGGAAGGCACCTGATGTTCTGTGGTCCGCATGGGCGCGCGCGTGCACACACACGCGCACACACACACAACACACATGCTTGTGCACAATGTAACGAATGAAAATAATGGTATTACTTAAATCCGCAGATTGCAAGTTCCTGAAGCTTTTACTGATCTATGTTTGGAAGACAAGAACACAGTTAAAAAACTCTTGGTTTAAAATAAAAAGTATGAACATTTAACATGAGTCAAAGGTGCATAATTTTTAATATAGTAATGAAGAAAAGTGTACTTTTGTCGAGAGTTGCTCCCTTGTGAAACTTTTGTACTAGGTTGTATATTACCAGTTTTCAGATATTGCCAGAGATGAAATTTCATTTTTCTCAATTTTTAAGTTTTTTCTTTTGAAGGAGAATTTGATTTACTACAAAGCTTTTCAATGTTAATTTACTTATTCAGAAGAAATATAATTTTCTTTATCCAAAATCCAAGTAGCTGGGGGAAAAAAATCACAAATATTTAATTAGAATTTTTCAGTCTAATGCTTTCCTAGTAACTGAGCTATTTTGGCACTTTTAGTTAGTATTTTTAGTACAAACTCATTTTCTATCTTTTATATATAAAAATTTAAATATATTTCTATCTTTGAAATATATATGTTTATATATTTAATATTTTTATTTACTTATTTGCAAACAGAGAAAGAAAATGATTGTGCTGGGCCTTGTGCCACTGCAAACTAACTCCTGACACATGTACCAGTTTGTGCATCTGGCTTTATGTGGGTACTGGAAAATTGAATCCTGGGCCAGCAAGCTTTGCAAGCAAGCACCTTTCTGTTGAGCCATCTCCCCAGCCCTGAAATATTTTTTGAAAATCTAGGAGCACTAGCTATTGTTTTTAATTTAAGAGTTAAAATAATTAAAAAGCTTTTTAAAATTTTCTCTTATTCATTATTTGATTCTGGTTCACATAAAATTTTATATTTACATTCATACATATATACATACATACTATTTTTGATTGATTGATTTGATTTTCTTTTTTTAAGGTAGGGTCTCACTCTAGCCAAGTCTGACTTGGAACTCGTTCTGTAGTCCCACTGCAATCCTCCTACCTCTACATTCCAAGTGCTGGGATTAAAGATGTGTGCCATCTTGCCCAGCTTTATCTGTTGGCTTTGCTTTGCATTTTAAAATTTTGGAGATATGTTCTCACCCTATAACCCAGGCTAGCCTCAAACTCGAGGCATTTGTTCTGCTTCAGACTCCCATGTTCTGAGGTTACACTGTGCCTGGCTTTATGGTCTGTTTTTAAACCTGATGCCTGTCTCATCATTTCCCTGTATTTCCAGGGATGTATTGATTCTTATTTCAGTTCTTATCTTTGGGAATTTACAATAGCACACATAACATTGAAGATTAAATATTTGTACATTGGGACAAACTTCTATTTTAAATTATTTCTGTCTTATTTAAATGTTTGCTTTGATTTAAATAAAAATTTTAGTATAATTAGTTAAATGAGTGACCCACATTTTTGAAATTTAAATAGTACTTTTTTTTTTTTTTTTTTGGTTTTTTGAGGTAGGGTCTTACTCTAGCCCAGGCTGACCTGGAATTCACTATGGAGTCTCAGGGTGGCCTTGAACTCACGGTGATCCTCCTACCTCTGCCTCCCGAGTGCTGGGATTAAAGGCGTGCGCCACCACGCCCGGCTAAATAGTACTTTTTTTTTTTTTCTGAATCTTAAGTATTTTTACAACTCAAAGACTTGGCTAAAATAATTGAAATTAAAAATGTTTTTGTTCCTCTCCCCCTAAGGGGCATGCCAGGGCCTCTAGCCACTGCAAATGAACTCCAGATGCATGTGTGTCACCTTGTGCATCTGACTTATGTGGGTCCTGGAGACTTGAACCTGGGTCCTTGGGCTTTGCAGGCAAGTGCCCTTAACCACTAAGCCATCTCTCCAGACCCTGACAAAATTTTTAAATGTCTTACTAATAAGGGCCTGAGAAGAAGTGGGTAAAGTGAGGGCTGTACAAGCATGAGGCCCTGAGCTCAGATCTCCAGCACCTGTGGAAAATGCTTGGTATGGCTGCACATGCCCCAGTGCTGAGGAGGCAGAGCTAGGAGGGTCACTGGGTCTTGCCTTTCCAGCTTGTTTAGCCCAGTTAATGAGCTGTAGGATCAAGGAGAGATCCTGTTTCAAAGAATATGAAGATAACTTAGGATAGCACCTGCTGTCAGCCTGTGGCTTCCACATGCACACACATGTGCCCACATGCATACTAGCACACATACTCACATATAAGTGCATGCACACATGTGCACACACACTAAACAAACAAAAGATATAATGAAATTTAAGGCATAAGACCCACAGGGACCTGTTAATTTTCTTGAAGAAAAAAAAACAGAACTTGAAGATAAATTATAATAAAAATTTTAAGTGCCAGCATAAGGCACAGCTAAGATGTCATTGATTTTATTTATTTATTGATGTTGTTGATTGAACATCAATAACTGTCAAATGGTTGTAAATTTTTACTATTTATGTTGGTCAAAGAAAAGTTTGAAACCCATAATGATGTATGTTTGCCATCGCAGTATATTAGAAGCTGAGGCAGAAAGATCCCAAGTTTATGTCCAGCCTGGGCAGAGTAGAGTCTTGCCTACATTTCCTCATCCCACCCCCTCATGAAAAAGGTTTGAGGTGATAAGCTTGTGTTAATTTTTTTTTTAGGCAAACCCAGCAGACTTTACCCCCTTTTTATGAGAGAGAGAGGGTGAGAGAGAATTGATGTACCAGGACCTCCAGCCACTGTAATTGAACTCCAGATGTGCACACCACCTTGTGTGCATGTGTGACCTTCCACATGTGTCATCTTATGTATCTGGCTTATGTGGGACATGGGACGTCAAATATGGGTCCTTACACTTCACAGGGAAGTGCCTTAACTGATAAGCCATCTATCCAGCCCTGTTAATGGTTTTTGAGTAAGAAACTTCATATTAGGCCTCGGATTGATGGTTCAGTGGTTAAAGGTAGCTGCTTACAAGGCCTGTCAGGGTTCAATTCCCCAGCCACCAACATAAAGCCAGATAGGCCTTTGATTGAAGTGGCAAGCGACTCTGTTGCACCTGTATGCATGTACACATGCCACTACATTAAAAAGTTTATTTTTTATTTTTATTTATTTATTTGAGAGTTATAAACAGGGAGAGAAAGAGGCAGATATATATAGAGAGAATGGGCACGCCAGGGCCTTCAGCCACTGCAAATGAACTCCAGGTGTGTGCGCCCTCTTGTGCACCTAGCTAACGTGAGTCCTGGGGAATCAAGCCTTGAACCCTGGTACTTAGACTTCACAGGCAAGCACTTAACCAGTAAGCCATCTCTCCAGCCCAAAAAGTTAATTTTTGTTTTTTTGAAATAGAGTCACAATTTTTAGCTAAGCTGGCTCAGACCTCACTTTGTGTAGCCCTGGCTGACCTTGAACTTGTGGCAGTCCTCTTGTGTTAGTCTCTCAGGTGCTGGATTATAGGCATGAAGCACCATACTTTTGAAGTCTTTCCCCCCCCCCCCCATAAGCATCTCTAATAACAAAAAGAAATCAGGGACCTAGGGAGATGGCTAAAGGCACTTGGTTGCAAAGCCTGCAGGCCCAGGGTCAAGGGTCAATTTACCAGCACCCACATAAAGCTAGATACGTTTTAAGAGGGCTGGAGAAATGGCTCAGTGGTTAAAGGCACTTGCAAAGAACCACTTAGGTTTATATTCCTGTAGAAGTAAACATGTAGGTGTCATACTTCATTAGGGAAATTATACTGACCCTCTAAGAATTTTTATATTTACACACACCTAATCTGAAAACTGTTTTTTTCTGTTCTTTTTTTTTTTTTTTTTTTAAGTGTTTTTCAAGGCAGGTTCTCATTCTAGCCCAGGCTGACCTGGAACTCACTCTGTAATTCCAGGCTGGCCTCAAACTCATGGTGATCCTCCTACCTCTGCCTCCCTTGTGCTAGGATTAAAGTCATGTACCACCATGCAGGCTTGAAAACATTTTTAAAGGATTTTATTTATTATTTATTTGAGAGAAAGAGAATTGGGTGCACCACACCCTCTAGCCACTGCAAATGAACTCCTGTTGCATGTTCCCCCTTGTGTATCTGGCTTTACATGGGTACTGGGAATCAAGTCCAGGTCCTTAGGCTTTACAGGCAAGGACCTTAACTGCTGAACTCTCTCTCCAGCCCCAAAACATGTTTTAAAGCCAGCATTAGAATAGAAAGGAAGAATCTTAGAATTATAAGACAAAAATAAGTAATCTGAGATCTTACATGATTATGTTTTTGGTCTAATATTTAAATAAAAGTATAGGTGGTAAAAATGCAGTAGATAGGTCACACATCATTTTCCTTCAGTCAGTATCACATGTACTTGCTTTATTATGGTGGCTATTGGTGACATACATTAGAGTTAACATATTTTCTAAAAAATTATTGAAAATTAGTGGTATTTCTTTCTTTTTTTGTTTTAGGACAAAATGTTTCACTTTTGGGTAAATACATTCTTTATACCAGGACCAGAGGAAACCTCAGAAAAAGTAGAAAACGGAAGTCTCTGTGATCAGGAAATTGATAGTATTTGCAGTATAGAACGTGCAGATAATGACAAGGAATATCTAGTGCTCACTTTAACAAAAAACGATCTTGACAAAGCAAACAAAGACAAGGCCAACCGATACTTTTCTCCAAATTTTAAGGTTAGTTAAAATTTTGAACATTGGTGTTTGTGTGCCATATTCTAAGTGTGTATTCATTTACTTAACTAAATTGTGTTCATATTCTTCAGATTTAAAAATAAGACTGATTTGCAAACATTCCTAAATGTTGTCTGTCATTTTCCTTTACCTTTCCTGATATCCTACTGATTTTTCCTTTTTCTTACCATACCTCCCCCCCCCTTTTTTGTCATTTTATGGTACTTGTTTTGGTCATGTGTAACAAACTTAATTTGTTTTAAAAAGTTTTGGATGGGCTGCAGAGATGGCTTAGTGGTTAAGGCGCTTGCCTGCAAAGCCAAAGAACCCAGGTTTGATTCCCTAGGACCCACGTAAACCAGATGCACAAGGTGACACATGCATCTGAACTTTGTTTGTACAGGCTGAAGGTCCTGGTGCACCCATATTCATATTCTCATTATCTCTCTTTCTCTTTGTCTTTGTCTTTCTCTCATGAAATAAAATTTTAAAACCGTTTTAGAGATAAGATCTTGCTCTGGAGTCCAGCCTGGCCTAGAACTTGTATCTTCCTGTCTCAACTTCACCCAACAACCATTAACTTTTTTTTGAGGTAGGGTCTCACTCTAGCTCAGGCTGACCTGAAATTCACTATGCAGTCTCAGGGTGGTCTTGAACTCACTGTAATCCTCTTACCTCTTTCTCCCTACTGTGGGATTAAAGGTGTGCGCCACCATGCCCAGCTCCATTAGCTTTTAAAATATCTTTTCCTTCAGTTAACTGTTCTAATATTATAAATTTACTTGTTGAATTGACTCAGTGGTGGAATGGGAGGGAGGGAGGGGAGGGGAGGGAGGAGAGGGATGTAGGTAGGAAGAAAGAAACTTTTGTTACAAATAGAAACTTGCTTAGGTATTGGTAAATGAATGCAATATTATATCATGGTAAGCACTATGAAAAAGGAGACTTGCTAGAGAGTAATGTTTTTTTTTTAAAGCTAGTATGGTCTGATTACATAGTGGGTATTTAAGGAGAGGTCTAAGAAAATACCTAGAAAAGAGGGAAGAGTAGATGCAAAAACCCTGAAGCAAGAATGAATTTGGTCTGTTTGAGAAGCAGAAGTCATTTTGATTCTTTGACTGATGAGAGTGGATGTGATAACCAGTCCTGGTGTGGAGGTGCTGGAGTGTTTTCAACACAGAAAAGATTGTGGTCTGTTTTGTCTTTGAATATTCCTTCACACTTTCTCTTCCCTTAAAATACAGGATGGCAAGAAAATTAGGTTAGAGATAGTAAATTAGAAGCTGGGAGATAGTTAGGGGTCCATTAACAGTGGCTTAGTTCCCCTGAGAAGTAGTGGGTAGTGGCTGGGAGGGATAACAAGACCTCTCCAGTCAGATGAGGATGGTATTTTTGAAGCCAGAACTTAGAGTTGGCTGATGAAGCAAATACTGGTTGTAAGAGACTCATATGGGAGAAGCTATAGACATAATGAAGATCCATTTCGAATCATATCTACTACTCACTGGGTGTGAGTTTCCAAGCTTTTCCATGCAGTTTTTTTTTTTTTTTCTTTTGGAGTTAGTTGGACAGATTTTTTTTTTTTTTTTTGACCAACCCTACAAAGGCCATTGACCCACTCTACTCACTTCCACTGTGTTCAATGTTAATTTCCTCCTGCCTTTTTTTTTTTTTTTAAGTGAAGCTTTTAGGGGCTATTAGATGCTGTCTAGCCATCATTATTATTAATAAGTATTTGCATGTTTTGTAGTATTGTTAATATTAGAAAATAAGTTGAGTTTCCAATAAGTAGTAAGTAACATTTTTAGAACTCAGTCATTTTTAAATTGAATTTTGTGATTGAGAAGCATTTTGTGAACTCTTGAGGTCATTACTTTCAACTTTGCATTTTTGTAGAATTATATATAGTGTTGTAGCTTATATTTCTTTAGACATCCACATTTATCTTTTCAGTATATAGCAAGAAAGACAATGTTGCAAATCTCAAGAGGACCATTTAAAAAGCAGTTGCCCTTTAAAGTTCATGTTTGTTATAGGACTTAAAGTGAATTTTAAAAGCAAGTATTTTTTCTAAGTAATATAAAAGTAGTCATAATTATCAGCTTTCATTTAAAATTTCCTTTCTGTAGGTGAAGCTGTACTTTACAAAAACAGTAGAGGAGCCCTCAAATCCAGAGGCTAGCAGTTCAACCTCCGTGACACCGGATGTCAGTGACAATGAGCCTGATCATTACAGATACTCTGATACCACCGACTCTGACCCTGAGAATGAACCTTTCGATGAAGACCAGCACACGCAGATTACGAAAGTCTGATTGTTTTCTATCAAGAGGGATAAAATACCATGAAAACAAACTTGAATAAACTGAAAATGGACCTTTTTTTTTTAATGGCAATAGGACATTGTGTCAGATTACCAGTTATAGGAACAATTCTCTTTTCCTGACCAATCTTGTTTTACCCTATACATCCACAGGGTTTTGACACTTGTTGTCCAGTTGAAAAAAGGTTGTGTAGCTGTGTCATGTATATATACCTTTTTGTGTCAAAAGGACATTTAAAATTCAATTAGGATAAATAAAGATGGCACTTTCCCATTTTATTCCAGTTTTATAAAAAGTGGAGACATACTGATGTGTATACGTAGGAATTTTTCCTTTCATGTTCTGTCACCAACTGAAGTGGCTAAAGAGCTTTGTGATTGACAGGTTCACATCCTACCCCTTTGCACTTGTGGCAACAGATAAGTTTGCAGTTGGCTAAGAGAAGTTTCTACAGGGTTTTACTACATTCTAATGCATGTATTCAGGTTAAGGGAATGGAAGGAATGCTCAGAAAGGAATATATGTTGTGCTGGACTCTGGACCAGATGCCATCTCCAGCTACTTTACATGCACCTTTCTTTAGCATGCTACAGTTTCTAATTGGGACATTTGAAGAATTGGCCGCTGTCACTGCTTGTTGTTTGTGCATTTTTTAAAAAGCATATTGGTGCTAGAAAAGGCAGCTAGAGGGAGTTAATTTGTATTGGGGTACAGGAATGAACCTTCTACTACATCTTAAGAATCCAAAAATGAAGGGATATAAAAAAAAAGGTGGTCATAGATAGACACAGCAACAATGACTTAACCATACAAATGTGGAGGCTATCAAAGAATGGGTTTGAAGCATAGAAATTGACAATGATTTATTAAGTGTTTTCTTAATTGTAATGACTGCTCCAACTCCTGTGTAACCAAGGCCAGTGCTACAGTCAGATGCTATTAGTACCGACATCAGTCAACAACATATAGTTACTTTTATTAGTTTTCAATCATATACCTGCTGTGGATGCTTCATGTGCTGGCTGCCAGCTTCTTTTACTCATTAAATATAAAATCTTTTTGTAATACTTCACAGGAAGTTTCAATTTGAGATTCTACAGTAAGCAGTTTTTTTTTCTTTAAAGATTTATGATGCACTTACTCAATCCAGTAGCTGTCAGACGTTCCGCCCTTTTGACCTTACACATTCTATTACAATGAGTTTTGCAGTTTTGCACATTTTTTAAATGTCATTAACTGTTAGGGAATTTTACTTGAATACTGAATACATATAATGTGTATATTAAAAAAGACATTGTGTTAAAAAGGAAATTAGAGTTGCAGTAAATTTTCAGCACTGCACAAATAATAAGGCATTTAATTTTTTCAGTAGAAATTGTCCTGCATATGCTTTATCGACTTGCTATTGAAGGAATAGCTCTTTCTTAATGTGCAGTGTTGAGTCATTTCTTCATAGTGCTAGAGTTGGGATTAGGCTTAAATATCATGTGTTTGATATGCCCAGACTGCATACAGTTTAAGGCAGAGTACAACTACTATTGAAATGGTAATGTGAAGATACTATTAAAAAGGGTTTTTATTTCCAGGAATTTGGTGTCTTTCAAAAATTAGACTTTGACCTTGATATTTGAATACTCAGCCATTATATTTCTTAATGGTGTAAAGTCCCATTTTCAATAACTTATTGGTGCTGAAATTGTTCACTAGCTGTGGTCTGACCTAGTTGATTTACAAGTACAGATTGCATAGGACCTACTAGAGCAGCATTTATAGAGTGTGATGGTAAATAGATTAGGCAGAACTTCATCAAAATATTCCTAGTAAATAATGTTGATATGTTTTCCATACCTCATTAGTTTCATTCAACCAATAAAGTTTTTAAATTTTTAATGAAGCTCTTAGGATTTACACATTTATATTTAAACATTGATACACAGAATACTGATTGACTGTTCATAAGTTACATTGGTAAAGTTAAAGACTATTCCTAAGATCTCACCATTGAAATTTGTATGCCACCTTATCTTTCATAAAAGCTGAAAATTGTTGACTAAAATGAAAATCACCTATCCGTATGTTTTAAAGATAAGTTATGAATGCTATTCTTTGTTACAGTTTTGGGCATAGCATGTTAAAACATAACTTGTATTGTTCCAATATGTAACACAGAGGGCCAGGTCATAAACAATGACGTTACAATGGGCTTTTGCACTGTTATTATTTTTCCTTTGGAATGTGAAGGTCTGAATGAGGGTTTTGATTTTGAATGTTTCAGTGTTTTTGAGAAGCCTTGCTTACATTTTATGGTGTAGTCATTGGAAATGGAAAAATGGCATTATATATATATTATATATATAATACTCTCCTTACTTTATTTCAGTTACCATCCCCATAGAATTTGACAAGAATTGCTATGACTGAAAGGTTTTTGAGTCCTAAATAAAAAAAAAAAACTTTATTTATGACAGTATTCATGATTAGCCTGAAGTTCTGTAGGTAATCTCTCCCATTTCTGGAATGTTTTCTTAGACTTTTTGGATGTGCAGCAGCTTACATGTCTGAAATCACTTGACAAAGGCATCACTTTTAAGAAAGCTTACAGTTGGGCCCTGTACCATCCAAAACCCTCTGTAATTCCTCTTGGACATTTTTTGCCATAATTACAAAAGGGTAGCTGAATAAATAGCGTCTCCGTTCTTTGCTGTGGCACAGGTTAAAAACTTAAGTGGAGTTTACCGGCAGCATCAAATGTTTCAGCTTTAAAAAATAAAAGTAGGGTACAAGTTACTTGTTTAGTTCTAGAAAATTTGTGCAATATGTTCATAACGATGGCTGTGGTTGCCACAAAGTGCCTCGTTTACTTTCAATACTGTTACTGTGTCATGCATGCAGATGGGAGGGGTGGAACTGTGCACTAAAGTGGGGGCTTGAACTAGTATTTGGCAGAGTTGCCTTCTACCTGCCAGTTCAAACGTTCAATCTGTTTTCATGTAGAACATAGATACTTAAGATTCAGTCTGTAAAACAGCCTTACTCTGATTCAGCCTCTTCAGATACTCTCGTGCTGTGCAGCAGTGGCTCTGTGTAAACGCTATGCACTGAGGATACACAAATACGACGTGTACAGGATCATGCCTCATACCAATCAGATGTCCATTTGTTACTGTGTTTGTTAACAACCCTTTATCTCTTAGTGTTATAAACTCCACTGAAAACTGATTAAAGTCTCATTCTTGTCATTGTGTGGGTGTTTTATTAAATGAGAGTATAATTTCTTAGGTCTGTTGAAATTCTAAATAATGAGCAGCCAAATATCATTACCAAGTTTCTGTAGTTTTTTTTTTTTTTTTTTTTCTTGTTTTCTCTACCCCTGCTATCCTTTAGAGCCTACTATGATGAAAGCATGGCCTTTGTGATTTTGGGAGTAGATTAGTATCTGTCTACTCATGGTTAAGAGGAGCACCTTGAACTTAAGTCACCACTTACTCAGTTGTTCCAGGCACATTAAGTAATATTGTAATCTTGAAAAAGTTCAGGGTTCTTGGAAAATGGTGCTTAATTTTGGCTTATGAAGCCAGTTCTTTGATGCTTCATATCTGCTTTGTGGCTTCCCCCATATCATAATGCTATCCCATCAGCACACAGGAAGCTTCACTGACTTGTCCCATAGAAAATTTGATATTCCAGAATAGTGGGCTGGATTTTATGTTATTTCCAATATTCTTAAAAACTTAGAAGACTAAGGCATGTCCTCTCAACAAAACTATGATAATATGTGAAAATGTGGTTTGTGCAAATGTTTTGAAAGTCAACTGACCATTACTGTAACTGTGGAATTCTAATGTTTTAAGTTTACAGCTTCTCTGTGTGACTAAATGTGAATATGTTATAATGTAAAGAAGTGTGAAGTTTGTATGTAATCACACATTTTCTTTATAGGTTTAAGTAATATGTATGGATGAAAACTATTAGAGTCAAAGTATTTTGATTTATAGGAAGTTTTGGTAATGTTTGAAAAGTAGGAAGTTCCTGGTGTTTTGTTTTTGATCATGTCCTCATTGCACTGTAATTTAAGTTGACTTGGGTTGAGTGAATGCCATCACCATTTCCATTGAGAATGTAAAAATCCCCAGTGTTTTACACGCAGGCTTCTAAAAGGCTTCCAAAAATCAAGACCCATAAATCCAGTTAGTTTACTCCCTACGTGAAACCCTTTAGGCTCTTGATTAGCAGTACACTGACACTCCATTTGTTGCTCCATCTTAAATGTTGCACACGTAACTGTTAGTCAGCAGCGCTGTTGATAGGCACAGAGAAGTGCTGAATGGAAACAATGGAAGGAAACTGGTGCAAGGATAGTCCCTAAAACCAAGCAAACATGGCTATGAAATGTTCTTGAAGACAAAATGTTAAAAGGTTGATTTTCCTGTGGAATGACATAGCTCTAGGAAGCCCAACATAAAAGTTCTTTTCAGTGTTAGAACAACTTTTTAATGATCACAATCTCTCTGTTTTCCCATTTTTCAAGAGATTTTCCTTATGTCAGAATTTACGTGGGTTGTCACTCTGACAAGTTCATGTGGCTGATAGCTTTAAACATTTGCAGTGTGAAGGCAGGAAAGGGCAGAGTAGTGTCATTGATGGTAGTGCTTGTTGGTTCTGAAGTTGTCTGTTCTGAGAACACTTTCCCAACACAACAGTCATCACATAATTCCACCACCTGTAGAGATAACAGCCATTACTAAATACACTTTCGTGACTACACCATTTCTGTTTATTCATGTGTACATTTTCTTTTTTAAAATGAATTTATACTGTGCATATCCTTTGAGCTCAATTGTTTGCTTCAGGAAATGAACACTGATTTGATGACTTTCTAATGCTACAGATGCAGAGATGTGTGGTCATAGAATATTCCAGTTCTCTGATTAGTTGTGAATATTTGCATATTGTTGACATTAGGATACTAAGTGTTTAAAATAGTTCACATTGATTTAGCACAGGCAAATTTAATGTGGATGGACATTTCCAAGAACTGGTCTAAAGCAGAATGTGTGAAACGTTCTATTAGCAGTTCACACTATCACCTTTTTATTTCCCTTATGGATTGGGGAAAGAATAAAAATGAATTTTTCTGCTCTCATAATTCCCAAACAATTGCTCAATTTAAGGCAGATCAGTGTCTGACCCCCACCCCCTAGTAAAAGCAAGAAGCTGCTTCTGGTTTAACACTCAGCTGTCTTTAAATCTGTGTGCTCATGTGACTTTCATCACATAAAAAGTATTTCGTGAATGGTTACCTTTTAGCTCAAACGCTGTGTTTTCTACTGTTGTGGGCTTATAGCAAAACAAAACTCTTGACAGTTATTTGAGAATTTCGGTGAAACAGTTGAAAGCATTATATACAACTTATAAAATAATGTGCTGATATCTTAAACAATTTTACCTTTATGGGAGACAACTGCCATTTTTGAGCATTACCACATTTTAAAATAAAGCTGCATATTTTTAAATGAAGTGTTTAACAAGGATTTATATTTTTCTTTTTTAAATTAAAAATTTATGTCTTCTCTGTTACATGTGGATTCTCATCTGTCCTTTTTAACAGTTAGAGTTTTTGTGTGGAATAGAGCAAGGCTTGCAGTCATGGACATGGTTTCAACTTGAAGTGAGATTTTCAGTTTGTAGATGTGGTTTACCGTAGCCAGTGACTTACTAAAATTTGTGTACACTTCTAGGATTTTTTTTCTTTTTGCCTACTCTGTACAGTTGCTCAAATGATAACCCACATTTGCAAATGCTCTTTTAGTATCCAATTTCTGTTTAAATTGCCCTTATGATCTAATGAGTTTGCAAACGTGAGCATGTGTGCATTGGTGTGGGTGCTTGTGGGGTGTGAATGGGAGAATTAGTTTTAATAGTACTAGATTCATGAGATTAAACTTGCTTCAGGCAAACATTTCTTATGGGAATTTTGCATTTCATTGTAATGAAAACTGTCAATTCTGGGTAACCTTTGACATAGTAATGAATCTTGAATATTAATGAATTTGTTAGTAGCATCTTGACATGTGCATTAATGAGTTATTTGAAAGTTGTTCATTAAACCAAAGTTGGATTTTTGGAAATGTTCTTTATCGAGTTCCATTTGGCTACTGATGGACATAAGAGTAGCAATGCCTTCCTATGGAGACTATTTTTTCTTTAAAAAAATTAAAAAAATTAATTATTTTGATGATTTGTTCTTTTTTAGCTTTTTATTCACCTAACAAATATCAAGACCCTGCTGTATATCACAAATGTTTGGGAGACATTATTGAGCACAATTGACACACTCTGTTCTTGCTGTTGAGTTTATCCTCCAAGGAGAAAGTAAGTAGTCTTCACCAAAGTATTTATGAGCTGTAATACACGCTAGGAAATTGGAGATACAAACATTCTATGTGCTCCTATAAATTTCTATTCTTGAGTTTGCATGAGGCACATGTATTTCATTCCAGCGAAACCACTGTGAAAATGGCGAGACACTAGTAAGGAAAGGCAATGAGGAAAGTCCCCTGGATTATCCAGTTTCTTCCCTCTGCAGTGACCAATGAATGGTGCACCTTGTTCTCGACAGTATGGCTCTTGTCAGCCTGCGTCTTGAGTAACTACAGGGAACAGAGCACCATTAAATTTTCCCTTCTCCCACACTGAGCGAAAAACAAGAACATCACACTGATATTTTGGGACAATTTATCACTATAGTGCAGTTTATTTTACTTTAGTGTTTGGATTTCTTGAGCAACAAAGAAAATGAAGCAAAACACAGAGGACATTCAAACAACCGGATCCCATTAAGTTCTAAGACATCAGTAGTTGTTAAGATGTGTGAGACATTGTTCTGGAAGCTTGGCATATGAGTGAGGGAATATCAAGTCCCTGCTGTTGTAGAGCAGGGTAGTAAATGCAGTGGGAGAGAGTGTGGTCAGGATTGTGAGGTGAGCCATTGTAGAGCTGCATAGGGGATTCAATAGCCTCAATGGGAGTGTGTGATTAGAATAGATGGAAATCCTGGCATTTAAATTTTCATGCTTTCAATCAACAAAGATGCACTCAGAATTCTCTTTAAAGTTCTGTTCTGGCTCAAACTCTATGTTTGATTTTTCAATACAGCTGAGGATTTTTTTTTTAAGGATTTATTTTTATTTACTAGAGATAGAAAGAATGGGTGTACCAGGGCCTCTAGCCACTGCAAATGAACTCCAGACCCATGCACCACCATGTGTATCTGGCTTAACCTGGGACTTGGAGAATTGAACCTGGGTCCTTAGCTTCACAGGCAAGTGCCTTAACTGCTAAGCCATCTCTCTAGCCCAAAGCTGAGGATTTTTAATGAATACCACCCGAAGTAGCCGTAATATTCAAAACCATTTTGTTCTCTAATTTGGTTTGGCAAAATCTATATGAAAAAGCTGGTCCTTATTCTGAATTGAGTTCATTTTTTAGTTTTTGTGTACGTGTGTGTGTGTGTGTGTGTATTTTGAGAATACTAACATTAACTTCTTAAGTTAAAATTATTAACTTAAACATTTCTATAGAGCTGAAAGGAAATGCCATTTATGATTTATTAATGGGAAACAAATAAATTTTCAGTCATACAGGAAAAAAAGGTGAGATTTATGGCCTAGTGCTATATATGCTTTCTTATCCAAAAGTCTGGAAAAATACCAGTATCTAAAATAAAAGATCCTTTAAAAATATTTTTATTTGTGAGCAGAGTGACAGAAATAGAGTGAGTATGGGTGTGCCAGGGCCTCTTGCCAACTAGATGGAGATGTTGCTTGGTTTTGTTTCTTTTAGCTTTGTCCCAAAGGTAAGCCTCACTTTGGGGGGGTGTACAGCACTCCACATGGAACACACTGTATATGATCAGTTAAAATAGAATACAGCTTTCTGGCCAGAGGGGCCTATAAGAGTCTCATAAAAGGGCCAGAGGGCATTGGGCCTATTCTCCTATTGGGTGGGACACTGGAAGGAATCTTGAGTGCTAGAAAGGGGATTTTCTAGTTCTACCTTTAAGCTTCCACATGCACAGGATAGACCCCCGAAGTAGCACAGAAAAGCCTTGAAAAACGAAGTTGAGATTGGAGCTGCCACTCACAGAATGTGAGACAGAACTCAGTCTGAGGCCAACAGTTGATTAAAATGTTTTTCAGAAAGTTATAATAGGACCAAATTATATACCACACAGGATACAACATTTCTAGGAAAAACTAGACCAATTTCCAAGGCAAAAAAGACCACCAAGAGACAGCAAGAGTAAGATAACCCAGATTTAATTATCAGATATAAAAACAACTGTTATACTCTGTGAGATAAAAGTGGATGGGAAAACAAACATTCTCAGGAAAGAAAATGGTAAAAAGAACTACATGAGGACTGAAGAGGAAACTGAGTGGTTAAAGGTGTTTGCTTGCAAAACCTGATGGCCCACGTAATGCCAGATGCACAAAGTGGTGCATGCATCTGGAGTTTGGAGCAGCTAGTGGCCCTGACAAGCCCAAACTTCCTGCCCCTTCTCTCAAAAAAAAAAAAAAAAAACAAATGAAAAATATATTGCGCAATTACAGTATCCGAAATAAAAATAACACACTAACTGGACAGTAGAGGAATGGAAATGACTAAGAGAAGTGCAAGTAAAAATAACTTGTTATATATCTAATTTCAGTGATAATTTGGGAATCTCAAAGGTAGATGTGACTTTAAAAAGCAAAATGTATCTGACTGCATTTAGCTACAGGAAGCCTTCATGAAATAACAAGCCCAGTGCTTTTGTGCAGCTGCCATAGGTATGTCTGAAAAAGCTCCTGCTGCTTGTCAGTTATATTGAGTAAGGAAACAGCATTTTCCCAGGCCCCTGCTTGGTCATTATGAGAATTATTTGTAACAGTGTTATATGGCCTTAAGACATTTAAGACATGTTTCAAATGCCCCATCTATACATAGTTTATGATGTTGGTGATATATGCACTAACAGGAAGTTTTTCTAATTGGTGTGATCTGGAGAGATGGTGAATACTTGCTATGTAAGCCTGAGGACCCGAGTAGGGATCCCCAGAACCCATGTAAAAAAATAAATAAATATACATATGTGTGTGTGTGTGTGTGTGTGTGTGTGTAGTTGCACGTGCCTGTGATCCCAGTCCTGGGGTGGTAGAGACAGAGATCCCTATGGCTAGTCAGTCTAGCCAAATTAAAGAGCTCCAGGTTTAGTTAGAGACCCTGTCTCAAGAAATAAGGTGGAGACTGATTAAGGAAGACACATGATGTCAACCTCTGGCCTCCACCTGCATATATCCCCCCCCACACACAATGCACTCACACACATATGAACATGCATGCACACCACAGAAATGCAAAAACAAAAAAGTTTCCTGATTGGATCCACTAGGTTGAAACCTACAGTAGAAGCAATATTTGGGAACTTAGCAGCATCAACAATTGTCAAGTCCGTCCCTCAACTCAATGCCTAATTACTGCTTTTCTTGCTGGCTCATATTAACTGATTTAGTTTTGGCCACAGGAACTTTCCAAATGTGATTTTTGTAACAGAGATGTTAACACACACACAAAAAATGATTTATTGTGTAGGGGCAACATGATTTTCAATAGAAAAAGGTTATAATAGAAAAAAGTGTTTAATGCTGGTTGACCGAGTAAACATTACTGTGAGTTTGGAGCAAAACTGAGCTGGTATTATATTTGGAGATATGGTTTCCTGATGAAGCAGAAGAATTTCAAGGTTTTAAAGAGTAACTCCCATTCTTATACTAGAGCCATTCGACTTTTACAAGGTAGCATAAATTCTTGTAATGGCTGTAATAATTCTCAGTTTAAGAGTTCAATGCTTGTTGCATTTACTTGTAATAAAGTGGGGAGTACAATTCTATCCATCTTCTGCATGAGACTAAGGAGTAGCTTGTTGAGTGTAGCAGAGCTGGGAAGTGGTAGAGACAGGATCTAAATTCAGGTGTTATTGTTTGAATCATGTGGTTAACCTTTGGTCCCCTTTCTGAGGCTGTGTTGGGAGGCAGTAAAACCTATAATAGGTGAAGTCTAGTGGAAGTTACATCATTTGGGACATGCATTTTTTTTTTTTTTTTTTTGATTTTTTGTGGTACAGTCTTGATGTAACCCAGGCTAACCTAGAATTCACCATGTACTCAGGCTGGCCTTGAACTCACAGTGTTCCTCCTACCTCTGCCTCCCAAGTGTTGAGATAATAGGTATGCACCACCACATCCATGCGTTTGAAGGGCGCCCTGACCCCCTTCCTGTCTCTTGCTTCCTGGCCCTTATGAAGTGAATAATCTTCCTCCATCACGTGTCCAAACTGTGTATTGTGTGCCACAGGCCCAAAGCAAAAATACCAAAAGACTGATACTTCCAAAAGTCAGCTAAAGTAAAACTTTCTTGTTTTCAGGTATTGTGCCACAGTGATGGAATGCTAAATAACACAAGTCAATTTGATTGTTGAGCCTAGGCTATATTTACAACTGTATATGTATGTTCATTTTTACAAAATGGGATCTTAGGTTTTCTTTAAGAACCTAGGCTTGAAACTGGAATGGGTAGAAAAGTGACATAAAAATGGTTCCAACACATAGTTCTCAAAACTCCTTTACACTCTTAAAAGTTTAAAGACTGCAGAGAGGTTTTGTTGTTGATAGTCAACATGTCTGAAACTAAAACAGACACCATTTGTTACCTGATAAATACTTGTAATATAAAGTAACAATAAACCCATAACATATTAGCACAAATTATATTTAATATGATATATTTCCAATGCCAAAATTATAGTGATAAGTGTGTTTAAAAATCATTTCTTCATATTTCTTTTAAGTTCTCTAATTTTTAAATATTTATTTATTTGAGGGGGAGGGAGACCGAGACAATGGGTACACTAGAGCCTCTAGCCACTATAAATGTACTCTAGACATATGCACCACTTTGTGCATCTGGCTTTACTACTGGGGAATTGAACTCCTGGTCATTCGGCTTTGCAAGCAAGTCCCTTTAACCACTGAGCCATTGCCCCAGCCCACATTTATTCAAATTTCTTGAATACTTGCCTTGAATGAGAACAGCTCAATTTTCACGTATATGTCTGCCCCTGATCTTATTGTGATATGTTGTTTTGGTTGTAACATATGAAGAAAATAGGAACTCACACACAAACTCATTATTTATTTATTTTCAAGGTAGGGTCTCTAGCTCAGGCTGACCTGGAATGCATTCTGTAGTCCCAGGCTGTCCTCTTAACAGTGATCCTCCTACCTCTGTCTCCAGAATACTGGTATTAAAGGTGTGCAACACCATGCTCAGCATACACAGTTTTAAAGGAGAGGAATTTTAAGAGTCCTTTTGGACAGTTGTAAACATTTGATACTATCAAACTGGTCATGCATAATTTCTATTTCTTTCTTTCTCTCTCTCTCTCTCTCCCTCTCTCTCTCTCTCTCAATCTTTTGGTGTTTTGAGATAGGTCTCACTCTAGCCCAGGCTGACCTGGAATTCACCATGGAGTCTCAGGGTGGCCTCGAACTCACAGCGATCCTCCTACCTCTGCTTCCCAAGTGTGAGATTAAAGGTGTGCACCACTGCTCCCAGCTTTTTTTTTTTTTTTTTGAGACAGGGTCTTGCTGTGTGGCCAGGCTGACCTAAAAAGTGCCTATCTCCACTTCTCAAGAGTTCTGGGATTACAGATGTACATTGTTGTGCCTGGCTACAGTTTCCTAAAAGTGGACTGCCGTGTGGAATTATAAGCACTCCATGAACTTTTTGTACTATTTTATTATCTTGTTCTTTGAACAGATATGTTATGCTTGATTCTGTGGCATCATCCATGGATTAATTGGAAACAATATATATGTATTTACTATATTTATTATGTATTATCCAATGTAAATATATAATATATTGTATATTATCATTTACTATATTTATCATATATTTATTTACTGGATTGGTTTACATGACATGGGACACGCAGTATTAACTGGCTATCTATCTGCACATTGAAGAGGCTGAAAACCTGGTAGCTGCTCAGTCTATGAAACTGGATGCTTCAGCAGTCCCAGTCTAGAGTGAGAGGCCTGGATGATTCTTGGAGAGTCACTGGCCTTCAGTTTCATTCCGGGAAGCCAAGGAAGCTGGAGTAAGATGGCAGCAGCAGGAACCAAGGCTGGCAGCTCTGCTTTCTCTACCAATCTACATCTGGCCCACCCATTAGAAAGGTCTTCCTCCCTCCATTCATCTTCTCTGGAAATGTCCTCAGAGACCCACTCAAAGGCAATTCTTGTTTGATTTTAGATGCCAGTCAACTTGACAGTGAACCATCACACTGAGTTGTACAGATCTCACTAATATTTACACACTTCCTTGTACAGAATTTAACACATCACATTTGTTCCTGTTACTGCTGAGCTCTGAAGGTCTTAGGTACTGAGACGTTCAAAATGGCAGGTAAAAGATTTCTAAAACATAAGTTGAATTTTTTAATCATGGCAGGTGTGTGTATAGTGTATGTGTGGTATGTGATGTGTGTGGTGCATGCACATGGATATGCAGATGCGCAAGAGTGAAGAAGCCAGGGGAGGACACTGAGTGTGCTTGCTTATCTGCCTGTTTCCTTGAGATGGAATTTCTCTCAACAGCCCAGAGCTGCTTGCTGTCTTCCTTCAGAGTTATTCTCTGGTCTCTGCCCCTGACAGGAATAGGGACATGCCTGGCCATGCCCAGCTGTTTATGCGGGTACTGAGGAGTTGAACTTGGGCAGTCTCGGGCCCTCATGCTTGTGCAGTGTTCCTGACCACTGAGACAATTCCCTGGCCCTTATAAGCCTGAGTTTATTACTGCCAACAAATATTGTTGTTTCTTGAAAGTCTCTCGATATTCTATGCCCGCACATTGAAGATCACCACTGCAAGAGGCTTGATTGCGGAGAAGCAAACAGAAGATTATTTACCTATAAGGTTTAGGCAAATTAATTTGGGGGATGTTGAAGAATTTGAAAATGAAATCTCAGAATTATTGGTAGCAGTCTTTGACAAATCAGGGGAAATAGGAAAGTCCAAGCACTCAGAAAGTAGAAAAGATTGCCTTAGCTCTCCAGAGGGATGGATTCTTGGTAACGAAGCCCAGTATATTCAACACAGATTCCCAGAAAAAGACTAATATATTCAGTGGCAGGCAGTTTATAAAACATTAGAAAACAATAAGGTGGTCACCAGATGCCAATGTGAGCTTCTTTTGAAAATCATCTCAAATTTTATTTTTCCTTAGTGATTATCTGTATAATGCTTTGCATGAAGGATATTTAAAATTTTTTCATTTATTTATTTGAGAGAGGAAAGACAGAAAAAATGGGCATGCTAGGGACTCTTGCTACTGCAGACCAGCTCTAGATACATGTGCTGCTTTTGTGCATCTGGCTTTACATGGGGACTGGGGAATTGAGCCCAGGCCATCAGGCTTTGAAGACAAGCACCTTTAGCTGCTAAAGCATCTCTCCAGCTGAAGAATTTTTTAAAATATTTTTATGGGTTGGGGGATTGGCATGCCAAGGCCTCCAGTTACTACAATCAAACTCTGACTTGTGTGCTGCCTTGTGTGAATGTGTGACCTTGCACACTTGTGTCATCTTGTGCGTCTGGCTTACGTGGGGTCTGGAGAGTCAAACATGAGTCCTTAGGCTTCACAGGCAAGTGCCTTAACTGCTAAGCCACCTCTCCAGCCCTAAAGAATATTTTTTATGTAGTGTACTGGTTAGACTCAAAATTTATTTGATGAAGAATCCTGTAGAGTACTGCCATATGCAAGATACTGGGAGGCAAAGAACAAGTCTTGAGAGACACAGATGATGAAAACTAAAAGAATTTTCTTTGAGAACGGAGAAGGCCAAAAGTATTGTCAAGTGTCATAAAAAAATTGAAGACTAGCCGGGTGTGGTGGCGCACGCCTTTAATCCCAGCTCTTGGGAGGCAGAGGTAGGAGGATCATGAGTTCAAGGCCACCCTGAGATTGCATCATGAATTCTAGGTCAGCCTGAGCTAGAGTGAGACCCTACCTTGACAAAAAAAAAAAAAAAAAAAAAAAAAAAGAAAAGAAAAGAGAAAAGAAAAGAAAAGAAAAGAAAAAAATAACAAATTGAAGACTGCCTTGTGAGAGAAGCTAGCATTGCATGTAGGGAAATTGTGGCAGGAGTTTAAACCCCTGAGTGCTCATCTTGGCTGCACCAACAATGTAGTCATGGATGTTCTCACACAAGACATTTCACGTCTAGACCTGTGTCTGTCTCCACAGCTTTGAGGGTCAAATGGGCGGCCTGACCAAAGCCAGAGTATGAGGCCATCATCCCTCTTACCTGAAAGGCATAGGGACACATTTTGTATGCTCTATCTTCATTCAGTTAATGCCTATCAGTCAGTTATCTGCTGGTATGAAAGGAGGAACGAAATCCTCTATGCTCAAAGCCAGTATCTCTATTGGTCTTCCCTGTCCATCCACCCTGACAAATCCCAAAAACTTTGGCTGAGTGGAAGCACCCATCTGTGCACAGACTGAGAACACACATGCAGACCAGATGGAATCTGTTGCGAGGTGCTTTTGTTAGAATGTTGACTAAGCTCTGCTTACTTCCTTCAAAAAGCAAAATTCAGTAAATTTAGGTTTCTCTTCAAGTTATCACTCTTTCGTTGAAAGCTCTATTAGTGAGACCAGCCCTGTCCAATAGAACTATAATGTGTGCCATATATGACCTTTTAAATTTTCCATTAGTTCTACATTTTAAAAAGTAATGTGTTGAGTGTGGTGGCATATGCCTATAATCTCAGCTACACAGGAGGCTGAGGCAGTAGGGTCCATTATTTGAGACCTACCTCATCTACATAGCAATTTGTAGTCTGGCCTGGGCAACTTAGCAAGGCTCTGTCTCAAAGGAAAAGTAAAAGAAGAGCTGATTATTGCTCAATGGTAGAGCACTTGCCTAGCATACCCGAAGCCTTAGGTTCAAACCACAGTACCACAAAAATTAAATCACGTTGAAATTAAAAATCAAGAAAAAGATGGTCATTACTAATGCTTTTAGAATACAGTTTCCCATTTGCTGTGGATATGACCATAAAAAAAAAAAGTCCCCATTAGGTTTTCTATATGCTACTTGGCTAGCAGTCGATCTATTGGGAACATTTCAAGTTATTACCATAGAGCATGCTTCAAATGTGCTTTCCCTAGCCAATCCAGTATAATTATCATTAGTTGATGTCTGAGGCTTTTTTAAATGTCACCTTTAGGTGTAGGTTCAATTGCACAAATGGATTAAGCACCAATTCTTTCAAGGACTATTTTCAGCAGAACTCATGTGACCTCGATGGATAATGAAGGAATCACAAGGGAAATCCCTTAAATAAAAATTTATTTCTTATTTCTTGCCTAGTTCCATAGAACTGTTTCTTTCACAGTCAAGTCCCCTCCTGGGAGGGAGGTCTTTCATAAGATTTAAACATTATTGTTGGTCAACTTCAGCCCCTGGAACTTGGTACCAGAGCTTATCTCTTCCTGAGACAGTCCCTAGCCCTAATCAACCAGCTGGCCCTCTGGTTCACCTGGGCCAAAAGACAGCCCAGGACTATAAGGTTATAAATACCTTTGCAAGAAGAGGGCAGGGGGCTCTCTCTCTGATCACTTGGGAACTTCCAGCTGAGGGTGACTTTTTCCCTGCTGGGCCTGGGCTGGCTCAGTCCAGGCTAAGGCCAGGCCTAGCCATGAGCCCCCCTTACTTTCCACATGGGTTCTTTGTCTCCTCCAGCTCCCCACATGGAGGAGCTCCTTGAACTTTCTCTTTTCTTTCTTTCCATGCATTTTCCCCGATCCATATCTGGTCACATGGACTCCTGAGCTACACGTGGCCCACATGGGCTTTGGGGGTCCATGTGGCATACTTATCTTCTCTCCACTTTATCTCCCCTTACCTCCCAGCCTTCCCCTTTCTCCATTCCTTTGTAAAATTTGAATAAAATGTGGTACTTTAAAAATAAAAAAAAAATCACTTAAAAATAAAAAATAAAGAAAAAGCTAGGTTAAACTAATTTAGCTCAGTATATCCAAATACTATCATTTCAACCTACCAGCAATATAAAAATTACTGGTATACTATTTTTCATCCTACTGTTCATACCAATTCATCTAGGCCATGCAAGGTTACTGTGCTTGTTTCTTGTGCCAAAGATGTAACTTTGAATTCACTAGAGCAAATTTCCCTAGAAAATAGCTTTCTGCTAAACAGATTTGGCAAGGTTATTGCGTAAATCACATATTGCTAGACAAAACTACATACAATAGCAAAAAACTTCATAAAATACTTCACCTTTAAACAACCTGTAAAACATGTCACTTTTTGCCTTCTGTCACACAATGTGCTTTTGAAGTCATAGCCCATTGCTTGTGAATCAGGCACATTTGCATACTTCCTGGACAAGGCAGCTAGGTTTGGAGGTAGGCAAGCCATTCTAGTGAACTTGTAATCTTCTGTTCAGTAAGGAGCTGTGAGGTACAAGGCAACCCAATATGCTAGCTCCATTTGGCCCTTTCCTATCCAAACATGGCCTGAACCTAATGGCAACGTGGAGAGTGGAATTGTTCATCCCAGGCCTGTTTTCTCAGCATTCTAAAGCTTATGGCTAGATGCTAAGTAGCGATTATTTTTATAACTGCTTTGCTTGGTATCAAATTGAACTCTGGCCAGCTCTCTCCTATTCTTCTTACCCCACCCTCATATATATGTATATATATGTGTATATATATATATATATATATGTATATATATATATGTGTGTGTGTGTGTGTGTATGTATATATATATTTGAGATAGTGTTTTATCATGTGTCTAGGGTGGTCTTCAACATGAAATATTTCTGCCCCAGCCTTCTAAGTTCTGGGAATACAAATATTCTGAAGTCTTATATTTTTAATATAAGAAGAAAAAAACTATCTTGTACAATATTTAGCTATTACTTTTGTTCCTCTTTTAAAACTGAGATAACAAAAAGAGAAATCTCCCCATATCTCTACTTTTTCACATTTCATTTCATTTCATTTCTTCTCTTTTCTTTTTTTTTGGGGGGGGGCAGGTTGTAAGGTGTCTCTCTAGACCAGACCAGGCTGACCTGGAACTCACTCTGTAGCACCAGACTGGCCTCAAACTCAAACTCATAGCAATCCTCCTACCGTAGCCTCCCTCCCTCCCGAGTGCTGGGATTTAAGACATGTACCACCACACCCAGCTCTTGTTTCTATTTGTAACATTTATCATTGTTTAGTTACATATTAACATTCCAAGTGGTTGGACCATCGCAGCTAAGCATGTCAGGATAAAACCTGTGGCTGTGCTTTCTGGCTCTGCTAGACATTCATTCAAAAAATCAAAACCAGACATTGCCACCACCCAGCAGTTCTACTTGTTCCCCCAAATTTTACTTTCCTATTCCTGAAGATAAATTTCATCTCCCCCCCCCCACACTTTTTTTTAAGAGGTCTTCCTCTAGCCCAGGCTGACCTGGAATTCACTATGTAGTCTCAGGATGGCCTCAAATTCATGGCCATCCTCCTACCACTACCTCCCCAGTGCTGGGATTAAAAGCATGCACCACCACGCCCAGCTCTTCTCCCCTTTAAACCTATAAGACCTAAGCCAGCAACCCTGAACTATATTTTATAGAAAGCATTGAAAATATCACATAGAAATACTCATATCTCCTATCACAGAATTAGTGATGCCTGCATCAGTACATGAGTTCTGTGTTCTTGTCACAATGAAAGGAGAGTATTGCAGTCAGCTTTGAGTTGCTGGCAGAAAACACCCGACCAAGAGAAGCTTGTGGGAAGGTAGGGTTTATTTGGTTTACAGACTCAAGGGGAAGGTCCATGACAGGGAAAATGATGGCATGAGCAGAGGGTGGATATCACCTCCTGGCCAACATCAGGTGAACAATAGCAGCAGCAGCAGGAGAGCGTGCCAAATACCAGCAAGGGGAAGCTGGCTGTAACACCCATAAGCCCACCCCCAATAATACGTTACCTCTAGGAGGCTCCAATACCCAAATTACCATCAGCCGGGGGCCTAATGTTGAGAACACATAAGTTTATGAGGGGCACCTGAATCAAGCCACCACAGAGAGGCATTGCTCGTTACTTCACAAAGGAATGAAGGCCACTAGAGGTAGTAACAATATAGGTAAATAGAATAGACAGTCTCATTTCTTAGCTCCTTTAAAATGTAATTGTCGGGTGTGGTGGTGCATGCCTTTAATCCCAGCACTTGGGAGGCAGAGGTAGGAGGATCGCTGTCAGTTTGAGGCCACCTTGAGAGTACATAGTGAGTTCCAAGTCAGCCTGGACTAGAGTGAGACCCTACCTTGAAAAACAAACAAACAAACAAACAAAAGTAATTGTATTAGGGTTCTCCAGATAACCAGGCCCCATGGGATTGGATGTATATATAATCTATCCATATCTATATGTCAGACATGGAGACAGATGATAGATAGATATTTTATGGATTATTTCTCACAAATGTGGAGGTTTGACAAGCACCATATCTGTAGGATGGGTCAGTCTAGGGAGTCAAGGAAGAATTGTAATTTGAGTCTAAAGGTAGAGAGATGCTAGAGTCTCAGTCAAGCCAGTGGTGTAGTTGCGGTCCAAGTTAGAACAAGAGAGTTGATGGCATAAGTTCCATCCTGAAGACAGAAGGACAATTCCTGGCTTGAAAACAGGCAGAGAACAAGTTCTTCCCTTAAGAAAAAAACTCCTCAGCTGGGTGTGGTGGTGCATGCCTTTAATCCTAGCATTTGGGAGGCAGAGGTAGGAGGATTGCTATGATTTCGAGGCCACCCTGAGACTACAGAGTGAATTCTAGGTCAGACCCTGCCTCGAAAACCAAAAACCTTCCTTCATGGGTGTGTGTGGGGCGGGGGATATGCTTGTTCATTAACTTTTTGTTTGTTTGTTTTTGGTTGGTTTTTCTGACAGGTAACTCTCAGTTCCCCTGCCTTAACCTCCTGAGTGGTAGGACTTACAGATATGAGCCACTGTACCCAGCAGAATTCTTTTTATCCTACTCAAGCCTCCACCAGATTGGATAAGAGCCACTCACACTGGAAAGGCAAATAGTTTACTCACTCTACTACCCCAATGCTAACTGCATCCAGAAACAACTACAGGCA
Source organism: Dipus sagitta (assembly GCA_036346955.1). Taxonomy (NCBI): domain Eukaryota; kingdom Metazoa; phylum Chordata; class Mammalia; order Rodentia; family Dipodidae; genus Dipus; species Dipus sagitta. The sequence goes on along the minus strand of CM070770.1, from coordinate 48,637,213 downwards.
CACTCAAAATAATGTTTAGCCAAACATGTGAGCACGCATGGCCTTGTCAAGTTGACAGCATTGTTAGCCTTCTGCTGTCAGTGTTCTTTGTAGTCAAGAGGAAGGCAGTCCTTGTTCTCCTAAGGCCTTCAACTAACTGGGTGAAACACATCCACATTATGGTGGGTAGCTTGCTTGCTCAAAGTAAGCCTTTAAAAAAATACTTCATAGAAGCATTTAGACTATTATTTGATAAAATATCTAAGCAATATGTCCCAGTCAATTTGATGTATAAGATTATTGCTATTATTAACTAGCACCATCTCTCTGGAAAGGGTCTCTGGCTAGCAGTGAGAGAAACTCATTTAATCTGTCACTTTCTCTGCAATGGTCCCTCGGCCCTGGAGGATGAGATGAACGTCTCCTGCTAGGCAGTTGGCTTTCTCTTCTTGTCATTTTCTTGTCATTTTGATGAGTCTTGGGTCTCCCTGGCATTTGTCACCATCTGTAAAAAGCGGTTTCTCTAACCAAGAATGAGAATGACATGAACCAAAGGGGATAAAATGTGCATTTAGAAGTCAATTTGATGAGCATAACCTCTCCATTTATCAGAAGAACAGTGGTAGCTTCCCTCTAGGGTCTATGACCTTCCAAGCCACAGGCTTCTGTTGTCTGTATCAGGCATGAATTTCCCTCCCACTGAGTGGGCTTCATATCCAACCAGAGAGCAATTGATTACCCTCATAACATATGTGCCACTATGTTACCAATGTTTATTTATAGCCTAAATGTATTTTTATGAATTTGTAAACATTTTCCTTTTTTGACAAATGGTTGTACAATATAAACATTCCTGAGCTTCATTTAATTTTCCCACTTAATAATATACTGGTTCCATTATTAGCACATAAAAATTCTAGATAGATAAGATTTAGAACATGACATTTTCTGCATATTTCTGTGGACTCCTTTATGCAGTTGTGCATGTTGTGACTTGAAATTTGTCAGGAGATCTTAAGCACTAAGAAAACTACAATAGAGCATTTAAAAAAAATTTTTTTGCCGGGCGTGGTGGCGCACGCCTTTAATCCCAGCACTCGGGAGGCAGAGGTAGGAGGATCGCCGTGAGTTCGAGGCCACCCTGAGACTCCATAGTGAATTCCAGGTCAGCCTGGGCTAGAGTGAGACCCTACCTCGAAAAACCAAAAAAAAAAAAAAAAAAATTTTTTTTGTTCATTTTTATTTATTTATTTGAGACTGACAGGGAGAGAAAGAGTCAGAGAGAGAGAGAGAGAGAGAGAGAGAATGGGCGCGCCAGGGCTTCCAGCCACCGCAAACGAACTCCAGACATGTGCGCCCCCTTGTGCATCTGGCTAACGTGGGTCCTGGGGAATCGAGCCTCGAACCGGGGTCCTTAGGCTTCACAGGCAAGAGCTTAACCGCTAAGCCATCTGTCCAGCCCCAGAGCATTTTTATTGAGATATAATACATGGCAAAAATCATTCTTTTAAAATGTATATTTCATATAGCTAAAGTGTACAATTGTAACGTAGTACTATTATCACCACTTTCTAACTGTAAAATATTTACATTAACCATGCCTATTAGCAGTCACTCCATATTTATGTTTACCATAACCCTTGGAAACCAACTATCAATTTCATATCTCTGTAGGTTTGTCTATTCTAAACATTTCTTATAAATAGGATCATGCAAAATATGGACTTTGTGTCTTCCCTCCTTAGTACAATGTTTTCAAATTTCACTGACATTGTGCTACACTTCTTTTTGTGGCTTAATAATATTTCATTTTGTGCATATGCCACTGTGGTGGTTTGATTCAGGTGTCCCCCATAAACTTAGGTGTTTTGAATGCTAGGTTCCCAGCTAATGGAGATTTGGGAATTAAAGTCTCCTGGAGATGGTGCATTGTTGGGAGTAGGTTTATGGGTGTTATAGCCAGTTTTCCCTTGCCAGTGTTTGGCACACTCTCCTGTTGCTATGGTCTACCTTATGTTGGCCAGGGGGTGATGTCCACCCTCTGCTCATGCTATCGTTTTCCCCTGCCATCGTGGGGACTTTCCCCTCAAGCCTATAAGCCAAAATAAACCTCTTTTTCACACAAGCTGCTCTCGGTTGGATGATTTCTACCAGCAATGCAAACCTGACTGTAATAGCCACATATTGATTGAACCAGAATTTGGAGCACCCTTATTAATAATATACGACTGAATCAGTTTAGGACCAGGAGGTGATATGTAGTGTGCACTAAGACATAGGCCCATTTTAAATCATAAAAAAGGCATTTTGTAAAACACTTCGTGTTGGTAATTTATATAAGAATATTGAGATGAGTTAAGAACATTTGGAAGAATCAAGAAACTTTGCTGGTTGCTATAGACTACTGGGAAGGATGGTAGCCTGTAAGTTTCTGAAGCTTTTAGTAGAATGGCCAAGAGATATTGTGAAAATGAAAACACCCTCCTAATTTGCTTTGAAGTCAAGGAATAGGGCCAACTACATTCCACAAAATTCAAAGAATTTCTCTTAGTTTTAATGCAATGGAACTGAATGAAGTGACAAGAATTAAAAGGAAATCTGAGGAGCCCCTCTGGAATACCTTAGTTTAGAGTGCAGAGATAAGAGTTTGGGTAGGAGACAGACTAAAGTAAGCTTACAACAAAAGGAGGCAAATATGGAATTTTCTTTGATTTAACATCTCAATAATAGTTTTCACATCAAAGTGGGAAAAGTGCCCACTTTCCACAATGAAAATAGGAGAGCTTGCCAATGGTAGATATAGCAAGCATGACTGTTCTGCCCAGCAGCAAATTGTGCATGAAGAAATGCCTTCCTATGACAAAGGATGAACTAGGAAGTCAAAAAACAAAGACAAATTCTGACAGCCTTAGAGTTCCTTAAGAATGGGAATGACAGCATACACCATCAGCCTTCTAGTTGAGTTTGGAGAAATTTTTAGGTGGTTCAAAGGATCAGTCAGGACAATTTATGCATGCTGTCCATGGTACATGCCTTTTCTGATTCTCACTTCCACATTCTAAATAATGTGTAAATATTAATTTTAGAGACTTTCTATTTTGGCAGAGAGCCTTCATCACATTGTCTCCCAACATCAATTCTTGATTTTTGCTTTGTTTTGAGACATCTTGCTATGTAGCCCAGGCTGGCTGAGAATTCATAACAATACTCCTGCATCCCAAGTGCTGGGATGACAGGCTTGCATCACCATGCCTGACTTCAACTCCAGTTCTTATCCCTTTCCAGTCCCGTAGTAGAGTAATATAATTTTTTAGTATTTGCATCACTGGATGAAATAAATATTGTTATCTTCTTAAAAATATTTTATTTTTATTTATTTGAGAGAGAGAGACAGAAAGATAGAGAGAGAGAATGGGCATGCCAGGGCTTCCAGCCACTGCAAGTGAACTCCAGGTGCATGCACCACCTTGCACACCTGGCTTATGTGGGTCCTGGGGAACCAAACTGAGGTTCTTTGGCTTTGCAGGCAAATGCCTTAACCGCTAAGCCATCTCTCCAGCCCTATTGCTGTCTTCTTGTTGAGTATTTCCTGTCTTATAACATTTTTTTTCTGTAGTTAATAATTATCTAGTTTGTTCTCATTTGTTTATTTCCTTCTCTCTCCTTTAAGTATAAAGTTCCTTATGCTCAAATTAAGCAAGAACCCGTGAATTTCATTTTGTTTCCTGACGATAATCCTTTGATCTTTACAGGTTTGCCCTCTAGGCTGCTATCCTGCTTGCCTCCTGGGAAGTTTCTTTGTTTTTCTTTGCTAGAGTCCCTGTTTTCTGGCTGTAATATTTTCCTCTTCCTTTTTCCTTTCTTTCCTTGCCTTTGCCTTTGCCCCGCAGCCCCTCCTCGCCCTGCGCGGGCCTTTCCCCTTCTTTCTTTCTCTTTCTCATTCTCTTTTTCTTTCTCTTCTCTTTCTCTTCCTCTTTCTCTTCCTCTCTCTCTCTCTCTTCCTTCCTTCCTTCCTTCCTTCCTTCCTTCCTTCCTTCCTTCCTTCCTCCCTCCCTTCCTTCCTTCTTTCCTTCCTTTCTTTTTCTCTTTCTTTCATCACACAGGAACTTTCTGCATAGCTTAGGCTGGCCACAAACTCACAATTCTTCTTCCTCAGTCTCTCGAGTAATGGGATTACAGATGAGTATCACCATGCCCAGCTCTTCCTCTTTCTTGGTTTGATGCCTGTTTCAATGACTTTTATGATTCTATAACTTACTGAGAAAAGAGACAGAGGGAGGGAGGGAATTTTGGAAAAAAAAATTGCATCTGAAAAATTCACTTATTTCTGGCTACATACCTATTTAGGAGTTTTAGTTAGGTATTAGCTTTGCGGTAGCAACTCATTCATCATCAGAATTGAAAGTCTTGTTCAATTTTTCTTCTTTAACTTTATTTAAATTGTACTTAGCAAATATTAGATGCTACTGTTTTGCTCATAGCAGCATTCTGAATATGTACCGTAATTAATACTGTCTTCCCTTGAGGAATTAACTGTGCAAGGTCACATTACAACTAGAGAGTAGAGTCAGAATTCCAATCCAAGCTGCCAGTTCTTAACTTTATTATTTATTTATTATTTATTTATTTTTGAATTTTTAAAGTATTTTTTTTCTTTATTAGTTAGTTTTGTATTCAGCAAATACAGTCAGTTTGGTACCATTAGGCTCATCCGTGACCTACCCCCTCTCCTTGGCCCCTCCTTGCTGAGGTATACGGGTCATGCATTGTGGAGTTAGCCCACAGTTATGGGTAAGATAAATGTCTCTGCATATCATGACCCAACATGTGGCTCTGACATTCTTTTCGCCCCCTCTTCCGCAAAATTTCCCTGAGCCATGTTGGGTTCATTTTTGGTCTGCTTCAGTGATGAGGTGTTGGGGGCCTCTGAGGCTCTGGCTCTCTGATTTGGTAGGAGTTGATTTTTCTCTGTGCTGATCTCCTTCCCCGTTGTGCTGGTATCCGGTTCATCAGGAAAATGGCCTCCTTGCTTGTTTCTCCAATTTTTCTTAGTTTCAGCCGGGGCCCGTTTGAGGTATGATGGGGTGGCTCTCTCCTTAGGGTCTACATCTATCTGAAAAAGAGAAGCAGATTCTCCAACGGAGAGTAAGTTAGCATCAGGACAAATGAGATAACCCTTTTTTTTTTTTTAATAAGAGAATTTAATAGGTGTAGGCCCTCTTGTAGCCCACAATTCATGGTAGCTTGATATTGGAGAGTGGGCTTATGTTTGGATATGGTTCTGACTTGTTTCCCAGCTCCAGCTATGGGTCCCATACCAGTGAGGGGATCAGTTAGCCAAATTGAGAGCAGTTGGTTCCCCACCATGGCTGTGTGCCACCACTGCACTTGTGTGGGCATCACAACAAGTTATTTGCTGCTAAGTAGGTTAGACCATGCGTTGCTTCGACAGATATTGGTCATTTTCCCCCAGTCACCCATGTAGCACCTTCTGGCACTAGACGCGCTGACTGTCTGGGGACTGACTCTCTTCCAACTTCCAGCCATGCCATTCTAATTTGCATGTCAATCACATAAGGTGTCTTCAGCAGTAGGGTCTTACCACTAGCCTTTGGTGGGTCATCAAGTACTCTGACAGAAATCTGTCTGTCTTTTAGGAAACCTTGTAGGTCTCTCTGCTCAAAAGCTCATTGTGGATGATAGCCCCATGCTGCTTCTGGGAGTTACAGGTCAGTGCCCACTAAGAAAATGAGGAAAAAGCTAACTAATATACAAGAGTTAGAGATAAGAGAGAGAGAGAGAGGGAGAGGGGAAGTGAGGGAGGGAAGATGTAGAAGATTAAGGTTAGTCTTGATCTTACCCTCTCCAGTGTCTTGTGGTTCAGGTGTTCCCTGTAAGGGCCTGGTGAAGGATCAGCCATTTGGTCTGTCTTTTAGTAAGTAGAAGATTATGGTACCATTGCCGTTTGGGTCTAGATTTGTGTTTCCCACCCCTTTGATGCCCTCCCCTCCCTCCCCTTCCATCCTAGTGTCTAGTCTAGGAGATGCTTGCTGGGTATGTAAGGAACAGATCATTCTCAGTGAACTTACCCAATCACAGAAAAAAAAATCGCCACATAGTCTCATTCATGTACAGCACCTAACCAGTTCTTAACTTTAGACCACTCTGCTGTGGGTCTCTCCTATGACTCTTGTAAAACGTCTGTTCCTTTAAGATACTTCCCTTCCCCTTCTGGAAACTTTTAGGATTTTTCTATTAGAGGTGTTCTAAAACTTCATGATCAGATATCTTATGTATCCCCCCCCCTTTTTTTGTTTTTCAAAGTAGGGTCTTGCTCTAGTCCAAGCTGGCCTGGAATTCACTATGTAGTCTCAGGGTGGCCTTGAACTCATGGCGATCCTCCTACCTCTGCATCCAGGGTGCAGGGACTAAAGGCGTGCATCACCATGCCCAGCTACTTTGTATCTTTTAAAACTCACTTTGTGTAGTAGTTTGTATTTTATGTATTTAATATTGGAAGTAATATTCTATGTGTGTGTGCATGTATTCTTGTGACTGTGTGTGTGTTTAAAATAATTACTCTCCCACCATTTTCTCTATTGGCTTTTCCTGGAACCCCCCATTCTGGATTTATCTTTTAACTTTAAATACACACTCTCTCTCCTTGTTCTATTTTCTGGAAGGATTTTCTTGACCTTATTTTCTGATCTTTCTGTTGAGTTTTTTCAAAGGTCTTTTACTTAGATTTTCATTTTCAGGATTTCATTCTTGTTTTCTGCTTTTTTTTTTTCCCCAATGTGGGGATCTAAACCAGGGTCTCATACAGCTAAACAAGGACTCTACTAAGGAGCTGCATCTTCCGCTGTAAGTCGTTGTTCCTACAGTTGCTCGATAAACACAATGCATTCTTGCCCTTTTTAGAAGAATAAAGAAAGTTTTTAAAATTTCAAGATTTCCTTTGCTTTTTCATCTTATTTTTCCTCTTCAATATCTTTTTCATTATATTTGACTCTTTTCTCACATCAGTGGGAACGTTTGGGGATGCTCGCTTGTCCATTGGCAATATGAACAAACTCTCTAAAGCCCCTCAGCTGTGTTCAGTGGTCCCTTCTGGTACACAGACAGCTCTTCCTCTGCCCTTCTCCCAAGTGTGGCAGGATACGTGGTTCTGCTGAGCAGCCTCTCCCTGAGTACACAGTTTCGCTTGCTACTCTTCCGACAGGGCTTTACTGTTATTTCATCTTCGTGTTTTTGTGGTTTACAAATGTCGCTAGCATTCAGTAAGGTGGGAAAATGGGTTTCCTTCCCCACTTCCCTTGCTGTTTGGAGATTTCTGAGTAGAAAAAAAATCTCCTGGCTTTGCCATTTTAAATCAGGGCCCAGCACTCCTTGGAACTTTCCCTTTTTGGTTTGTGTGATCCTAGCTGCCAGGTTCTCCCCTCTACCCTATCTAGACTGATGGAGTCTTTAGGCTGTGACATTTTTCTGCTTTCCTGCCCTCTGCACTTCTACACAAGGCTTCTTATCCATTCACGTGAGGTTGCATACTGTTGGTCTGCTGATGACTCCCAAATTCCTCTTTCCAACCTTACTTCTCCTTCGCCTCAATTTTTTATGTTTTTCACATACATCTCAAATTCAACATATCAAGAACTGAATGCCTGCTTCTCAGCCCTACACCTGTTCTGCCTCTAGATTTTCACAGCTTGCTGGGTAAACAGCAGCACCATCCATCCACTTATCAAGCCAAAAGTCTGGTCATTTCAAAACCTCTCCCTACCATGTTTAATCCAATCCGTTAATTTTGCTTTCATAAAAATATTTTGGGATGGAGGGATGAAGTCACTTGCCTGCAAAGCCAAAGAGCCTAGGTTCAAGTCCCCAGGACCCATGTAAGCCATAAGTACAAGGTGGCACGTGCATCTGGAGTTCATTTGTAGTGGCTGAAGTTCCCTGGCGCACCCATATTCATTCTCTCTCTTTCAAATAAATAAAAATTTTAAATTAAATTACTTACTTATTTACTTGAGAGAGAAAGCAAAAGAGGCAGATAGAGAGAATGGGCATGCCAGGGCCTCCAGCCACTACAAATGAACTCCAGATGCATCTACCACCTTGTGCATATAATGTTACATGGTTACTAGGGAACTGAACTTGCATCCTTTGGCTTTGCTGGCAAGTGCCTTAACAACTAAGCCATCTCTCCAGCCCCAATCTAACTTTCTAATTCCAAAATATACCTTGGGTCTTCCTGTCTTACCACAAACCGCTCTGTTTCATTTGCATTACTCACATAGCCCCTGGCTTCTACTTTTTCTTTCCACCCCATTCTTCAGGTTAGCAGTGTTAGTGAACATGACACATCAATTGGACATCAGTCTTTTTTCTTAAAGAACCTAGTAATTTCTCACTGTACTTCCAAGAGCATTTCAGCTCTGTGAGATGGTACATTCCCTGTGTTTTTGCCAGTATCTTGAATGCTGCTTTCTGTGGAGGGATAAACTCAGAGAGAAAAGTGGCTCTGGCTTCAGAGCGACTGTTTCTTCTGTTATTTTCATCCTGTTTCATGCTTATATGTGTTCTCATGGATGGCTCTTCTTCACTGTTCAGTCTTATGTTAAATGTCACTTGGCAAGAACGGTCATCAAGCACTCAATCTGAAACAGGTGGTCCAAGGTATTCTTTCTTTCTTTAAAATATTATTTTATGTTGTTTTATTTTTATTTTTAATTATTTATTTATTTAATTATTTGAGAGAGAGAGAGAGAGAGAGAGAGAGAGAGAGAGAGAGAGGGCGGGGCGTGGTGGTGCATGCCTTTAATCCCAGCACTCGGGAGGCAGAGGTAGGAGGATTGCCATGAGTTTGAGGCCACCCTGAGACTACATAGTGAATTCCAGGTCAGCTTGGGCTAGAGCAAGACCCTAACTTGTAAAACAAAAAAACAAGCCGGGCGTGGTGGCGCATGCCATTAATCCCAGCACTTGGGAAGCAGAGGTAGGAGGAGCGCCTGAGTTCGAGGCCACCCTGAGATGACATAGTGAATTCCAGGTCTGAGACCCTACCTCGAAAAGAAAAGAAAAAAAAAAAAAAAAAAAAAAGAGGCAGAGGAGAGAATGGGCATGCCAGGGCCTCTAGTCACTGCAAGTGAATGCAATGCAAATGCATGCACCACCTTGTGCATCTGGCTTTACATGAGTACTGGGGAATTGAACTTGGGTCCTTTAGCTTTGCAGGCAACAGCCTTAACCACTAAGCCATCTCTCCAGCACAGGTATTCTTTCTTAAAGGACTCTTTTGTAAAAAATATTTTATTTATTTAACAGAGAAAGAGGGAGAGAGAGAGAGAATGGGTGTACCAGGGTCTCCAGCCACTGCAAACGAACTCCAGACATGTGTACTCCCTTGTGCATCTGGCTAACGTGGGTCCTGGGGAATCAAACCTGGGTCCTTTGGCTTTGCAGGCAAATGCCTTAACTGTTAAGCCATCCCTCTAGCCCATGTATTTCTTTCTTTCTTTCTTTTTTTCAAAATGCCTTAACTGTTAAGCCATCCCTCCAGCCCATGTATTTCTTTCTTTCTTTCTTTTTTTCTTTTTCTTTTTCTTTTTTTGGTTTTTGAGGCAGGGTCTCACTCTAGCCCAGGCTGACCTGGAATTCACTGCAGAGTCTCAGGGTGGCCTCGTACTCACAGCGATGCTCCTACCTCTGCCTCCTGAGTGCTGGGATTAAAGGCGTGTACCACTATGCCTGGCTTAAATTTCTTTCATAATAGAAAATATAAACTACCACTGAGATTATTTGCTTTTCACCTTCATCTTCCCAGTGTCTGTGAGGCTCCTCCATGATACACTTTTTCAATGTTAAATGAATAATGACAAAATAATAAGAAGCAATTACACAAAGTAAACTGAAATGGGATATATGAAAAGTACCCTATCTCACAAATGCCATTTTTTTGGCATCTCAAGAATGAAGGCTGAGCATACTCCAGGAAGCATAATCAAACTTCAGGGTACATTTTCCTAACATTTTGAAGATACTTAAAAGAAATTATTAGTTCTTTTTTTATTGTTTGTCTTTATTTGAGAGAGAGAGAAATGGGCAGGCAGAGTGAGAATGGGCACGCCAGGACCTTTGGCTGCTGCAAATGAACTCCATACATCTGTGCCCCCTTGTGCATCTGGCTTACGAGGATCCTGGAGAATTGAACCGGGTCCTTTGACTTTGCAGGCAAGTGCCTTTACCACTAAGCCATCTCTCTAGCCCAGGAAATTGCAACTTCTTTTAATAAGAGATAAGAGATATTAGGGTAAGGCAATAGAATAAAAATGAAGTGAAATATAAGACGAAAATGCAAGGCAACAAGTAAGAAGATGCAGACGTTGTGGTGGCCTAGAAGCAGCCCAGAGCACAATGAACACTGACGAATCAGGGCAGTGAAAGAGGAGCTTCCGAAGCTCTTTAGAGACCAGCAGAAAAGGACACGGCAGTTAGAGAAAAAAAAAATCTTATCAATACAGAAGGCAAGTGCTGCTGGTATAAACCTGTGGGTGACTGTGACGCTAAGGAAGAGAGCAAATGGGCCAAAATGTTTCTGAACAAAAAGATGGACTCAGATAGGCTACGCATGACAAATTAACACACTGGGAAACATCCTGGTAACTTCCTTGAATTTAGAGTTGAAAACTTCCTCAACACTAGTATGCAATAGTAATAGTAGTATGCACTAGTAGCATGTAGCTTGTGAGCCCAGGAGCTCCATCTTTCTAATATGTTCAAATATGCCGTCTGCATGCCTTGATCCACAGTAAGTACTCAGTACAGAAATATTTTATTACTGTTATTGGGGTTTGTTTTGTTTTGTTTGAGTCAAGGCTTCTCACTAAATGCAGGACTCACTGGTTCAGCTAGACAAACTAGTCAGTAAGCTTCAGGGATTCTCCTGACTCTGCCTCCTCAGTTCAAGAATTATGGGGACTTATTACCAGACTCAGCCTTTACCTGCGTATTGGGGATTCTAACTCAGGTAGTCACTTTATTCGCTGATCTATCGCCACAGCTTGACCTACCAAACCAATAGAATCCAGCTCAGTTTCTCTCAGAAAAATTTTCTGTTTTAGGAATACACACAGCACACAACACAAACACACACACACACACACATTATTGTTAATTATATTTGATTGACTTTAAACTTCTACTCAGCAAACGTGGATTGTAGAAAGTCTACATGGTAGCATCTACAAATATTTGTGACCCAGTAATTCTATATTTAGTATTTTTGTCATTCATAAAGCAACAATAAATTGTTTTAGGTCATTGGAGGATTCAAAATTTATACCACATCATATACCAATTCTAAAAAAAAGAACTCTAGTCAATCCAAAGCCAAAATGAATAAAATCTTCTGAAGGGAGAAACCAGGATATGGAAGGACTAGTGATGATAATGAGACTCAAAACCATTAAAACTTAAAACAAGGCACACAAAGCTGTGATGAAAACTACAGTGTCCTTATCACTGAAAAAAAAAGATCGATTCACTATCTAACAAAAATCACGTTTGCTATGAATACTCAACAATAATATAAAATTTTACCATCGTCAAATTAGCCAGGTAGCAAATAGAAGGGAAGCAATCTGAAGGAGTGTATTGCATAGAAGAAAACAATAGATACTGTTTATTTTTGATATTGAGAAGTATAGATTCAAGTTGTTTTTTTTTAAAGGAGAAACAATAATACAGCCAAAGTTGTCCTGATTCCTATTGGAGAAAAAAAGACAAGTAGAAGTTAAAGAGTGATAACAAAACATGTAAAAGCACACAACATAACAGAAATAGAACCAACACTATATGATTTTATAACTATAAATATGGTGAAATACTATTTACAGAAAAAAAATCACATAAAATTCCCTATGTAAAAATTGTGTCCTATTCTTTGTGAGAAAAACATCTAAAATGAGATAACAAATAAAGTATTTATTAATTCAACAAATTAGTGAATTAAACTGTTGAGTGCCTACCATGTGTAGGCTGGTGTTTTAAATTTTTATTTTTTGAGGCAGATCTCACTATAGCTCAGGCTGACTTGGAACTTACTCTGCAATCCCAGGCTGGCTTCAAACTTCTGGTGATCCTCCTACCTCGGCCTCCCAAGTACTGGGATTAAAGGTGCGTGCCATCATCCCTGGCTCTAGCTGTGGTTTTAGATGTTGAATTAAAAACGTACGTATTAGGGTTGGGGAGGTGGCTCAGCAGTTAAAGGTACTTCCTCGCAAAGCCATGGTTTGAGTCCCCCAGTACCCACATAAAGCCAGATGTACAAAGTGATGCTTGCAGAAGGAGTTTATTTATAGTGGCAAGAGACCCTGGCATGCCCATTCTCTCTCTCACACATATACTCTCTCTTTCTCTATTTCCAAATAACTTAAAAAATTAAGTATTAGTAGAAACATGCCATGCAGATATGAACAAAAATAAAACAAGACTACCAATTTTAACATTGGAATATGCTGCTTTATATTACTATAGAAATCAACAAATAAGAGCTGGACATAGTGGCATACACCTTTAAACCCAGCACTTGGGAGGCTGAGGTAGGAGGATCACCATGAATTCAAGGCCATCTTGATACTACATAGTGAATTCCAGGTCAGTCTGGGCTAAAGCAAGACCCTACCTCAAAAGACAAAAAAAAAAAAAAAAAGACAAAAGGATTACTATTTTTTGTTGACTGACATACTTAAGCTTTCATGAGTGCCTATCTAGTGAAAAGATATGCACCAAAAAAGCATAACTATAAAATATATGATGCAATATACCTTTGTAATATGTGAAGATAAAGATCAAAATAACAGTGGAAGGAACATTAACATATGTCTCTGAGTCTTTAATTAATCAAAGAGACAAAAGTATATGCCATTATTGTAGTCTAAACTTACCTGTAATTTCCATTTTACAGTTTCAGCTTTCTTTCCTTAGATTTAAGTAGTTAACTGCACTCTGAAAATATTAAATGGGAAATTCCAGAAGTAAGCAATTCATAAGCTTTAAGCACTGTGACAAAATCTCATGGCATCCTGTTCTGTCTTGTTGCAATGTGAATTCTTTGTCTAGCATATTCATGCTCTATACACTATGTGACTACTAGTCATTAAGTAACTTTCTTGCTTATCAGATTAATGGTTGCATCTTAACAATGCTTGGCTTCAGGTGACCTTTATTTTACTTAGTGATGGCTCCAAAGCTCAAGAGAAGCGATGCTCATAGTTTTGTTACTGTCTATTGTTATACTGTAACTATTCAGTAACAGTTCTACAGACCACATTAACAGTTAGATTATGTTGGGCAAAGTAATATTAACAACACTTCATAGAGGAAGTGTTGACATTTTAACAGATTTTGCAGGAAAACCAGAATCTGGACATATCAATCTGTGGGCAGTTGGAGGTATGATAAACTACTCCTGGGATGGAAAAAAATGCCAAAGAAGACCTGTACTACTATCAACAGAGAGGAATTGGATTTGATTAGATTGATAATGATCACAGTATCACGTCCTTTATACATAATTTTTAAGTTTGTTGCTTGGAATAATGATTCATGCTTATAGAATTGAGTAGGTAATTATGAAATGTTAGGAAAAAACAAATTCTTAAGTATTTATTAATACCTGTCTTCCTGTGACCAGTATTCCCCAAAACAAGTGGGAAATTAGTACCCACATGCTGAGTGAGATGTTCACAAGAATGTTAGAAAGGCTGTTTGCCAATCTTAATTGACAACTGGTGTTTAAAAGATAATAAAGTAATTCTCATAATTTCACATGAACATATTGCTATTTAGTGCCAGAAGAGGAAAAAGTAATATATGCAAAATGCTGTAGAACAGAGAAATATGGACAACATAATCCCCTTTTTGTTTCAGGAAAATGTAAAGTAGTGCCCCAGGGATTGCTGGCAAATATTAGCATCTTTGAAAGCTGCTGCTTAACACAAGTTCCAGGAAGCTGAAGGCTTCTGGGTAATATGAATCACAAGGAAAAAATGTCCATTTTGTGGCTAGATTTTTCTGATGGAATCCTGGTTGATCTTAGTAAAGAAGGCCAGGGGTCAGGGTTAGCTTGGGAGAAATTTCAGCGTGTTCATGTAAAGGACATGCTTAGTTCTTTCTTGGCCTGTCTGATTAGAATGCTTCAGCCATCCATATATATTCTTTGTAACATATAGAACTATAGGTGTCTTAATTTTGCTTAAGATAGAGCTTAATGGGGTTCTAGTGCTTTTACACATTTGTTAAAGGCTAATTTAATATGTGATTTGTCTTTAAAGACTTTGATTTATTGGTGAGGCTCTACATAATATATACAGTTATATATATGAGTCAGGATCCAATCAGACAAGCAGGAATCATTAGATTTTTAAAAAATATTTTTTATTTTTATTTATTTGAGAGAGAGAGAGAGAGAGAATGAGAATGGGCACATCAGGGCCTCCAGCTGCTGCAAACAAACTCCAGACTCATGTGCAACCTTGTGCATCTGGCTTACGTGGGTCCTGGAGAATTGAACCTAGATCCTTTGGCTTTGCAGGCAAGCACCTTAACAACTAAGCCATCTCTCCAGCCCACAATCATTAGATTTAATGGTGAGGTTATACATAACAAAGATATATATATATATATATATATATATATATATATATATACAGAAATCACTATACATTGGAATTTAAGTCAATTTAATATAGAGAGTTGGTGATATGAGATCCAAAAGAAGATAGAGAGGAATGTAGGGATTAGTAAGAAAAGAAATGCTACCACCTTTGGGCAGGTCCACAACTAGAGATGATGGTGTTACTGGAGCCTCGGTATGAGGGGTGTGTGATGAGAGCTAGAATCACAGTGGAGCCTGACTGGTGGAGTTAGTCTCCAGAGGGAGGAGGGGTCTATGAGCAGACAAGCTATTTATTTCTGTTATTTCCAGGACATCACAGGAAGCTTCGAGAGAGGGAAGGAAAGTTTTGACTTCCTACAGACCTGAAACTTTCTAGTCTTTTCACTGGCCAAATCTATTCAGGGCTAGAGGAACGAAGACTTGGGAAAGGAACTTCTCTGTAATACAGAGTAGAGGAGGGAAAGAGTAAGAGAGCTGATGGGCTCTTGGAGAGAGATGTAGAGAAGAGTGTATGTGATCAGTGTTGAAGTAACTGTCTACAGTACTTGCTGTAGAAGGAGGGTGAACACAGCTCTGTGTGCTGGGGATAGCATTGGAACGAAGATATTTGACCTACTTAAATATGGATAGCAGGTTTATGTTAGGAGAAGGCAGAGTAGGAGATGGGGTGGAAAATCACTTTGAATGAGATGTCTAACACTTGGAGGGGTAAAAGTTTATGTCACAGTCAAGGAATTATAGACAGGTCTGTGGGGCCAAGCACCAACGAATAAGTATAGTGCAGGGATAAAGCTGGAAAATTTGAGACCTAAAGAGGTCTAGCTTCATGCTTACGACAGGCAGTAAGCAGTGGCTAGGATCGACAAGAGTGGTAAACGAGAGTGTCCACCCAGATTTCCTGCCATGTGAAAATATAGATTGAAAGCCGGGCGTGGTGGCGCACGCCTTTATCCCAGCACACAGGAGGCAGAGGTAGGAGGATCACTGGGAGTTCAAGGCCACTGTGAGACTACATAGTGAATTCCAGGTCAACCTGAGCTAGAGTGAGACCCTACCTCAAAAAACAAAAACAAAAAAAAAAAAAAAAAAAATGTAGATTGAAAGCCTGATGATGAGGAGTCCAGGGAGAGGAAGAAGGAGGGAAAGCTTGCTCTAGCAAAGCACTGAGAGGAAGGGGAATCTGGCAATGCCAAGTATGCAGAAGAGGTGGACTGGGCAGGAGGAATTGAAGTGACAAAGAGAGATAAGATAATGCTCTCTTGAGTCTCTTGCTTGGCAAACTAGGTGATAGTGATGGTACCCCTCTACCTGAGAATCCTATTTGTTTATTTATTTGCAGAGAGAGACAGGAGAGAGAGAGAGAGAATGGGCACGCCAGGGCCTCCAGCCACTGCAAACAAACTCCAGACGTGTGCGCCTCCTTGTGCATTTGGCTAACATGGGTCCTGGGGGATCAAATCTGGGTCTTTTGGCTTTGCAGGCAAGTACTTTAACCACTAAGAAATCTCTCCAGTCCCCCCAAATGTCATTTTTATAATTTTATTCTTACAGTGCCACATATTTTTTTCAAATTTTTATTAACATCTCCTATAATTATAAAAAATATCCCATGGTAACACCCTCCCTCCCCCAACTTTCCCCTTTGAAATTCCATTCTCCATCATATCCCTCTCCCCATCTCAATCAGTCTCTCTTTTTTTGGTGTCATGATCTTTTCCTCCTATTATGATGGTCTTGTGTAGGTAGTGTCAGGCACTGTGAGGTCATGGATATCCAGGCCATTTTATGTCTGGAGGGAGCATGTTGTAAGGAGTCCTACCCCTCCTTTGGCTCTTACATTCTTTCTGCCACCTCTTCCGCATTAGACCCTGAGCCTTGGAAGGTGTGATAGAGATATTACAGTACTGAGTACTCTGGTCACTTCTTTCCAGCACCATAATACCTTCTAAGTTGTCCCAAGGTCACTGCCACCTGAAAAGAGAAGATTCTCTACCAAAAGTGAGAGTAGCATTAATATTAGGGTATGAACATTAAGAGAAGTGCTTACTGGGCAGTTTGATAAGCATAGTATATACGTTTAGCCAGACAGCAGCAGACGTCATACTCCTAGGGCTCATGACTACCTCTGTTTTAAGTTTTCAGTATCAGGGATGTATTCCCTCCCATGGAGCGGGCCTCTAGTCCAATTAGAGGGCAATTGGTTTCCCCCATGACAGACATGCCACTATTGCACCCATTGGCTCATTTGGCCTCACTGGCCAAATATAAGGCTTGCAGTGTCCACTGTTGAGTATCTTCACTGGTGACTTATCTTTCTCCCATTGAACTGCATGCAGAATGGCTTCTTCCAGCTTTCTGTCAGCTGGTCTACATGGAGGAGGTTCTCAGCTCAGTTCCAGCAGGATTTCTCAGTGGCTTTGCAGCCCAAGTATGTGGAGTCTTCCACAATAGGGTCTTACCATCTATTTCTGGTGGGAAACCAAGGGCCTTGGCAATGGCCTATAATGTTTTGGGGGCATCAGGGACCTCCCTGACCAACAACTCACTGGAAGGTATCCCATCCCTGGCACTGAAAATTTTCTGGCAACGATCTACGGCTCCTGAGTGTTCCATTGCCCAAAAAAGTAGGATTCCATATGATTTATTTATATTCTCTTAGATTTTGATTAGCTCTCCTTCCACCTTTCCTTTACTCAATCTCTTCCCCTGACCTCACTTTGGGCCTTTTCACCCCCATTAATCTATTCTTCTACTTACACATATAAAATACCATCCTATTAAGTACCCCCTCCCTTTCTCTTCCCTTTATATCTCTTTTCTAGCTTACTGAGTGCCACATCTTTTTAATAGACAGTTTCTGAACATGAGGCACTTAAAATTTTCACTATATAGAAAGTATTTAGATATAATAAACCAGAATGGCATGCTTTTTCTAAATTACTGTGGAATGGAGTGATTAACCTGTGTTATGACATGATTATTATTATTATTTAATATCACATGATTATTGTCTATGCATAAGTTCAGGGTTTCCAGGGATAAGAGAATGAAGTTGATATTTGGCTATTTGATCTTTCAAAGCTGAAGCTCAACATTGCCTAAGTACTGAGATAGGATGTATAGATGAGCAGAAGAAGCAGAAAAGAATAAGTACCTAGTTCAATAATTATTTATTAAGAGCCTATTGTGGGCAAAGTATTGTTCCAAAAACTCGGGACATACTGAAAAGCAGAGTCGGGTCTTCATGGTGCACATGCATTCTTGTGACAGAATCAAGAACGTGAAGAGGACAGAGTTACATGGAGAACATATAATCACTAATTGGAAGTGTGAGTCAATTAATATAAGGTCTGGAAAAGGCCCATTGAGTTTGGCAATGAAGGAGCTAAACTGACTGTGTTTGTAGAACAGTTCTGGGAGAATTGTGTGGGAAGCTGGTTACCAGCTGAGGAGTGAAACGGGTGGTGAAGTAAAGTGTCTTTGTCTGTGCCTGCTGCTGTAACGAATGCCTTAGTCTCAGTCGTTTAGAAACAACAGACCTTTTCTCAGGGTTCTTGGAGGCTGTGAAGTTCAAGCTCAAGGCATCAACTAATTTCATGTCTGAGGGCCTGTCCGTTATGGATGGTCCCTTCTATGTCCTCCACTGAGGGGTAAAGCAAGGCAACTCCTTTCTACCTGGTTTGTGAGAACACTAATCCCACTCATGAGAGCGAAGCCAAAGGTCCTACCTTTAAGATTGTCTCTCACACTGGATACTGTATTCCAAAATGTGAATTTGCAAGGTTGGGGACATAGACACTGAGAGACTACTGTAGAGGACTTATTTAGAAATTTAGCTGTCAAGGGGGTGAAGAAAGGGCTAAAAGGATATTTGTTTTAATATAGGAGAGATGTAAATATGTTATGTTGATGGTAAAAATGAGTGTCCACATCTGGAAGAATGATAATTGTGAGTGGCCAGTGGTCAAGGACAGAGAAGGTAAAGTTAGAGTTCATTGAACATACTGAAACTGATGGGAAGGGAGTTGGGGGTCGGGGGGTGGGGAGAGCTCGCCTTGGATTACTGAAGCAGCTTTAACAAGACGCTGGCCATCCTCATTCACCAGAAGCACACTACACAACACTTGCTTTCAGGAGGCATGACCTCCAGTTCCTGGGTCCTTCTTTGGCTCCAGCCTGCCTAAGCACAGAGCCTCCTTTCAAGTCAGAGGGAAAAAACAAGCAAGCAAGCAAGCAAGCAAGCAAACAAACAAACAAACAAAAAACAAAACCAGAAATGGTGAAGCTCCTCTCAAACCTGGAACTATCATAAAAGGGCAATGGCAGGGTTTCTCGGGCTTTGCTTTGTTTTTCAGAAATTCAGGAGTTGTGCGTATGAACAGGCTCAGGGTGGTAGGATAAGGCCAGGTTGCTCTGTGTTCCAGGGCACTTGTGTGCTAGGGAGCGCCATGGGACATGTAGCTCATAGGCCCATGGGTTTGAACACTTGGTCCCAGGTGTTGGAATTTTTTTTGAGTGGTTGTGGAGCCAGGGCCTGGTGGAGGAAGTGGGTCACTGGGGAGCGGGCCTGGGAGTCTGTAGCCCACCTGCTTCTTTCTGGAAGCTACTGCTTCCTGATCCACTGATCTGTAACAAGCTGCGCAGCAATCTTCCACTGCCACGGATGGAGTCAGCAGCTGCCATAACTCACCATGGCACCCAGCGTCCTCACTGCGGCTCTTGCACCTGGAGCCACAATAAACATCTCCTTCCTGAAGTGGCCTCTGTCAGGTATTTGGTCACAGAGGGGAGAAAAGTAACTGATACAGGGGCTGGAAGTCCTTTGTTTATAGATCTTCATGTGCAGGGCATGGGACTACGACTGCAGAAAAAGACTTCTTTCCTCTAATTTACATAGACTCCATATGGACAAGAAGTAACCCTGGACAAGCTCGAAAGGACAGTTATTTAGACACTCTCATTGGCTCAAATGTGGGAAAAGATTACTTATGTTGAGATATTAATTTTATAGTCTTCTACATCTGGAGCCTAATTCTATACCCAGAGTCAAAAAATGAATTCTTGAGTTGGCATTTTTCAGAGTGCTATCTCATAACCAAGAAATCCGCTATCTATGAGTCATATAAGAGAGAAAATGAATATTGATGGGACTCATAGGAAGATGTACAACCTCATTAGAAAATAAAAAGGCAGATGGAGTAGTCTGGAAGAAACACTTTATATACATCAAAATTGAATGATTTATGTCAGGCATGGTGGCACTTGCCTTTAATCCCAGCATTCTGGTGGCCCAGGTAGGAAGATCGCTGTGAGTTTGAGGCCAACCTGAGACTACTTAGTGAATTCCAGGTCAGCCTGGGCTAGAGCGAGAGCCTACCTCAAACAAAACAAACACCCCCAAAAAAAAAAAAAAAAAAAAAAGAAAGAAGAAAAGAAAAGAAAAGGAAAAAGAAAAAGAATGATTATGATATGATTTAGGTCTACATAGGGAAGCTGGTGATGATACTATTACATTCACATCTGGCATCATTTTAGGACAAAATAATGTAGAAAGCACTATGAGAATGTGCAGCCAAGGCTGTATACACACAGGCTACTCTTTTTTCTTCCCACACACAACTGTGTCATGCCTCAAAATTAATTCAGGGGAAAATAAAAGCTATGTGTATGAAGTTGTTTGGTACAGCATTGTCTATAGTATCACATGAATTAGGTATGCTCAAGGCATAATTTATGCATTGATCCAGCAGTTCATTTATGCTATAGAAACATTCTATATAGTGTAGTTGTAGGTAAAGGGGCATTTCCATAAGTCAGACATACAAAGTGTGTTCCTCCCTTTATGACCAAATATCTTATACAAATTATACAGTGGCTTCTTAAGTGATCGCAAGTAAAATTGTTATAAGGAAAATAACTTGGGCATTATTCATATATATGTATATTTATTTTTTAAATATTTTATTTAATTTTTTATTTTTTGTTAATTAGTTTTGTATTCAGCAAATACAGTCAATTTGGTACCATTGTTAAGCTCATCTGTGACCTACCCCCTCCCCTTGGCCCCTCCTTGTTGAGGTATATGGGTCATGCATTGTGGAGTTAGCCCACAGTTATGGGTAAGATAAATGTCTCTGCATATCATGACCCAACATGTGGCTCTGACATTCTTTCCGCCCCTCTTCTGCAAAATTTCCCTGAGCCATGTTGGGTTCATTTTTGGTCTGCTTCAGTGATGAGGTGTTGGGGGCCTCTGGGTCTCTGGCTCTCTGATTTGGTAGGAGTTGAATTTTCTCTGTGTTGATCTCCTTCACCCTTGTGCTGGTACCCGTTTCACCAGGAAAATAGCACCCTTGCTTGTTTCGCCATTTTTTCTTAGTTTCAGCCGGGGCCCTTTTGATGTATGATGGGGTGGCTCTCTCCTTAGGATCTACATCTATCTGAAAAAGAGAAGCAGATTTTCCAATGGAGAGTAAGTTAGTACCAGGACAAATGAGATAACCTTACTTTTTTATAGAGAATTTAATAGGTGTAGGCCCTCTTGTAGCCCATGATTGATGGTAGCTTGATAATGGAGAGTGGGCTTATGTTTGGATATGGTTCTGACTTGTTTCCCAGCTCCAGCTATGGGTTCCATACCACTGAGGGGATCAGTTAGCCAAATTGAGAGCAGTTGGTTCCCCACCATGGCTGTGTGCCACTATTGTACTTGTGTGGGCATCACAACAGGTTATTTGCTGCTAAGTAGGTTAGACCATGAGTTGCTTGGACAGATATTGGTCATTTTCCCCCAGTCGCCCATTTTTATTTATTTATTTATTTTAGGGAAAGGGAGAGAGAGAATAGGCACACCAAGGCCTCTAGCCACTACAAACAAACTCCAGTTGCATGCACCACCATGTGCATCTGGCTTATGTGAGTTCTGGTGAATTGAACCTGGGTTCTTAGACTTCACAGGAAAATGTTTTAACCAATAAGCCATCTCTCCAGCTCAACTTATGTATTTGATATAGAGTAATGACAAGTGTCCACCAAAATCACCTGGATAACACCTCCCCCATTCTAGATCCTGATGCAGTAGCTACAGAATCATTGTTTCTTGTTGTTCTTGGGGTCCTTTTCTTCCTTCTGTCCCCCATGCTAGAGATTGAGTGAAGGGCCTCTTCTTCTAGGAGACTGCTCCACCACTGAGCTAAATCCCCATACCTAGGATCAGAATTTCTCATGTTTTTATGTGAGATGCTAATGCTACTGGCCCCAGAACTTCACTTTGAAAACTTCCAGTTTTATGATTTGGATCTTAACTGTCCTCCAAAGACCTACATGCAAAAGGCTTGTGGCCAGCATATAAGCATTACTGGGAGGTGGTGGAACCATTAGGAGGTGGAGACTAGTAGAAGGAAGGTCTTCCTTTGAAGGAAATATTGGGACTACACCCATTCTTTTTGTTCTTTCTTGATCCCTGGCCAGCTACTGTGAGCTAAACAAACCTCCTATACTCTATGCTCCTACCATGACCTACTGTCCCACCACAGGTGCAAAGCAACAGAGCCATGTGATGCCCAAAACTGTGAGTCAAGATAATAGCTTAACTCCAATCACTTGGGCTTTATACAATATTATTTGTACCCTCCACCTTCCTAAATTGTTTATCTTTGGAATTTTGTGACAGTGATGGAAAAGCTGATACAATTAGTTTAGAGTAACTATCTTTTGCCCAGAAACTATAGTTATTATTGTGTCTGAAATAGAAAACAAAAGTAGACACAAATTTCTGTCAATTACAAATGCTCATCCATGTATCCCCAGCACTTAATCCCACAAAGTGACCACAGAAATGCTCATTGATTATTCAGTAGCTTTCATACGAATTTTACTTTATTTTATTTTGTCCTTTTACCTGACATACATTTTTGGGGGGAGGTTGAGGTAGGGTTTCACTCTAGCTCAGGCTGACCTGGAATTCACTATGTAGTTTTAGGGTGGCCTTGAACTTTCGGTGATCCTCCTACTTCTGCCTCCTGAGTGCTAGGACTAAAGGTGTGTGCCACCACACCCTGCTCTGATATACATTTTCACACTGTTATTGCCTTGATAATGTAAAATGCCACCTTTATGTCTTAAGCTCCCTTACACAGGTAAGACTTGAATATTTTGTTTGAGTGAAGTAAGTCTTGGTTTATATTTTAATTCAGCATATTTTACCTTAGGCTTTTGTTGTTTTGAGGCATGATCTTACTGTAGCCCAGGCTGACCTAGAAGTCACTCTGCAGTGCAGGCTGACCTGGAACTGTTGGCTATCCTCCTACCTCAGCCTCCTGAGTGCTGGGTTTAAAGGCAGGCATCACCACATCTGGCATAGATTTTCACAAAATATTCATCAAATTCCTCCTTACTATTATTAAAAAATGTCTTTGATTCATTCATTTTCCTTCATATGAAATTTAGAATCCACCTGTCAAGTTTTAGAATACTTCCTGTTAGAATTTTGCAAATCTGTAATTATTTAAGTTTTCTAGTATGTTATATCATTCTTGAATGGTAATTTTTGAATTTATTCAAATTTCATTGTCACAATGAATGCATTAGTTTTTCTTTTAACTTTCAAAATGATAGATAGCCCAGGCTGACTGGGAACTTATTCTGTAGTTCCAGGCTGGCCTGAAACTCACCGCAATTCTTCTACCTCTGTATCTGGAGTGCTGGGATTAAAGGCATGTACCACCATGCCTGGCAAAAAACTATCTAAGCAGTAGTAAAAAAAAAAATTGTATATTTTAAACTTTGATCCATTATTGTAGTGTTATATAACTATATCCCAAATAGAATACATAAATCAAATTCTAATTGTTCATAACATTATTTTCATCAAGTTCTAATGAATTCTATATCCAAATACTCTATATTAGTTTGTAAATGAAATCTGCTTATGAGGTATGAATCAAATATTGATTGGTAAGGTCCCATCCTGTTCTTGTATTTGTTTGCTCTCACTCAAGGCTCTCATGTTCTGTTGTCTTCTTTAGAGTATCTTTATTTTGCATTCATTTCTGTGTTTTAAAAATTGCTCATGAATTCTAGTCACTGATGGTCTGTCTTCTATTTCCCAGATTTAAGCTCATAGGGCCTATTCTTGTAATATTAAAACCACTGTAAGGGTTAGCAGTCAGCTGTGTTCAATCTAGCATCTTGATCCAACTACAATATATTTGCTGCTGTACTTAAAGAAAGTTTTCTCCCTGTTTTATATCTTTTTGCTCTGTTAACTTCTCTTTCTTAGACTAATAGTAGTGTTTTCAATTTTTTTAACTTTTTAAATGACAACTTCCATACTTACAGACAATAAATATGATAATTCCCCACTTTCCCTATCACAAGTCCACACTTCATCATATCCCCTCCCTCTCTCCATTAGTCTGTCTTTTATTTTGATGTCATCATCTTTTCCTGTTAATATGAAGGTCTTGTGAAGGTAGTGCTAGGCAATGTGAAGTCATGAATATTGAGGCCAATTTCTGTCTGGATGATTGCATTGTAAGCAGTCTTACCCTTCCTTTGACTCTTACATTCTTCCCGCCACCTCTTCCGCAATGGACTCTGACCCTTGGAGGGTGTGATAGAGATGTTTCAGTGCTAAACACTCCTCTGTCACTTCTTAGCACTATGGTGCCTTTTGGGTTACCACCATCTGAAAACAGAAGCTTCTCTGACCAAAAATGAGAGTAGCATTGATATATGGGTATGAACATTAAGTAAAGTGCTTACAGAGCAGTTTGGTGAGCATAATATATGCATTTAGCCAGAAAAGACCAGTTACACTCCTAAGGCTCATGACCTCCCCCACCATAGGCTTTTGATTAGGTTTCAGTACTGGGCATGTATTACCTCCCATACAGCAGACCTCCAGTCCAATTAGAGAGCAGTTGTTTTCCCCCTAACAGACATGCCACTATTGCACCTATTCAGTCATTCGGGCTGGCTGGCCAAACTTGAGGCTTCCAGTGTCCATTATTTTCACCACTGAGGACTTCTGTCTCCCATAAGACTGCATGCTGTGCAGCTTTCCCCAACTTTTTGTCATCTGGTTTATAGGGAGAAGGTTCTCAGATCAGCTCCAACTTGATTTCTCAGTGACATTGCAGCCCAGGCATGTGCAGTCTTCAGAAACAGGGTCTTACCATCTGTTTCTGGTGGGAAACCAAGAACCTTGGCAATAGCCTGTAATGTTTTGAGGGCATCAGTGACCACCCTGGCCAACAACTCACTGGAAGGTATCCCCTCCTGGCACTGAAATTTTTCTAGTAATAGTCTATGGCTTCCGGGTGTGCCATTATACAAAAATGTAGGTTTCCATGTGGCTTATTCACAATATCTTGAATTTTGATTAACCATCCCCCAACCCTTCTTTTACTCAATCTCTTCCCCTGACCTTGCTTAGGCCATTTCATTACCAGTAATCTGTTTGTCCACTTATATATATATATATACAATACCATCCCCTTAAATCCTCCCCTCTCCTACTTCCCTTATAGACCTTTTCTAGCTTACTGACCTCTGCTACTTATTTATTTATTTTTTTTACTTCAACTCAGACACAAGTGTAAACATTTATAGCAAGGATCCACGTATGAGAGAGAACATGGGACATTTGACTTTGTGGGCCTAGGTTACCTCACTTAGTATAATCATTTCCACAACCATCCATTTTCCTGCAAATTCCATAATTTCATTTTTCTTTACTGTTGAATAGAACTCTATTATATAAATGTACCACATCTTCATTATCCATTCATTAGTTGAGGGACCATCTAGGCTGGTTCCATTTCCTAGCTACTGTGAATAGAGTGACAATAAACATGCTTGTGCAAGTATTTCTAAGGTAGTGAGAAGAGTCCTTAGGATATATGCTTAGGAGTGCTATAGCTGGGTCATATGGTAAATTTATTGTCATTTGTTTTCTTGATGACAGCCATTCTGACAGGAGTGAAATGGAATCTCAAAGTCATTTTAATCTGCAGTTCCCTGATGCCTAAGGATGTAGAACATTTTTGTTAGATGTTTATATGCCATCTGTATTTCTTCTGATGAAAACTCTCTATTTACTTCCATAGCCCATTTTTTAATTGGGTTGTTTAATTTCTTATTATGTAGTTGTCTGAGTTATTTATATATCCTAGATATTAATCCTCTGTCAGATGTATAGCTGGCAAAGATTTTTCTCCCATTCTGTAGGTTGCATCTTTGTCCTTTTCACAGTGTCTTTTGCTGTACAAAAGCTTTGTAAGTTCATGAGATCCCATCGGTTGATTTGTGGTTTTGTTTCCTGAGCAATTGGGGCTATATTCAGAAAGTCACTGCCTATGTCAATATGTTGAAGAGTTTTCCCTACTTTTTCCTCTAGCAGTTTCAGAGTTTCAGGTCTGATATTAAGGTCTTTGATTCATTTGGACTTGATTCTTGTACATGGAGAGAGATAAAGATCTATTTTTATCTTTCTACATGTAGGTATCCAGTTTTCCCAGCACATTATAATTCTAACCATATATGCACCTGTTGCAGTCAGGTTCACATTACCGGTAGAAATCACCCAACCAAGAGCAGCTTGTGGGAAAAAAGGGGTTACAGGCTGGAGGGGAAGCTCCAGGATGGCAGGGAAAATAACGACATGAGCAGAGGGTGGGCATCACTTCCTGGCCAACATAAGGTGGACCATAGCAACAGGAGAGTGTGCCAAACACTGGCTTGGGGAAACTGGCTATAACACCCATCAGCCCGCCCCAACAATACACCACCTCCAAGAGGTTTTAATTTCCAATTGCTATCAGCTGGGGAGACTAGCATTCAGAATACCTAAGTTTATTGGGGTCACCTGAATCAAACCACCACATTATGCCCCTGGACCCCATGAACTGATATCTATACATGATATAAAATATAATCATTCAGTCCAACTTTAAAATTCCCCATAGTTTTTATCAATTCTAATGATGTTCATACATCCCCATAGTCTAAGGTCTTTTAACTGAACCATAATACCAAAAAAAAAAAAAAAAAAGAAAAAAGAAAAAATCCCCCCAAACCCATAATGGCACAGAATAAATGTTCACACTGCCAAAGATGGCACTGGGAATAGTAGAGAAATATTCAGAACAAGATTTAAAACAACCAGGGCAGACATCAAACTCTGTAACTTCAAGTCCAACAACTCTAGCCAGTGACAAATCTCCAAGTCCGATAATTCTAACAAGCAACAAGTCTCTGGCATTCCAATTCCGCCTCTCCAGCTAGGTTATTCATAGTCCTGGAAAACTTCAGTGAGGCTGGCAGCTTTCCTTAGCAGCCATCTTGTGGTCCAGGCATCTCCACTGAAATCCACAGTTCATCCTCATTTCCCCATGGTGTCTCCATGCAGGCAACCAGCAAACCTGCTTCACACTGCCCATGGCCATTTCCAAAACACAAGACAGTGTTGCAAACTCAATGACCCTCTCTTTCCTGCATTTCTTATGCTTCACAATACCAGGTAGGGTGCCAGTTTGTTAATCCAGGGGGGAATAAGGCAGACTTTGAGGGATAGGACACTCCTTGAGCCCTCAGGACACTTCAAAAGAGTCTACATTCTTCTTGTTGCCCCAGTGCAGGTCAGCTAGCCCAATCTCAAAGGTTTTAATCTCTCAATTGCAGCTGAATGGGCAACAGTTCGCCCAAAGATTTTTCTTTATGTGCCATATCCTTCTGCTCACACCAGTTCATTTCTATGCAAAGCAACCCTGCACAATTTCTCCCGACCAGGCATAACAGCAAGCTTCCCACACAAACTGCTAGCCCAGTCTAGGCATAGCTCTTTCTCACCCTCATAAGCCAAACCTCACAGTGCATAATTCTTACTACATTCAGGTCTTTCAACTCTGACCAGAATAGTCAATCAAGTTGTACTTATAGCTCTGCAAGGCATCTCTTAGAACAAGGTTTCAAATCCTTCCACATTCCTCTTGAAAATCACCTCCAAAAGGCCAAAGCCACATAGTCAGGTGTCTAGCAGCAACCCCACTCCTCGGTACCACTTTACTGTTGCAATCAGGTTCATATTGCTGGTAGAAATCACCCAACCAAGAGCAGCTTGTAGGAAAAAGAGGTTTATTTTGGCTTAAAGGCTGGTGGGGGAAGCTCCATGATGGCAGGGGAAAATGATGGCATGAGCAGAGGGTGGACATCACCCCCTGGCCAACATAAGGTTCCGTGTACCAGGAGAGTGTACCAAACACTGGCATGGGGAAACAGGCTATAACACCCATAAGCCCACTCCCAACAATATACTGCCTCCAGGAGGCTTTAATTTCCAATTGCTATCAGCTGGGGAGACTAGCATTCAGAACACCTAAGTTTATGGGGGACACCTGAATCAAAGCACCACAGCACCTAACATGGGAGCTCCCAATTTTATCAAACAAACACTGTTAGATTTAAGGTCACAGATAATACTAAGCACAATTGTAGTGAGTGACTTAAGTTCCCCACTCTCATCAATTAACAAGTCATCCCAGCAAAAAAATAAACAGAGAGACATCTGGGTTATACAAGGTCATAGAACAAATGGACCTAACAAATATCTACAGAACATTCCATCCAAATGCTGAAGAATACACATTTTTCTCAGAAGTACATGGAACATTCTCTAAAATAGACCGTATATTAGGACACAAAGCTAATCTTAACAAAGACAGGAAAATTGAAATAATTCCTTGTACTCTATCTGATCATGATAAATGTTGGCAAGGATGCAGATAAAGAGGAATCCTTCTGTGCTGTTGGGGAGAATGTAATCTGGTACAGCCATGTTATTGCGGTTTGCTTTTGAAATATTCCCCAGAGATCCAAAGGTCATGTCCTAATGCATAGAATTTTGGGAACCAATTGGATCATAAGCATTTTGACCTTATCCATGAGTTAATTGACTGACACGTTCATAATGTGATGGGCTACTGAGAAGTGATAACTGAGAGGCAGGACCTGGATGAAGAGAGTGGATTTTTGAGGACTATATCTTTTCCTCTCTTTCTCTCTCTCTTTCTGCTCTCCCACTGATGAGGTGACCACCTGTACCTCATGTCATGATGTGCTGCCTTACAACAAGTCTCAGAAATAAAAAAAACAAAGTGTTTGTGGACTGAAACCTCTGAAACTATGAGCCAAAATAATAAACTTTTCCTTCTTTGAATTACCTTTGTTGGGTATTTTATCATAGTGATGGAAAACTGGCTAACAAAGAGTAAAAAGTCTTCAGAGCCTGGCAAGGTGATGCATGACCATTAACCCCAGTACACAGGAGACTGAGTCAAGAGAATTGAGAGTTTGAGACCAGCCTGGACTACATAGAAAGACTGCCACTTCTCTGCAAAGCTTAACTCCTTCTCAAAGAGAACGAGAACCTGCAGGGGTTCAGCTTCCTGGCTAAGGGCCGTAACCATGGGTCCAATAAAAGCAAATGGGAACAGACAGAAACCATGGCCCTGACTTTGTAACAGACCAGATGCCAAGCTTTTCCCTTTCCACCCCCACATGCCAAGGAGGACACAGCCACAGTTAGTAAGGTTTTCTCCCAGTATAGCTTCTGCACCCTTTTCCCCATTTTGTTTACTTGCTCTTTTAATAGGGGATTTGATTCTGAAATATTCCATATTGGACAATTTTCCTTAATGCTAAATTCTTAGAACTTAGTCTCAGGATTTCCACCAGCCATGGGCAGATGCTTTTCTTGTGGATACTGATGAATGTGCCTAATTACTCCTGAGCTCACAATTATTTCCACCAGTTTCATCCTAGAATTTTCTAACTAAATTCAAGGCTAATGAATCTCATGTGTTGAGGGGGGCATCATCCCCCACCACAGAGTCACCAACAAAAGTTGAGCCATCTTTCCACAAGTGCGTGATTGCAAGGGGCTTTCTTAGTATTGTTCAGTATTTAAGACAGCAGCATAAAACCTATGCCCTGTAATAAACTTAGAAGGCAAGGATAGCAAATCCTGAAAAACATTTCGGAGTACTTGCTTCCCAAACCTTTGTTCACTGAAGGGAAGCGCTGAGGCGACCTCTGGTTTCCACTCTCAAGGGCTGTAGCACCTTCACCATCTGAGCTGGTGACAGCTGGTATCCTGGCCCAGTCATGACTCCCTTCTATAAGGAGAAGTTGCTCAGGGTGAGTAATCACAGTTACATGTTTGTCTTCTTGTTACTGATCCAGGCATAGGCTAGTCAGTGACCTTGCTCAGCATGTTTTTCTTTCCTTTCCCCCACTCTAACTTTTTAAAAAATGTTTTTAAAATTTATTTCATTTATTTATTTGAGAAAGAGAAGGAAAGAAAAAGGCAGGTGGGTGGGAGAGCAAGAGAGAGAGAGAGAGAGAGAGAGAGAGAGAGAGAGAGAGAGAACAAAAATGAGCATGCCAGGGCCTCCAGCCACTGAAAATGAACACCAGATGCATGTGCCCCCTTGTGCATCTGGCTTTCATGGGTCCTGGGGATTCGAACCTGGGTCCTTTGGCTTTGCAGGCAAGCACCTTAACTGCTAACCCATCTCTCCTGATCCCCCCTTTCTTGAGATGGCCTAGAACTCACTGTAGTCATGTTGGCCTTGGGGGAAATGTGCTGACCTATTTATATGTTTTTTTCTATAAATTATTCAATTCAAATTTGTGGCAATTTTTCTGCCTCAACCTCCCATGTGCTGAAATTATAATTTTTTTCTTTTGGGGTGAGTCATATTGGACACTGTCATAGTAAGCACAAATTGGGGCACAGAGAGACTAAATTAGTTAGAGAATGGACATGAAGATCATAGGTGAAGTTTGGTCCAGACAGTCTTTTTTTTATATATATTGAAGACTTTATTAAATAATGTGACCCACTGGGCTAGAGTGAGGAAGAGTTGATAGAAAGGAAAATGGAAAGTGCAAAGCTTGGCAGAACAAAGTTGTCTAGGAATAGCTTGAAGAGGAGTCATGCAAGATTGCCCTCCATGAAGTGAAAAAGAGTTATTATACTCTCTATATAAAGTTGCCCTCATGTAGCATAAACATCACCAACTGAGGAAGGATAAGATCTTGCCTCATGATGGCTCAGCAGTTAAGCGCTTGCCTGTGAAGCCTAAGGACCCTGGTTCAAGGCTCGATTCCCCAGAACCCACGTTAGCCAGATGTACAAGGGGGCACATGCGTCTGGAGTTCATTTGCAGTGGCTGGAGGCCCTGATGCGCCCATTCTCTCTCTCTCTCTCTGCCTCTTTCTCTCTCTGTCTGTCACTCTCAAATAAATAAATAAAAATAACCAAAAAATTTTTTTAAAAAAAGATTAAAAAAAAAGATCTGGCCTCAGTGACCTTCCTGTGATCACAATAGAGAAGATCCAGAATAATTAGCAAGATTTCTCTTGCTACATAGGCTAGAGAGCTTGTTGTAATAGCAGTAACTAAAACACAAAATCTTTGAGTACAATACCATGTTTACACGTTTACAAGGAGTTTGCATATACAGAACTCTGACATCTTCGATTTATATAACCACTTAGTAAACCCATTTCTGAGATAAGTAGGAATCTGCATAGGGACAGAGGACAGATGCAGATTCAAAGCTTTAACTCAAAGCCAGTTAGTATTACAATTTTAATGTGTGCTTTTTTTATATCTACTCACTTCTCTGTACAATCTTGCCTTAGACCATGGTCTGCTACCTAGTAAAAAGGATATGTTCTTTCCTGTCTCTCCACTTTCCTACGCAATCTTATTGTCTAGATGCAGCAATGAAATAAGGATGCTTCTCTCTCAATGTCTCAAATTAAACTAGATGAGGAATGAAACTGTTGAGGACCACACATTATATACACTGGGCCTTTAAGAACTGGCAATCATTGCAAAGAAATTGTGTTTTCTGGCCACCCACTCTCTTGCATTTTCTTTCTTTCTTTTTAAATTATTTTTGTACTCAGTGAATACAGTCAAGTTGGTACCATTGGTAGCCTCCTCCATGTCCTTCCCCCTCCACAGGGACCCTCCTGGTTGGGGTATTTGGGTTGTGCATTGAGGGGCTAGCCATAAGTTTTGAGTAGGAGGCAATGTCTCTGTGTATCATGACCCCACATGTGGCCCTGCCGTTCTTTCTGCCCCCTCTTCTGCAAATTTCCCTGAGCCATGTTGGGTTTATTTTAGGTCTGCTTCAGTGTTGAGATCTTGGGAGCCTCTATGTCTCTGGATATCTGGTTTGGTAGGGGTTGATTGTTCTCTGTGTCTATCTCCTTCAACATTGTACTGGTTCCTGGTTCACCAAGAAAATAGCATTCTTGCATGTTTCCCCAATTATTATTAGTCTCAGCTGGGGCCCTTTTGAGGCGTGATGGGGTGGTTTTCTCCTTAGTATCTACGTCTATCTGAAAAGGAGAAGCAGATTCTCCAAAAGAGAGTAAAGTTAGCACCAAATAAATGTGATAACCATTATTTTCTAGAGACAGTTTAATGGAGAGTGGGCTCATTTTTGGATATGATTCTGCATTGTTTCCCAGCTCCACCTATGGATTCCACTCCACTGAACAGATCAGTTAGCCAAATAGAGAGCAGTTGGTTTCCTATGGCTGTGTGCCACTTTTGCACTTATGTGAGCATCACATCAGGTTGTTTACTGCTAACTAGGTTAGACCATGTGTTAATTGGACAGATATTGGTCATTTTCCCCCAGTTGCTCATGTAGCACCTTCTGGCACTAGATGATCTGGCTAGGGACTGACTCTTTTCCAGCTTCCAGCCATGTCACTGCACATTATGTGCCAACAGCTTATGGTGTCTTCAGCAGTAGGTCTTACCAGCAACGTATGGTGGGTCATCAAGCACTCTGACATAAATCTCTCTTCTTTTGGGAAACCTTGTATGTCTCTCTGATCAAAAGCTCACTGTGGCCAGGTGTGGTGGCACACGCCTTTAATTCCAGCACTGGGGAGGCAGAGGTAGGAGTCGCCATGAATTTGAGACCACCCAGAGACTACATAGTGAATTCCAGGTCAGCTTGAGCTAGAGTGAGACCCTACCTCGGAAAACCAAAACCAAAAAAAAAAAAAAAAAAAAAAAAAAAAGCTCATTGGGGATGATATCCACCTGCTGGTACTGGGAGTTATAGGTCAGTACCCAAGAAAAGGAGGAAGAAAAAGATTAGTGAAATAAAAGAGATAGAGAGATGAGAGAGAGAGAGAGAGAGAGAGGGAGTGAGAGAAACAGAAACAGAAGGAAATAAAGGTCAGTTTTTGTCATACCCTCTCTAGGACCTTGTGAATCAGGTGTTCCCTCTAAGGGCCTGGTGAAGGTTCAACCATTTGGTCTGCCTTTTAGGATAAAGAGTTTTATGGTACCATTGCTGTTTGGGTCCAGTTTTGTGTCCCCCACCCTCTCTCTTGCCCTTCCCTCCCTCCCCACCCTCCCTATTGTCCGGTCCTCAATACTTGCTAGGTATGTAGGCAACTTGGGTAGATTCAGGTTAGGAGCTGTAGATGAGTGACACTATGTGGTGATTATCTTTCTGTGATTGGGTGAGTTCACTGAGAATGATCTGTTCCAGGTTCGACCATTTTTCTTCAAATTTCATTGTGTCATTTTTCCTTTCTGCTGTGTAGAATTCCATCGTGTAGATACACCACATCTTAGTTATCCATTCATCTAATGACGGGCATCTGGGTTGATTCCAGCTCCTGGCTATTATGAATTGAGCAGTTATAAACATGGTTGAGCAAATCTCTCTGAACTGAGGTGTGGAGATTTTAGGGTACATGCCCAGGAAGGGAGTACCTGGGTCTGTTGGTAACTCTATAGTCAGCTTTTTTAGGAGTCTCCATATTGTTTTCCAAAGTGGTTGTACCATGTTACATTCCCACCAACAGTGGATGAGGGTTCCTATTTCTCCACATCCTCACCAGCATTTATTTTCATTTGATTTTTGCTATCCTTACTGGGGTAAGGTGGAATCTCATAGTTGTTTTAATTTGCATTTCCCTGATGATTAGGGATGATGAACATTTTCTTAAGTGTGTGTTTGCCATTTGTATTTCTTCTTCTGTGAGCTGTCTGTCCAGTTCTTTGCCCTATTTTGTGAGTGGGTTGTTTGACTTTTTATTGTTTAGGTTTTTGAGTTCTTTGTAGATTCTAGAGATTAGGCCTCTGTCAGTTGGGTAATCAGCCAATATTTTATCCCATTCTGTGGATAATCTATTGGCTCTGCTTATTGTATGTTTGTCTGTGAAGAAACTTTTCAGCTTCATAAGATCCCATTAGTTGAGGGATTGTTTAAGATACTGTGCTACTGTGCTACTGGGATTTTGTTCAGGAAGTCTTTTCCCATTCCTATATCATGGAATGTTCCTCTTAAATTTTCTTCCAGACAGTCTTAAGAAACCAAATACAAGTTAAATTTTAGTGAGAGGAAAGACAAGCAGCTAGGATAATGATTGATCAATAAATAAATATATTAAAGATTAAAAACAGAAGAAATAAATATAGAAAATATTAAGAACAGAATAGATATATAAAATATTAAAAACAGAAGAAAATTACAAACATGCTGAGAAAAGCAGGTAAATCATAGCTTAGTGGTTAAGCGCTTGCTTGCAAAGCTAAAGGACCTAGGTTTGATTCTCCAGGACCCACATAAGCCAGATGCACAAGGTAGCACATGTGTCTGGAGTTCATTTATAGTGGCTGGAGGCCCTGGTGCACCCATTTTCTCTATCTGCTTCTTCCCCTTTCTATCCCCCACTCTCTCATAAATAAAAAAATAAAATATTTAAAAAAAAGAAATGCAGTGACCATGACTCTGGGTGGACCCATCTGAAGATCTCATGTGGAGCCAGCATGCACTGTTACTTGTCCTTGGAGCTTCTGAGTTCTCTATGTGTTCTCACCATGTCTTTACTTGTGTTCATTGGAGTATTCTTGCAATCAAAAGACCTGGCTGGCCAGGCATGGTATCATATACCTATAATACCTGTACTCCAGAAGGAGAAGCAGGATGACTGCACAAGTTCAAGGCCAGCCTAGTTCCAGAATAGCCAGGGCTTCACAGCAACAGTCTGTCTAAAAAAAAAAAAAAAGAAGGCAAATCTCAAGTTAAAGTCCAGCTGGGATACATAAGGAGACTCTATCTCAAATGGAGTGTTTTGGGGAAGAGGGGGAAACATCTCATAAAATGTTGGCAGTCTGGGAAATCCATCCTTAGGCAGGTAATGAAAACTTTACATCTCTGTCTTTATAACCAAGGAGTTGTTCCAAGTTTGCGTTTCTCCTCCTAGGAGATGTGGTAAAACTAGCATGTGAATTTCTTTAAATTACACTTTTAAAAACTATTTTATTTATTTATTTGAGAGAGAGAGAGAGAATAAAAGACAGATAGAGAGAGAATGGGCATGCCAGGGCCTCTAGCCACTGTAAACAAACTCCAGATGTGTGTGCCACCTTGTGCATCTGGCTTACATGGGTACTGGGGAATCAAACCTAGATCCTTAGGCTTCATAGGCAAGCACCTTAACTGCTAAGCCATCTCTCCAGCTCAGCATATGAATTTCTTGTGTTGGGTGGGAATGCCCAGAGCCTAAGGATTTCCTCTGCACTAGCCTGACAAAGAGTTCTAAATTCTGTACTCAAGAGGATGGCTACGTCCGCTTTCATGTACTGTTTACAGAGTATGGACAAGTATCCATTTAAAATACAAATGATGTTGGGTGAGCTGTCTCCCTCTTGTCCATCTACACTTCCCCAACTGTTCATGGAGTCTGTCACTCACTTCCCCATTCAGTTCTTTGGCAAACAAAGAATGAAGGAACAAAAGAAGGGAATAAATTATAGGGAATGAGCTTATCCCAGAGTCAGCTGAGTGGACACAGAGAGAGAAAGCTTGAATGTGATAGAAGTCAGTGCCAGGAATTTTCTGAACACCCCAGGATTCTTCTGGACCCGAAGGCATCCTTCAAGGCTCAGATCATGGACTAGTTTTTCTTAACCTCAGACTTGAAAGATAGATAAAAATCACAAGAGGAATTGCATTTTTTTTTTTTTTTTTTTTTTTTTTTTGTGGAGAAAACAGCATACTGAGGGTGTGGAGAGAATTAAAGACAGGGGGGAAAAGAAAAAACCAGAGCGATTTAGCTTGGCTGAGTTTCTAAGAGTGCTTGAATGGGAGAAGTCCCATGTTGAGCAGAGATTTAAGTACAGACTAAAGGAGAGTAACTCATGGGGAGTGATTCATCTGCTGCCCTTAGAGATTGTGAGGAGGGAGGGAGTAGAAGTCAGGAGACCTGATAGAAGATCACGAGGAGTTGAGAAATTAGATGGATGGCTAATGAGGGCCTTGGAAAGAAGCGGGTCTGTCTTGACCATGGAAGCGGCCCATTTGTGTGGTTGGAAGCATGATGGTACCTCTTAGGAACATAGAGATTGCCAAAGAAGGGAAGAGGGAAGAGAAGGAAGGGGTATGGGAGGGTGGACCATTCGTTAAGCATTTTCAGATGCTCCAGAGATTCAGCTGATGAATTCACTCTCTCAGTTTGGAAGTGACCCACAAAAATAACACTTCTGTCACGATTAACATGGCTAAATTATACTGAAATATGCATGTTGGCCTTGAGGGAAATGTGTTGGCCTATTTATATTATATTTTTGACTATAAATTCTTTAATGTGTTTAACTTATACAATAAAATTTAAGGGCTGGAGAGATTGCTTAGTGGTTAAGGCACCTGCCTGCAAAGCCTAAGGACCCAGGTTCAACTCCCCAGTATCCATGTAAGCCAGATGCACATGGTAGTGCATGCATCTGGAGTTCATTTGTAATGGCTAGAAGCCCTGGCATGCCCATTTTTTTCTCTCTCTCTCCCTCTTCCTCTCTCTCTTTCAACTAAATAAAAAAATTAAAATATTAGAGAATTCAGCTAACCTATGGATTTTTACTTAATTGTGATGACTTTATAATGTTCTAGCATATTGCCAATTTATGCCTTCAAAATAGAAAAATCAAAGGCCTTTGGTCTTAGATTGGATCCCTGATAAGACATTCTTTCCACAAACTCTCTTGGAGACTCTCTGGAGGTGATTGCTAGGGCAATAATTTTGAGTGAATTTAGTTTTAATTACTGTTTTATTTAATTGCAAGAGGATCCTGTGGAAAGAAGGCACTAACAAAAGAAATAATTGTTCAAAGAATTACATCTGCACTGCATTCTCTGTCAGAAATTTCTCATTAAAGGTATGTTTCCTTAAAAGCAACTCGAAGCAGCTGATGAGCTAGAACAGCGTGGGCAGTTCCTAGCCCTGGGGCAGAGCTGGCTTCATCAAGGGCCATCTGCCAAAGGCCCGAGTGTCTAGCGCTTCTCACATCCTTAACTAGCTTTCATACTCCACCAGATCCTGGCAGGTTTTAGTTCCTTAGGTGGGTATTTTCTACTTAAACATTTCCTAGTCACAATACTTTTGATGTCCCTGCAGTACTATTACTATTTGACATTTCCCTTGTGTTTCTCTGTTTTGAGTTTATAAAGAAAAAAAAAAAACACAAAGAAACATAGACAGCCTTTTAAAGGTGTTGAAAAATCCCAAAAGTCATCCTGGGATACCCATACCACTGCTAAGGGTTGGTGTACAAGAACTAACAATTGTTGAAGTTATCCCTAAACATCATTTAGGAAAACCACAAAAATCAAGCCTGCCTGAAAGGCTTCTGGAACAAATGTTACAAAACAATAGACCATAGAAAAAATAGAGCTCCCATATGATCCAGGAAACCCTCTCCTTGGCATCTGCCCAGAAGTGAACTCACTACCTCATAAAAGCACCTGCCTTCCCATGTGC
This sequence comes from Dipus sagitta, assembly GCA_036346955.1. Taxonomy (NCBI): domain Eukaryota; kingdom Metazoa; phylum Chordata; class Mammalia; order Rodentia; family Dipodidae; genus Dipus; species Dipus sagitta. Next base: position 48,599,691 of record CM070770.1, on the reverse strand, counting down.
CTTGCAGCATTGTTTCCAATAAGCAAGATGTGGAATCAAGCTAAGTGTCCATTGGTGGACGACTTGACAAAGAAGCTGTGGTACAAATATATATCGGGCTCTTATTCAGCCTTAAAAGAAATGAGCCCTTGCTATTTGGCAGAACGTAAGTAAGTCTGGAGGACAGTATGCTAAGTAAAATAAGACTGAAACCAGAAGAAAAATATTATGCAATCTTAATTACATGTGGAATCCAAATAGTTCAAATATACAGATATAGAGAACACATTAAAGGCCATGGGAGAAGGAAGAGGAGGAGAGATGTAGGTCAGAGGATACAATAACAAATGAGCAAGTCTAGAGATCCACCATGCAACATGAGTCCTATTGTCCTATCAAAATCCTCCTACCTCAGTCTCAGTGCTGCTTTTGCTTGTATGTTTTGTCCCAGCAACATGAAGGTAATTACATCAGTAGTTATTGTGCTACAAAAAGCCCAGAGTTTGTTGTTCCTAGTTAGAACCATCCAGAACACAAGCTTCTTTATGTTTCTGCTTCAAAATCCTTAGCCTCAGTCATGGTTTACCCTTTCAAAGATCACTTCTGTGAGTAAGGCAATATGAAGAGAGATGAGGAGACAGGCATGGTGGCACACTGAAATCTCAGCACTGAGACTGAGGTAGGAGGATTTTGAGCTTAAGGCTAGCCTGGGCTGCATAGTAGCCCCTATATTTCAAAAGGAGGAGGAGGAAGAGGAGAAGAAGAGGGTGGTGGTGAAGGAGGAGGTGGAGAGGAGAAGAGAATGGTAACTATGCAAGGAAAGTAGTGCTTTCTCAAACATCTTAAGCATATTTTCTCCTCTTTGTTCTAATCCAGAAAATATTACTGGATGTAGTTGTTTGAATCAGTTATTCCCAATAAACATGTGTTTTGAATGCTTGGTTCCCAGATGGTGGTAATTTGGGAGGTGTAGCCTTGCTGGAATGGGTGTATCACTGGGGATGGACCTTGAGGTTTAAGAGCCCCCAGTTTTCTAGTGCTATTGCAGCTTATTTCTTGCTGCTATTTGTCACCTGCTATGGCAAGAAGTGATGCCCAGCCTCTGCTAGTGTCGTGATTTCCCTGCCGTCACACAGCTTCCCCTTGAGACTGTAGGCCAAAATAAACCCTTTCCTCCTATCAGCAGCTGCTTTTGGTCAGTTTCTTTGTCCCAGAAATGCTACTGTAACTGGACCATTTCTCGTTAAAAAAAGAAGCTCACAGATTGTAGCTGGGCATGTTTTCATTCAGGACAGCTATAAGAAAAAAAGAAAAGGAGAATTGATATTGAATGAATAGTTGTATTTGCTACTATTTTAGACTTAGAACTGAGGCTCAAAGAGATTAAGTGGCTTGCTAAATTCACATATAAGCAAGAAGTGGCAGGTTCAGAGTTCAAATCCAGAAGTGTGTGAATCTGAATTTTTCACCGTTAATTAGGTACTGTTGCATGGCAGTTCAAATGAATGAACCAATGACTTGGCAAGTAAGTTCAGGGTGGGAATAGAGCTATAAGATTTGGATAGGTTGGGCTGGAGGGATGGCTTAGCGGTTAAGGCGTTTGCCTGCAAGGCCAAAGGACCCAGGTTAGATTCCCCAGGGACCCACGTTAGCCAGATGCACAAGGGGGCTCATGTGTCTGGAGTTTGCAGTGGCTGGAGGCCCTGGAATGGTCATTCTCTCTCTCTATCTGCCTCTTTCTCTCTCTGTCACTCTCAAATAAATAAATAAAAACAAACAAAAATTATAAAAAAAAAGATTTGGATAGGTAAACACTAGAGAGTAGAAGCTGTTTGTGAGGAAGACCCTTTTTAATGACAGGCTTGAGGTAACAGGAACCCTGATTATTAGAGAGACATGGCAAAGGACAGTGGGAGGATTCAGGGATAATGGTGAGGACAGCAGATTTATATACTATCTCAGGTTAACAAGTCCAAAGTAGGATTTGTTTTTCCTGTTTCCTAAACTATTTTATTCTCTTTTCCCACCTCAGTGAAACTCGCTTATATGAGCAGCAGGAACTCTGAGGGTTCACATCTATTCCTCCCTGGGCCTCATCAGCAAGTCCTGAAGAATACCTCTGAAATCTCTCTCACATGCTGGCTTCCTCTCATTCTCACTGTACTGCTATTCCAGTTCGCTACCTCCTCATGTGTGGGAGTTGATATAGTCTCCTAATGGGTCTTATTGCTTATTTATTTATTTATTTATTTATTTATTTATTTTGCCTCCTCTAATTAGCTCTCCATTTTGAATAGGATGTCTAAACACTAAATCAGACCACACTCCAGAATCCACTTAAGCCCTCCAGTGGTTTCCATTGTACTTGGAAATGACCCCAGCTATGTCTTTGGCTTAGACTTCAGCTGTGCTTGTGACCCTGTATCTTTCCAACCTCATCCTGAGTCACATTCTCCTTGCTCACTCTTGGGCTTCAATTTCAATAGCTTTGCAGTTCTTGAAATGCCTTCTACCCTGCCCTGGATCTTTTTCTAAGCTTTGGAGCACCCTGGCCCTGTTTGACTCCCGTTTCTTCACATTTGTATTTAAACATAATCTCTCCAAGTAGGTTTCCCCATGTGAGCTCTAAGTTCACCAGAACATGGCTTTCCATCTCACTTTCTGAGCACTGTTTCTGCACAGGTAGCCCCGTTTGTTTACCTGTGCCTGTCTGTGTGGGCAGGAGTCATATTTGTCTTGCTAGTGCTATTTATCTAGTTCCAACACAGTGCTAGACCCAGAGTAGGAGCTACTTTCTCTTGAATGAACACATTACATGGACAACTAGAAATAAAGCTTAATAAAGATGTGTAACAAGGAGGAATCATTTTCTTACTAGACTCTACTCCAAATGACAATATAGGGTGACCCTAGTAGCCCCCAGAGGCTCTACTCACCAGAGATTTCATGGAATGATAAAGGAATCCGATGACAACTGAACCATGCTATTCAGAAAGAACTTCATCTATCTAATTGAACATTAACCTATTATGCATGAAAGAGGGTAGAATTCTCCTAACAAGAACCACTTCCTATTCCCCAAGGAACTGCTAAGAAACATGGCTCAATGTAGCTTTCGGGTTCAGGCTCTGCTCTTGGCCTGGCCTGGATGCCTCTCTGCTCCTGTGGACCTACTTCTGACTCTAGTCCTTAACCTACTCTGCCTGCTCAGAATCAGTCGTGTTTTGCCTCAGGTTCTGTATTACTTATTTTTTTTGCAGTCTGTTTTCAGTGTCTATAAACAGTATCTCTCACTTTACATCTGTCTGTATCAGTTGATATTTGTAGAAGTTTTATTTCTTGCAAATATGTACTACAAAAAGCTGCCTGCTTATTTAAAATCTATATCTGGGTCCTGCGTCTCAGTAGCAACAATAACAATATTAATAATAATAATAACACCCAGTAATATTTATTTAGTATTTATATGCAGAAGGCATTGTGATAACTACCTTAAATAAACAGTTCAGTCTTTCCCTACATGAGGAAGCTTGAGGCATACAGAATGTATTAAATGGTGTAGGATAATTGTTGTTACATGCAAAGCTTTCATTTTTTCTTAGGGACATGGTCATGGTTGTATACTCCATAGTTATTTGGAGATTTAGGTAGGAATGCTCTAGGTCATCTGAGCCTGTGTCTATTGGTAAATGAAAGGAAAGAGGACATGGAGGGTCACACAGAGGGGGTTCAGAGTCTGGGACAAGAAGTAGTACATGTTTTTGCTCAAATTCCATTGCTAGAAATCAATTACAAATGCACTTAGAAAGAGATAAAATGGGGCTGGAGAGATGGCTTAGTGGTTAAAGCATATGCCTGCGAAGCCTAAGGACCCAGGTTCAATTCTCCAGGTCTCACGTAAGCCAGATGCACACTGTAGTGCATATATCTGGAGTTTGTTTGCAGTGGCTGGAGGCCCTGGCGGGCCGATTCTCACTCTCTGTGTCTTTCTCTCTCCCTCTTTCTGTCTCAAATAAATAAATAAAATAGAAAAATGAAATATTAAAAAGATAAGAGATAAAATGATTTCTATCTAGCTAGTCTCTGCCACACAGAAATGAAAATAAATAAATACTGATCTGGGATTCAAGCTCATGTCAATTGAACTTCAGGCTGAGCTATTAGCTTCATGTCTATGCTTCTTTCCCTGTGATGAAGAGAAAGTTATATGTTTTATTTTATTTTTGTCAGGAAGACTCATTAAGGGACACAGGCTAAAAATGTCTTTTCTGAAATGACAGAAAAATGAACTGTGTGACACTTCCTATGTGAAGTCACAAGAACTTCCTACTTCAAATCTATAGCTCAGAGGGTGTGTTCCTGCTTAACCAATTCTTGCAGACATCATGAGATCATACCAAAGTAAGGATGTTAGACCTTACCCTGTGGCAGTCTGCTTGTGACTACATGCCTTTAACCTGCAAGAGAAACACCCCATTGTGGCATGGAGAAGAGCTTATGCCAGTGGAATGGGCATACCTGTTCTATCAACTCAGATCTGTAAGAAGTTCACTTCAAATTTTCCTCTAACTCAACTTCCATATTTCATTAATTCTAATACACAAACTAACATCTCTGAAATCAGAATCTTACTGAAGAAATTTTGGAGTTGCGATTAGCCCCAGTATCAATACAAACATGTTTGGTATTGCCTCTGTGTGTGTGTGTGTGTGAACTTGGTTGTATGTGTTTATATTCTGTTCCTTAAGTTGAATTATGAGTACCATTGGTATTTCCTAGGCTCTTTAGTTGCTGTTAGAAATGCTCACAAATAGATCGAGCTTCATTAGCATCATGAAAAGTTGTAGTGAGCAGAAAAGATGAGACACAGAGCACTGAGGTGTGAATAGGATATTAGTAATGCCAACTTTTGTTGATATTAAGGTGGGTTATTTCAAAGCAATGATGTTATTGCAATGTGCAAGAGTAGTAGATTCGTATCAGGCTAGGAAGCAATGCACTTTGCTATGGAATTATGGAAAAGGATGCCAGTAAAGAATGTACCCAATGGCCCAGAGACAGGGCTCAGTGGTTAACACAATGAGGGCCTGAAACCCATGTTAATAGCTGGGCATGGTCAAGCATGCCTGTCACTCCAGTCCCACAAAGGGGAGCAGGGACTGGAGTATCACCTAGGTTTGTGAAACGCAGCTAGCCCCAGTGTCAGTAAAAGACTCCAGCTCAAAGAATGGGCAGAAGAACGGTGGAGTGCTGCACCTAACATGCTTCTCTAGCCGCTTCTAGGTGAGTGTATGGAGTGCCACAAAGGCATGTACACATGTAGAAACCATATACAACACACACACACTATATACACACACCCTACATATACATATACATATACACATACACAGAAGCCAATAGTAAGTAAAGAATGTACTCGCATTAAACCCAATAGTGGGGATATTCTAAGGAACATATCATTGCCAACATACAGGACAGTAATGTGGAGGAGACTTGATTGAGAAGCCAATCTGAATAAAATCTTTCCAGGAATTTCTTAATCAATTTCTTTTCCTTTGTATATATGCATTACAGTGATAATAAAATCTATATGCCAATAATCCTAAAGAGATTTTTCAGCAGGTATAAAATAAAAATTCGAAGCTATGAGAAAGGATTGTTTCAAATATTAATTGGAGACATATTTCTTAGTGGCCCACAAATTAATGATGCATTTTACAATCAATAGCATCTTAACATCAATGAAATAACCGACTTCTCATTTGAATTCCCATCCCTTTGTGTATAGGAAATTAAATTTCAGACAGCTCAGCAGCCCTTTCCGCCATAAGACACAGGGGCTCTCTGAGGCTGCAGAGGCTGGGCAATGTTTCCTCATCTTCAAGAAGCTGAAGGCCAGCCAGTCTCTCACTTCTTGCCCCAAATTTCTCTACTTGGCAATGGCCTTGGGCTTTAAAACTCAGACCAAAAACAGACACATTGCTTTCTCTACTCTTTGAACCATTGTCTTGGAGTGTATAGCCAGTTGAACAGAACCACATGAAAGTCATGTTTCAGAAATCATTCCAATGTGAGATCTCACTGAACCTACCCCCTCATCCTGATTTCCCCAGCTCCATTTCCTACGTTGCCAGTTTCTTGCTCTTCATGTTAGCCTCCTAAAACCACACAGAGGTTGGATGACTCCAAGTGAGTTGTTGGTCAGGGAGGTCCTCAAAACAATACAGGCTACCACATCTGCCCTCGGCTGCTCACCAGAACTATATGGTAAGACCCTTTTATTGGAGGCACCACATGCTTTGGTTGCAGAACACTGAGCAGTCACAGTGCTGGAAACTGCCTGGCAGGCTGCTGGGGGAGAAAAGTCATCAGCAGTCTTACCTAGAAGGGGAACCTGAAAGCCACACAGTGACCAGCCAGGCAAGGTGTGCCCACACCACAAGGTGTGCAATAGTGACATGACCGTTATGCTGGTAACCAACTACTCTCTGACTGGATTTGAGAACTACTCCATGGGAGTAAATTCATGCCTGGTACCAGAAACTTAGTCAAAAGCCTATGAATGGGAAGGTCATAGGCCCTAGGAAAGGAGCTACTAAGGCTGTTTGGCTAATGGATACATTGTGCTCATCAAACTGCCCTCTAAATGTTTATGTTTATGCCCAAAAATTAGTGTTGCTCTTTCTTTTGGTCAGAGAAACTTCTTTTTTTTTTTAAACACATGTTTTATTCATTTATTTGAAAGAAAGAGAGAGAGAGAAGCAGATAGAGAGAATGGGCATGCCAGGGCCTCTAGCTACTGAAACCAAACTCCATACACATATGCCACCTTATGTATCTGGCTTACGTGGGTCCTGGGGGATTGAAGCTGGGATTTTTGGCATGGCAGGCCTTAACTGCTAAGCCATCTCTTCAGGTCAGAAACTTCTCTGTGCAGTTGGGGATGACTACTAGAGAGACTTAAAACTCATCAAAGTACTGAGAATAAGTGACAGTTGAGTGCTCAGCACTAAATGAGACTTCTCTATCCTGTTCTCTAAGGCTCAGAGGAAACTGGAAGAAGTGGCAGAAAGATTGTAAGAGCAGAGGACAGGGAGCAGCGTGCTGGAACACTGGCTTTTGCATGTGAAATGGCCACTGCATTCATGACTTCATAGTGACTGTAGCTCTCTTCATAAGACCTCCACAATATTTGGCCCTAAGTATTCTGTCATAGATGGTGGAGGAAGGCAGAAACAGTACATCAAGGTAGAAGAGATACTAATTGGAAAGAGGAAGAATTCAGTGGAAAGGGGATGAGGAGGGGTGGATAAGAAAAGTAATGGGAGGGGATTATGATCACACATTATGTACATGTATGAAAATTGTCAATAACAAAGTTAAAATAACTAAAAAAAAAGAATCTCTTACACATTCTTCTTACCATCATCAAGAAGGAAATAGGGAGCTGGAGAGATGGCCTAGCAGTTAAGATGCTTGCCTGTGAAGCCTAAGGACCCAGGTTCAATTTCCCACTGCCCACATAAGGTAGGTGCACAAGGTGGTGTATGTGGTGTATGTGTCTGGAGTTCGTTTGCAGTGGTTAGAGGCCCTGGAATGCCCATCTCTCTCTCTATGTGCTTCTTTCTCTCTCAACTGAATAAATAAAATATTTTTTAAAAAAGAAGGAAATAGGGCTGAAGAGATGACTCAGCAGTTAAGGCACTTGACTGCAAAGCCTAACAACTAGGGTTCGATTCCCCAGTACCCACATGCATCTGGAGTTCATTTGCAGTAGCTGGCATACCTATTTCTCTCTCTCTTCTTACAATAAATAAGTAAATCTTACAAAAAAGAAGAAAATAGAAAATTCCCTCTTGCTTTTTGAAACAGGGTCTTGCATATAGCCCAGGCTCATGGCCCTGGAGCTCTCTACATGTAGCCTATGATGGCTTCAAACTTGTGGTCCTCCTGCCTCAACCTCCCAAGTGCTGGGATTGCAGGTATGAGCCCACATACTTGGCCTACTAAGGAAGAAAAATCTTCATTGCTTGAGGAGGGGTTGTATTCCTGAGACTTTCAGTAGTATTTAGATTAAATGTGAGTGGACAGGGATATGATGAGCACATGGACAGTGTTAAGATGAAGATTCATGTGCTGTGAAACAGTGAGGCCAGTTTTCCTGGATGAGCAGTAGATAGCACAAAATGAGAGGCCAGTTCTCTGAGACTTCAGAATTGGATTTTAGCCCCAGTGAGATTTTGAAAAATTGCAAATTGTTTGAGGATTTGCAAATCAACTAAGTGCTTATATTCCAAAGTGTACACATGTAGCTTTAATGCAAGTTCATTGCTTACTAGTTATATTATTTACATTAATCAATTTACATTTCTTTTAACAATTATTTTATTTTTATTTATGAGAGAGAGAGAGAGAGAGAGAGAGAGAGAGAGAGAGAATGGGCACACCAGGGCTTCCAGCCACTGCAAGCAAACTCCAGACACATGTACCACCTTGTGTATCTGGCTTATGTGGGTACTGGGGACTGGAACCTGGGTTCTTAGGCTTCAAAAGCAAGTGCCTTAACTGCTAAGCCATGTCCCCAGCCTCCATTGTTTATTTTTCAATTTTATGTTTTTTAAGACAGAGAGAGAGAGAGAGAGAGAGAGAGAATGCATGTGCCAGTGCCTCTAGCCACTGCAAACAAACTCCAGATGCAGGCATCTTGTGCATCTGGCTTACATGGAAACTGAGGAATTAAACCTGGGTCCTTTGGCTTTGCAGGCAGGCACCTTAACTGCTAAGCCATCTCTCCAGCCCTGTTTTTAAAAATGTTAATTTTTAAAATTAAAAATATTCATTTTACATGGTACATTTTTATACAACTATATGTTATTTATATATTTTTTAAAGAAAACCCAATCTGAGATCGAGAAGAAAAATGATCTTTATATTGTACTTTGCAGGATTACATAAAGACAATAGTTCAGAGGAGACCCTCCCTCCTTTAAAAGAATGCTCTTTTCATTTGAAATAAGCAAGCTCATTATAGAGAATTTGGAAAATCCATGAACTTCCTCACTTAGAGACCTTCCTTCATAATCTGTATTTTTAACAGTTTTAGTTTCTTTTAGAATAATTTTTGTTTCACAGCAAAATTGAGCAGAAGGTACCCATAACCCATATACTCCGTCCTCAGCACATGCAAAGCCTCCCTCATAACCCACAGTCCCCACCAGAGTGATACATTTTGTGTAACAGATCAGCCTGCACTGACACACCGTTGCCACTCCAAGTTCATAGTCTGTATTTGGGGATCACTTGTTACATTTTTATGGGTTTGGACAAATTAACAAGGACATTTATCTGCCATTATAGTATCACGCAGAGTAGATTCATGGCTCTAAATACTTTGTCCATATCCTCTTTCTTATATTTTGACACAAAAGTATCTTAGATTGGGTTTGAATCTTAGACTGGTATAGTGAAAGGGAGGGTGCTCTCAGGAGGCGTCCAGCTGTGCAAGAGAGAATCTTGACTCCAAATGCGGTAGCAACGAGGCCCCCCCCCCCCCCACCGCCCCATCCTGACAGGAGCTTGGAGCTGGGATGGCCTTTTAAAATGAGCCCAAGCTACGGTGGGGGAAGGGTTTGTATCCTGAATCAGGGATTCTTTGGCTCTTAGAGAGGCTAATTTTGTATGAGTGTGCTTCCTAGGGCCAAGAATAATTCCCAGTGAGGGATGCAGCTGTGAGCTATCAGCCGGTGATATTCCCAGCAGCTGGTGAGGGAATCTGTGTTCCAAAGAGCAGATTGGGGCAAAGACTGCATTTTTCATGCGCTACAATGCCATGTCAAAATATAGATCGTTTAGTGTTAAGCAACTTCACAGCTTACTTATTATTTGATGAATTCTTTTGCATTTCATTAAGTGCTTTTTGTAAAGAAAAATGTAAACAACTGCCTATATTATATGAAAGTGTTATTTTATTTGACCATTTGATTTTTGAGCAGTAATTTTTGAAAAATTTTCACCATTATAGATACTATTGTGATGAACATCTTTGTGTCTTGGTAATGAACATACTACTAATAAGAAGAGCTTACATTTAACTGAGTGCTTAATACTGAGTAGGTCAGTCCATAGTTATTATTATTTATTTATTTATTTATTTTTTGAGGTAGGGTCTTACTCTAGCCCAGGCTGACCTGAAATTCACTGTGTAGTATCAGGGTGGCCTCAAACTCACAGCAATCCTCCCGCCTCTGCCTCCCGAGTGCTGGAATTAAATGCATGTGCCACCATGCCTAGCTAGTCAAATATATTTTGTGTCTTGCTTGTGTGGACTTTTTGTAAGAAACAAATGAGAAAACACAAATAAATTCTATAACATTTTTTTTTTTGTTGTTGTTTTTGGTTTTTCAAGGTAGGTTCTCACTTTAGCTCAGGCTGACCTGGAATTCACTATGTAGTCTCAGGGTGGCCTTGAACTCACGGTGATCCTGCTACGTCTGCCTCCCAAGTGCTGGGATTAAAGGCATGTGCCACCACACCTGGCTAAATCCTATAACATTTTTATGATCCTTTAATTCCATGATGACAATTATCATCTCCACTTTGTAGATGAGGTTACTGAAGCACAGTGAGATTGAACAGCCTGTATGAGGACATTGAAATCAAGACACAATAAGCTCAATCTCAGGCAATACACCATTCAACCTAATTTTCTGGTGGGTTTCCTAAGCTTTTATCTTTAGGAGGAAAATCCCTTGGCTAAAGGGCTTCGTTTATTTTAAAGCTCATGATAAGAATTGCCGGATTATTTTTCCAGAATCAGTGAGAACTCCTACCATCAGAGTATGAGGATCTCACCTCATCAGAGTTGGTATCAAAGCCTTCAGACCCTTCACGTGGACCATAACCAGCAACAGCTAACCCCTTCTTGCCTTCCATCACACACGTGGACATGGATTGTTCGTAACCAGGCCTTGGTGCGTTTAGCATGTGTCATTACTTTGGGAGCCTCTTTAAGTATTTGCTAAGATGGACCACCTATACAGTTCAGCGGATTTGTTTATTTTTCTGTCTGTAAAATGAATGTGCGATAGGGCAGTGGCAGGTCTTGGATCAATAACCTTAACTAGGACCTCAACCTGCAAAGCAGGTGAGTGAGAACAAGGTTCTCCAAAAAAATGGGAATGTGGAGTTGGCAGGGGGTGGGGGAGGAGGAGATGGCTCAATAGCAAAAGCCATTTTCTACGTAAATCTGTTGAGACAGATTTGATTCCCAGCACCCAGGTAAAGCCACATGCAAAGTGGCACATGTCTGTAATCCTGAAGAGCCAAGGTACTCCCAAATCTTGTGAGCCATCTAGTCTGAACTTTACACTGGCGAAAACCAAAACAAAACAAAACAAAACAAAACAAAACAAAACAAAACAAAACAAAAAAACCAAAAAAAAAACAAGAGAGATCCTTTCTCAAAAAAAAAAAAAAAAAATTGAAGGAGAGAAACAACACTCCTAAATTGTCCTGTGAACTCCACATGCATGCCATGGCATGTGCATACCGCCACCCACACGCACACACAAGTTAAGAAAAGGAAAGTGATTTAAAATATTTTTATTTATTAATTTGCAAGGAGAGAGAGACAGAGAGACAGAGAGAAAGACAGAGAGAATGGGTGCTCCAGGGCCTCCAGCCGCTGCAGACAAACTCCAGATGCATGTGCCACTGTGCATCTGGCTTTACGTGGGTACTGAGGAATCCAACTTGGGTCATTAAGCTTTGCAGGCAAGCACCTTAACCACTTAGCAATCTCTCCAGCCCAGAAAGTGCTTTTTAAAGGTTCTTTTTTTTTCAAGATTTATTTTTTATTTATTAATTAGAGACAGAGAGAGGGAGAGATAGAGATAGAGAGAGTGTGTGAGAATGGGCATGCCAGGGCCTCTAGCCACTGCAAACAAACTCCAGATGCATGGGCCACCATGTGCATCTGGCTTCTGTGGGACCTGGAGAATTGAACCTGGGCCTTAGGCTTTGCAGGCATGTGCCTTAACTGCTAAGCCATCTCTCTAGCCAGAAAGTGATTTAAAAAAAATATTTTTATTTTTATTTATTTTTGACATCTGGAACATCTTCTAGAGTGTCTTTACTGGTGAAATATATATATATATATATATACCTTCATATGAATTATAACAGGTTATTCTCTTTTATCCCCTCAACCCAGCTCCCATTACACTGGAAACCCTCCTTAGTGGGGTTATGGTATTCACTGTAAAGTCATGAAGGCCTTAGTCAGTACCTGTGAAGTAGTGGGAGACCATGCCTCAGGATATTCTCAATGTTCCCTGAGCTATGGCAGGCCTGTTGGCAGTCTAACTTAATGTTGAGTTCTCTGTAGCCTCTGGATTTCTGTTTTGATAGGTTCTTATTGATCACCGTGTTTGCCATCATCAGCCTGGGGTTGGATGTCAGGCTAGCAGTAAGTATTCATGTTGTCACTTCCCTGCAACTTCTCTTGGGCTGTGGCTGGTTGATTTCATTGTCTGTAGGATCTCCTGAGGAAGTTCTTAAAATCAGTTAAATTGTTTATGTGATAAACATTCGCCAAAGGCCCTTTACCTGCCAGACTCTAGCTTGTGCTTGGAAAGATTGACTTTCTGCTCTGGGAGGGAGGGTCATGTGGGTCTCCCCTCCTACACCATGAGGAGCAGAAGCTTGAAGCCACTGTCATCTCCTGGGGGTTCCCTCTTCTATGGTAGAGAAGTGTGTGCTGGAGGTGGGGTCTGCGTCCTCCACTTAAAACTAGAGACTTCATAAATGTCATAGAAAGCAATTGGAGTGATTTTGTATTATTTTAACATCAACATCTCTTTAAGTTGCTCAATATCTACTTTATTTCTGAGTTCTAAGAGATTTATTTGGAAAATGAAGACTTTTTTTCATTCAGTTGTGACCTGTGTCATTATATTGAACCATGTTCATTCCCTTACCACCCCTTCTTCCTTATAGGCTGTTGTGAGGCTTAAATAAACCCAAGTATGTATAATTGATAGAATAATGTGTTCAAAGAGTAAGCACTCAGTAAATGCTGACTTTAGTTCCTTCCCTTTTAAGATGGACCTATCCTGGCTGCTTCCCAGGGTGGTGACCTTTCTGAACCTCAATTTCCTCATGTGAAAAATGCAGGTTATATTTTACTATATATTTTCCACACAAGGTTTTTGTGGGAATCAAATGAGGTAATCCATCTAAAACAACTTGTATAGCACCTGGCACAGAGCAGGTAGCCAGTAATTTGTAGCTGGGATTACTTTAAAACCTGTTAATGTTCTTTAAGTCAGTTGTTATATTAGCTGCCATGTCTGAAGGAGTGGATCACGTACACGTGATTACTTTTAAGCCCCTATTGAATTTATTTCCTCCCTAGCTTTATTGGTGCATAATTGACAGGTAAAGGTTTTATGTGCTTCAGGCATATAGTGTGACTTTTTGCTATGTGTATGCCCTACAGAGTGATTACTACAGGCAAGGCAGCCATCATCTCAGATAGTTAGTTACCTCTTTTTGTTTTTGGTGGTGAGTGAGGACATTTAAAATGGGAATTTCTGCCCTGCTATCTTCATTTATGTGTTTTAATGTTTTAAAAAATTTCTTCCCCCCTCCTCTTAGTCTTTATTGTTTTCTCTTTATGATAACTCCCTCCTGGAGGTACAAGGAACACTTTGTGTCTAGGGTGAGCAATTGGAACACTGTTGTCAGCACAGGTATGTATCTGATGGTTTGGTCCTGCTGGCCTCTGCAGCATTTGACATTCCAGCCTCTCCTCTGGGTCTTCTTCCTGTCTCTCCTCTGGTCCTAGAGATAGTATTCCCCCCTTTTGTTCCTGTCTTTTCTGAGCCTAGAACTCTTGATTTGCCTTCTGCTTACGTTCTGAGGTTTCTCAGAATTTCACAAGCAACTTTCTTCTCCCCACCTGTGCCACTTCCATTTCTTATTCAAGCCCCAGCTTTCTTATATGAAGCCCTGGCTCTGTCTCTAAGCTAGCCTATTTAGCTATGGGCAGCGGTAAGATATTTTCTCTTGGCTATGCCACTAGCCAACCAAGGTGAATGTATATCAATCAGGGAGGACTCATTATCATCCCTAATCCTTAACATTCATAAACTCTCTATAACTCTAACCCATGACTGTCATAGAACGACAGTGTCAACATGATTGGTAGAGAGAATGAATTACATGTTTCGCTTTTTCCAAATGCTATTCTTCTTAGCACCCAGATGTCACCTTCTCCGTCAAGAACAATTCAACCCACCATCTCTTGCTACCTCCTGTGTGCACTGCGTTACAGAACTCAGTTTAGTTACTCGCTGTGCTTCAGTTATGGCCTTGTTCTTCTAGACCAAGGGTTAGTGAATTTTTTTTTTTTTTTGGTCAAAGACCAGGGAGTAAATATTTTAGCCTTTGCAGACCATATGGCCTCTGCTTCAACTAACTGCAACTCTGTGATTGTAGCGTGAAATCAGCCATAGACAAAACAAATGAATAGTGTGGCTGTGTTCCAATAAAACTTTATTTACCAAAACCAGTGGTGAGCTGGACCTAGTCCACAGACCAGGGGTTTGTTGACCTTGTTCTACACTCTGAACTCCTGAGGGTTATTTAATGAGGATTGAAAGTACAGACAGCTCTTTACCCGTCAGATTATGTAAGGGGCCTGAGGATTCAGAGGCAAGTGAAACTCAGTTCTGGACCACAGGGATCTGCGTGGAAATGAGGCTCATGCTGTGGTTGAGATGTGCATTAGACTACAAGACAGCTGGAAGAAAGCGCCACAGCCCCAGTGGCTCTCGGGAAGAGAGGCAGCTTTGGAGGCTGGAAGTCTGCAGTCAAGCTATTGCAGGGTTGAGCTCTGAGGGCTGAGTGGGGAATCTGCTTGAGGCCAGGTCTAGCTTCTGAGGGTTTGTTGGCAAACTTTGACATTCCTTGGCTTGCATATGTATGGCTCCAGTTTTCTGTCTTCACAGGGCAGTCTCCCTATGGCTTTCCTGCATGTGCATATCTTTCTCTGTGGCCACAATTTCTGCTTTTTGCAAACACAGTTAGTCATATTAAAGTCCACCTTAATGATATTTTTAAATTGATTATTTCTGTAAAGACCCTATTTCCAAGTGGGGTCACATACAGGAAGGGTCAGCCCTTCAAACTAGCGAACACAATAAGGTGTGTCCCCATGACAAGGTGTGGGATTTTACTGTGGGGATGGCAAGGCAGCAGAGGGAAGGCAACGTTTGCTGCTGGACACTGGGAGAGAAGTCAGGAGAGGGTGCAAAAACCAGCATCACACTTGGACAGGGTGGGTGACTGATTACTTGATAGATAGAGAAATAGGAAAAAGGATTCTAGGGGAGTAAGCAGTGTGGACAGTACAGATAGGCAACATTAAAAGAGCAAGGAATATATATATACATATACATATATATATATATATATATATATATATATATACATATATAATAACTATCCTGGTCCAGCTGCAGGAGAGTAAGATAGGGGGAAGACACTCAAGTTGACATTAGAAGTAACACTACATATGTGCATTTTCAAGAGTGACTTGGAAAATGTCGGCTGCAGGAGCAAAAAATTGAGGCTACAAACAGTGACTGTAAGCTGAGGAGATGGCTTGGTGTATAAAAATACTTGCTATGCAGCCATGAGGGTCTGAGACCACCTAAGTTTGATTTCAGGGTTTGGTAATACATGTATGTATAACCCAGTCTGTGGGCATAAAACAGAATCACTGGCCAAAAATTATAGTCGGGTCTGTAGAGGTGGCTTAGTGGTTAAGGCATTTGTGAAGCCTAAGGACCCAGGTTCAATTCCCCAGGACCCATGTAAGCCAGATGCACAAGAGGATGCATGCATCTGGAGTTCATTTGCAATGGCTAGAGGCCCTGGTGCGCCCATTCTCTCTCTCTCTCTCTATCTGCCTCTTTCTCTCAAATAAATACTTTCCTATACCAAAATTTATTTAAAAAATGACAATCAGTGACAGATTCTATCTTCAGGAAATGTGCAGATGACCAATGGGGAGGACATTTGGCATTGTCCTCTGGACTCTGCATGCATGTACCAGGGCATCTGTACACTCATGTTCATTTGCCACATGCATCATATCACACATTGCACCACACATACTACACACACACACACACACCACACATGCCAAAAGAGTGGTTGCAACAAATAAGCAGCTTTAAACTCCCTTTTGTCGTTCAGCATGTGATGCTGGGTAGTTGTCCCAAGCACTTGTCGCTTCTGGTTGTTATTCCGCGCTCTTCCTTCACAGGTCCTTACGCAGGCTCACATCTTCCTCCCATTTTCTTGCTTCTGTGTGTCCTTGAAGAATTCAAGGACTATATAACTGAAGGTCTAACTTTTAAGCCAGTGTCCTCTGACAGAAATAGGCAGCATGCCTGTGCTTTAGTAATAGTGACAGTCAACAGGTGTTGGAAGCTTGCTCATGCCAGGCACCATTCTGCGCATCTTATGTTGTAGCTTATTTCATTAGCACCCGTCCCCCCCAAGAGATACCACTGCCTCCACTTAACAGCAAGGTAACAGCTCAGAGCGAGGGGAGACTAGCCCCATACAGTGCACATGGCAGATAGCGGACCTTTACTAGGATCTACCGCCTTGCTCCTCTCTTCCCACCCCTCACCCTCTTTCCCCTGCCATGCTTGCTCCGCCCTAGCCTTTCGTGGGTCAGTCTGCCTGCTTTTATTTGCCTCCACCTATCTAACCATGATTCTGTCTCCTACTTCTTCCTTCCCTCCCTTACTCTCATTCTTTTCTCCACTTATTGCCCTCTCCTTCACTTATCTTACATTGGTCTATTGGCCTTTCCTATATTTGGTGTCAGTGATGGGTCCAGTTATTTTCAAGAAACTTTCTTTTCTTAAAAAAAATTATTTATTTATGGGAGAGAGAATTAGGGAGAGAGAGAGAGAGAGAGGAAGAGAGAGTGAGAAAATATGGGTACACCAGGTCCTCTAGCCTTGAAACTGAACTCCAGACACATGCACCATCTTCTGCATCTGGCTTACGTGGGTCCTGGGGAATTGAACCTGGGTCCTTAGGCTTCACAGCAAGTGCCTTAACCGCTAAGCCATCTCTCCAGCGCTCTTTTTTTTCTTAACAGTAACTAAGTTCTTACCAGCAGCTTATAAAAACACAGCTCTGCAGACCTCTTTGTGTGTTCAGTGGGTTGTATATTCAAATATAAACATGTGAAATGCCTTTGTAGCCATGTAAGTCTACTACAGTGAGTGACGGAAGTGCTGAGAATACTGTTTTACGGTCGTGAAAAGTGTACATTCCTTGAGCTAGTAGCATCATTTCTGCATTGCTGACACTTTATTCAAGTTGTCCATATATACTGTTAAATACCGAAGAACAAAAATGTCTTAAATTTGCCAATTCTGATGTGATTGAAAGACTAAGTCTTAGAAATCCCTCACAACTAGTTATCCAGCTCTGGCTTGTTGAAGTACTGGCCATGAACTTGGTTTGGAGGGAAGAGTCTTGAGAGGAATTCTGGGGTGCTGGTGGGCTGAAGAAGGGGACAGTGGAGCTATGTCAAAATCTTTACACTCGATTAAGTTAGATTTTTTAAAATAAAGTGTTCCTGATGTTCCCTTGTGTTGTTCTTCTCTGACAACTTTCTTGGATAGAAATAAACAGAGACTTTTGGTTCTTGACCACAGCCATGCCTACAGAAAGCAGCTTTTGGAACCCGCGAACAGCGTTTGCGTGCACGGAGTATGCGTGTTTGGCAGGAATTTTCCAGAGAAGCATGAAGCACCACTTTAATTCCCATGGATTTTGCTTGTTTCCCAGAATGGAAAATGTTCTATTTTTGGTCCTAGGATATTTCTAAGGGGAAAAGAATTAAACAAGGCATGGTAACAAATTCATGTGTGTAGTTCCTGAGTTTAGTGCGTTTGGGTGAAGGAGGAGAGGAACGCGCTTCTTGGATGTGAGGGTTTCAAAATGGCAAGAGAAAGTATGTGATTTGAATTCGGAGTTAGGACTTGAGGGCTTGGGCAGGGCAACTGCAAGAGTGGGAGTCTTGCCTGGAAAGCCTTAAATTTGGTATTTGAGCGTAGGTAACCAATTGACAGGTATAGAAGCGGCCGGGGGTGGGGGGGGGGGGAAGCCTTTGGTACCTAAAAAAGGAAAACACTTGGGCAGCTGTTCTAGGACTGAGCACTTACAATGAACTTCTCTCCACTGTAGCAGAATTATGTCCCCAAAGCAAGACTGCCCTGTTGACATCCTTGCTTCCATGGGAAAGGACTTCCGGGGGGGCCTCTTTCCAGCAGCGGCTGATCAACTGGAGGTCAGCCACAGAGTGGAATCTTTTTTGGCCCTTCCCCCATCAGACACCTTTGCAGGGAACAGCTTTTGGCTGCCACAACCTCCTTTGCTGCTGTTTGACATCCTTGAGATGGAAAATGAGAAGCCAGGCAAGCACACCAGGAGCCAGCTCCCTGTGGCTAGCTAGCAGGCTGACGGCTTCTCTTCACAGAGAAGCCAGGCTGAGCCACACTGCCCAAGGGGCTCGTGGGATGATTCTGCAGGGGTTGGGGGAATTATGTTGAAGTGGTTATGATCACAGAAACTGTAAAACCCCCAGAGCCTCTGGAAACAGAGCTATGCCCCTCAACTCTGATTAAGGAAGGCAAACTTGAGTTAGGAGCTGTGTAATTGAATACCCTGCAGCAAACCCAGGCTGGCAGAGCCCTAGGAGACTGCAGCCGACTTTCTCTCCCATCCGGCTGTTGAAATATTCTTGAATTCCACTTGGCGTTTCTTTCATGTGATTCGAAGTTAGCCCTGGGGTATGGATGCAGTCGTGTGTCTGGGCAGCATTTCGTTTGTGGTGGGAAGGGCTATTGTCATGGGAGAGATTCGGTATCTTTGGAGTTAAGGAATGAGGCTCTGGTGAGAAGACCTGTTGTTACTTGCTGTTCCTTAGGCAGGACATTTCTGAGGGGCCCTACTCTTGACGGCAGCTCTGAGTCCATGCCTTGGGAGTTTGGGATTCGTTTTGTTGGCTACAGCCTTTTGGAACATGCACTAGAGATTTGGAGCCATTGCACTGGCTCAGAAATGTCTACACGCTGCACAGGCCTGCTACACTTAAACCAGTTAGATGCCGTGTGACTATTCCACAAATATGTACTAGGCACCTACTAGGTGCCAAGCCGGAAGGGGGAAGAGACATATTTAATGTTGTTTTCCATTGCTGAGACAAAACACCTGAGATAATCAACATAAAAGCAGGAGAGGTTTGTTTTGGTCCCAGGTTTCATAAATCATAGTCCACGGTTAGGTGGCTCTTATTACTTTTTTGGGGTAGAACATCAGGGCATGGTGGGGGTCAGCTGCTCTCTTCATGATGGTTGGGAAGCAAAGAGAGATACTGGACATAAGTAGTATCCTAATATGCCCTTCAAGGGCAAGCCACCAATGATCCACTAGGTCATATCTCCACAAGGTTTTACCATCCCTCTCACTAGTGAGTCATATTGATGACCAGCCCTTTAACATACAAGCCTTTGGGGAGCATGCCAGATCCAAAACATAGCACAGTTGGACGGGGAGACAGGCAATATATAAATGGGGTCACATTCTGTGGGGTGCTTTGAAGGAAGAGAACAGAGGGTCTAGAGAGAAAAGACTGGTGAATATATTTTAGACAGAATAGGCAGGGAGGGTCTCTCTAGGAAGGTGAGATTTAAGTAGACATGAAAGAAGCCAGTACTATAAAGACAGGGAGGTAAACATATAATGCTTAAGCCAAAGAAATAGCAAATACCAAGACCCCGAGGTATGGAAGCCTAGCGGGTCTGAGGTGCCCAATACCACCTGTGTTGCTGGGGCAATGGAGAGTTAAGGATGAGAGAGGCCCGAGTCCAGTGTGGAGGGGAAGCCACAGCACCGGGCACCGGATCACATAGTGCTGTGTAGGGCAAGGACGGTTTATCCAAGACTGGCGAGAAGCCATGGAGATCTCAAAGCCAGCCTGTCACCATATTCTGGTTGTTCTGAAAGAACAGTGTTAGCTGTTATGTGGAGAATGGTGAGAAGCCATTGGAGAGCTCAAAGCCAGCCTATTACTATATTCCAGTGGTTTTGAAAGCACAGTGTTGGCTGCTGTGTGGAGAATGGATGAGATGCAGTAACTCTGGAAGTTCTGGAAGGCATTAGTTGATGTCTGGGCAAGAGGTGCCAGTGGCTTAAACAGTGTGCGGGGGGGGTGGCGGTGTAGGAACAGTTCTGTGTCCTATTCATTCTAGTGTCCTTCCATGGATTACCTTCTTGTAGACTGGTGCTTTAGGCTCTTCCAAAGTCCATTGAATAAATTGCCCCTTTTGAGCTAGCTCAAGAATCAGGGGGCTTGGGTTATTATCTCCATGTGACAGACAACTAGAAGAAAGGTTTGAGAGGTTGTAGGAAGTTTCTGGCATCACAGTCTCTTACATTCCCAGTGTGAGGCTCTCTGCTACTCCACGACAATGACCTTTTGCTTTCGTATTCAGGGAAAAGTTAATTTTTAAATGACAAAATTAGGAAAATGTAAAAGGAACACACATCCAAGATTTTATTTAACTTATTAGATGATGAAAGAACCAGTACGATGCTATACAGCTTGTTCCAAACCTAGCAAGTGAACATATTTACAGGAAATTCAGTTAAAAATATTAAGACAAGATTTTAGGATTAGATATTAATGGATTAATGTCCAACAGGCTATAAATATTTGGGATTATCTGTTTCAGTAGGCAGAAATTGTACTTCTACTGGACAAAAGTCTATAAGGTAAAAAGGTAACTCCACTAATCAGAATCTTTTAGTCAATAGCAAATAATGAAATGAACTAAGTTTAGTCTTCTATAAAATTTTTAGATAACCTTGGAGAGGTGTGCCTCTTTTATTTTGTTTGTTTGAAACTTTATTTTAAACTTTTGGCTAATTTTTATGACACCGCTATCCAGTGTTTCCCTGATAATAGCAAGCCTACTGCTAGAGAACAAAACCAGTAAGGAACACATATATTAAAATCCAACACATCCAGGTATGGTGGCACATGCTACAAACCCAGGACTTGAGAGATGGAGGTGGGAAGATGAAAAAAGTTCAAGGCCAGCCAGGACTGCATAATGAGTTCTAAGCCAGCCTGGGCTACCTAGTGAGACCCTGTGTAAAAAAAAAAAAAAACAAAAACCAAGCAACAACAACAACAATAAAAATCCCAGGGCTGGACAGATGGCTTAGTGGTTAAGACACTTGCCTACAAAGCCAAAAGACCTAGGTTCGATTCCCCAGGATCCACTTAAGCCAAATGCGTAAGGTGGCACATACGTCGAGTTTGTTTGCAGCAGCTGAAGGCTCTGGCGTGCCCATACTCTCTTTATTTGCCTCTCTCTCTCTCTCAAATAAAGTAAATAAAAATATTTAAACAACAGCAACAAACAAACATCCAGTCCAACATCTTCCAGAACAAGTTGAAAGTCATTTATTAGACATGTACTGAGACTTAGCAAGTCCGACCGGTGTGTATGCAGGGCCCTCTGCTAACTGTGGCAGCACAGATCTTAATAGAAACCAGCTCCTGCCCTATGGACTTCACAGTCTAGACAGAGAGGCAGACATATAAATGAGTACATTCCAACTCATGATGATTAGAGCCAAGCAGAGATGTGGGAATTCTGTAGGCACCCAAGAAGAGGACTGTGCCCTCACCCTGGAGAGCAGGGCCACTTTGCTGAGGTGCCAGGCTGAGAAGGGCTGAGGTGGAGGAGGCCATTCAGTGACTGGCCTGAGAAATAGTATGTAAACGAGATTTGATTGATGGCAGACTTTTAATTTTCTGTTCAATTCTCAGAGTTTCAGAACTCTGCAACAAGAGTGGGTGGGGTGGGGTGGGGGTGGAATAGGAAAGGAGAAGTTGGAGTCTCTGGGGCAAGCTTGCAAATTTTACTTTAAATATTAGGTCAAATTCTCCATAAAAACTCTATTTAAAACTTTTTGAAAGACTTTGAAGTCCCAGAGAAGCAGGAAGTTAATTAGAGTGGCTTTGATATCTTAGGGTATGTTTTAACAGCTGCTGAAGACAGTTTAAACAATAAGAACTGCTGTGGTTTGGGATGCGTCTGTGATAGTCTGCACTGGCCAGAGTGAGGTATCCCTAATTTTGAAAAAATTCAGCCTAAAAGTTCTCAAAAGCCCAAGAGGGGAACTTCTAAGGAGGAAGATTACTCCTAGAGGATGTATTTTGGGGAAGAGGCTGAATTGAGTAGCAAGCAAATGGTCTGAACTTCATTCTTGGAGGAGCCCAGAACATGCCTCTCTCTCTCTTTTCCTTCCTTCTATGTCTTTCTCTCTCTCTCTTTGTTTCTGTGGTGTGGGTGCATATGTGTGCACGCATGTTTATATGTGTGTGAGTGTGCACATGTGTGCACGTGAGTGTAGAGGCCAGTGGTTGACATTAGGGGACTTCCTCAACCACTCTCTGTTTTAATTTTTGAGACAGGATCTCTCACTGAGCCTGAAGCTTACCTACTCAGCTATAGTAGCCAGACAGCATCCCTAGAGAGCCTCCCGTCTCTGCCTCCCCAGTGCTGAGATTAAAGGTGTGCACTGTCATGCCTGGCTTGGGTGATAGGGATCTGAACCCAGGTCCTCATGCTTGTGTGGCAAGCACTTTACTCACTGAGCATGCCCATTTCTGAGCAGCTGCTATCTGTAAAAAGGTACAAATTGGGTGAATTGGTATCTGTGAGGAGCACAGAGTTATCAAAGCACTTTGTTTTTGAGTTTTCTGAGGATTGTTACTGTTCTTAGATTGAGACTTGACTTGTTTTCCTGACTAATACTCCCAGCCTTCTTTTTTTTGTTTTAATTTTAATTTCTTATTAACATGTTTTATACATAAATAATAAGATTCATTATAACATTTTCATACGTGTACATAATGTATTTTGATCATATTCACCTACCATTACCCTCTCTTATTGCCTCTTCTACTCCTGCTATCAGCCTTCTTTTTTCAAATTTTATTTATTTGAGAGAGAGAGAGAGAGAGAGAGAGAGAGAGAGAGAACTCCAGGGCCTCCAGCAGCTGCAAACAAACTCCAGATGCATGTGTTGCCTTGTGCATCTGGCTTTACATGGGTCCTGGGGAATTGAAGCTGAGTCCTTTGGCTTTGTGGGCAAACATCTTAACTGCTAAACCATCTCTCCAGGCCCAGCCTTCCTAATTATGTAAAACTTTTTCAACAAATTCTTTCTCAGATCCTGCCCCCGACTGCTTCTCCCTTGTGCTGGAAAAGAACAACATTGAGCAGTCCTACGAGGAACAATCAAACAATCCAGTGTGGTCTCAGGGATCAAAGGAAGGCCTGGCCTGGTGGCCTGAAGTTGCCATGGTGGTAATCAGGTTACCTGACGTTTGGATATCTAATGTTTACAGTGTCAGCTCTATGCTGAGCATTTTATACTCATGCTCATGTGATGGAGATTTACAGATTGTGAAACTGAGGTTCAGGGCGCTGCAGTCACTTGTCCACGAATTCTTTCACCCACCAAGTCTTTGACCCCTATTGGCTCCCACCTCCCAGAAACTGACACGACAGTGCATGGCAGCCCCTCCCTCCCATGTATGAAAATTGAGTGAAAGCGTCAAAGTGGTTTGCAGAAAGTTGCTTCTGTTGGTGGACCAAGGAGTGGCTGACAGTTTGATTGCAGCATTTCACTCAAGACAAACAAACCTACTTTCCAAAAATACTGCCTTGGCATGGCCTGCCAGTCTTCTTGGGACTTTCCATTTGCCACAGAAGAAAGATCAAATTCTTCCCCAATAATACATATCAGGCCACCTGAATGGGGAGGGATTGGGGCCCAGTTGCACCTGGGCTTGTGTTAACAATGGTGATTTTTTTATGTAGACTGCTGTTTCTTTCTTTGGTAGTGGACTAAGGAATGGCTGACAGATTGACTCCACCATTCCACTCAAAACAGACATCTGCCATCAGCACATTTTTTTAATGGAGAAATCCTTGTATTTATGAATAAAATGAAATGAAGTGAAAACAGCACAAGACCCCATTTGAATAGGACACAAGCTCACACTGAATGGACTGAGAAAAGATTGGCATGGGTCCTTCCTCCAAGAAAACCTGTATGCATAGACTGTAGTCTCCTGCAATGGTGAGCTTATTTTGGTAAGCTATTTACCTAAAACGAATTACTTTTTAATATATTCATATCTTTATTTATTTAATTCCTATATATAGGTATATAATTTTATGTGATTTCTATATAGAGGTATATAATTTTATTTACCTTCTATATACAGTTACATAACTTGGGGTGCCCAAGTACAATAGGAAAAATATGTGTAAGAAAAGTTTATATAGTAAATGCTATGGAGTGCTTACTGCATATGAAATGTTCACAGTGGTTATGGTAGGGTCTGTTTCCTTTGTCTGGTGGATGGGCTAGGTTTTCCTCCAGAACTTTGTTGTACAAATCTGGAAAATTTTATCTAAGTTTTATCTCTGTTGCCCCTGGAAATTTTTTCTTTTTTCTTTCTTTTTGGCTTAGATTTGGCTTTTTCTGCTTTTATTGGTTCTGGAAATATTACCAGGAACCTATAAATAATTGATCTTGATAGCATGATGTTGCTTTAACAAAAACTGAGCGTGGTGGTGTATGCCTTTAATATCAGCATTTATGAAATAACAGTATGAAGAACCCCATGAGTTTGAAGCCACTCTGAGACTACATAGTGAATTCTAGGTCTGGGCTAGAGTGAGACCCTTCCTTGAAAAGAAACAATAACAACATTAACAACAGGAAGACGGGTGATTTCCGCCACAGTGAGCACCCTGGCATTCACAGTTGGTCTTGGTCTTGGGTCCTTGTCTGAGATTTCATTCGCAGTGACATGTTAGTGTTAAGTGGAGTGACTTGAGTGGAGGGCTTCCTGTAATGCTTTGGAAAGCTGAGAAGAATGGACTCTTAAGTAAGAAGAAGGTTATAATCCACTCTCCTTAGTGAAGAATTCTAGTGTTTCCAGATTTTTCACAGTTAATCTCTGGGGATTAGAAGTCATAGCTCCTAGGAATTCTTAGGAAATCTTTATGTTCAAAAACATGTTAAGATATTCTTTATAATGCTTCTTATCCTGTATATCTAATAAGATATTTAATAAATAAGGAGAGTTAAGTTTATTAACTCTGACAACAGTAGGTTACAGCAAGTATTCAGTGGCTTAAAAATCCTGGCAAACATTACTGTGTAGCATTTGAAATTGAAATTGCCTATCTAAGAGCTTATTTTGTTTCTATAGGTTTTTATGTTTTGGAACAGCATTCAGAATTTTTATAAAGTATGTGTATGGAAATTTGTTATTATATTTTTCTAAAATGGCTTACTATTGTCAGTACAGTGGGCCACAAATATGTGTTTATAATGTAGCAACAGTTACAAGCAGGGTTGATCAATCCATAGGACAGGGTGGCTTTCATTCTGCCCAGACCTTTACTAGTTTCCAGAAATGTTAGCCTTAACTTCTAGCTTCATGCATCTCTTTGCTTGTTCTCTCCTTGATATTAGTTCAAACTGGTTATGTTTCCCTGGTGATTACTAAGCTTTAATTCTCTCAATGAAATTATAATACTTCTTCCCATTTTCTGAATTTCCTAATTAACCTTTCCTGGGATTTGAGAATTAGGAAAACATATTTCTAGAGATGGCAAAGGAAGAAATTTCCTCATGGAACCACTAAATTGTTCTAAGACACTCCCTTTAGTCTGCCTACTTTATTATTACATGTCTGGACATTGGTGGGGGTCATTCTTTCTGGAAGAATTCCAGCATTCTGTCATTGCTCAAGAATCAAATCAAGAAATCTTCACTAGCTGATCTTGGATGGTAATTGTATTGCCATTATTAAAAATGTGTGGGGTCTCCCTCTGGCAAAGACTTACCCACTTCAACAAATAGAAAGGCAGGACCACAACAAACAGGGCAAATTCAAAACTGGAATGGGTTAGAATAGAGACACCATCTGGGGCCTTTATTGGCATTAATGATAATGGCATTATTCATCCAAGTTTAAGACTTCCAGGCATGCCTAACCTTTTTATAACATGATGTTTGGCATCTAAAAAGTTCACATCTGAGAACTATGAAATTGTGTTACATAAAAAAGCCAAAAAATTATGAAAAAAAACTCATAATGTTTTAAGTAAGTTTGTGACTTTGTGTTGGGCTACATTCATAGCTGTCCTGTTCTGTACTGCACGTAGCCACATAGGGGTGACATCCCTGATACGTACCGGTTATGTCATGTTTCTGTGGTGTTTAGAAGAAACGTAGTGAGTAAGAGACAAACATGGTGGTGCACAACTGTAACTTCTGGATGCAGGAAGCAGTCCAGGGCTACGTAATGAGCTGAAGGTTAGTCTGTGCTACATAGTGAGATTCTGTCAAGAAAGAGAGAGAGAGAGAGAGAAAGAGAGAGAGAGAGAATCTGTCTTGAAACCTGGAACTAAGTAGTGAGACTCTGAGTGAGTGGCTTAACTTCTCCAGGCTCAGCTGTTCTTTTGTGTCTGCACCTTGCAGCCTAGGTGGGAAGGAAGGTGGGAAGCAGGCGTACTGCAGTGCTCTGATGCAGGCTAATTATGAAACGAGAGGCCATTGTTTTCCAATAGAAAAGGACACGCGGAATTACCCAGGGTGCCTCTAGCTAGCACATTCATCCATTATTCAGATGTCTAAACTTTCCCAGTGGTGCGTGCAGCTAGCTGACAGGCAGAATGCTGCCATCTGTCTCAATGTCTAAAATAGTGTTGCCATGTGCAGGCTGAGGCCCACAGACGAAATCTCAACAACGATGCTAGGAGAGGACCTTATGCATGGTGGTTCCTCATCTCAACTTCCAGGACTTGAGCAGTGTTGGAACGCACAGGCCAGGACCAGCCTGAGTATCTCAGTGGTTAGGCAGCCTGGGAGCCAACCACAGAGCCACGTAGATACCCCCACCAGGGCAAGGGTTGGGGGATTCTGCCCATACTTCTCCACCTTGCAACTTCTGAGTATATATAAAAGAAAGGATTACCTGGGCTGAGTCTATCTTTTTTGAAGCTATCTCAAAGAGAGAGAGCCTCTCAGATGTGGTCACATAGTATGACACAGGTTCCCTTGTTGAGTGGTTTTTGTTATGGCACAGTTAGGAAACAATCTGACTGGTATGTGGAACAAGGTTCTAGCTTAATGGTACCAGTGCAGGGGATAGGAGATGGCTCAATGAGTAAAGTGCTTGATACATAAGCTTAGGATATGAGTTTGGATGCCCAGAACCCATGTAAAACCAGAGTATGGTAGTGTGTGCCTGGAACCCCAGCACCGAGGAGGAGGAGGCAGGAGGACCCCAAAGGTTTGCTGACAAGTTACTTGTGGTGGTTTGAATCAGTTGTCCCCGTAAACTCATACACTCTGAATGCTCCAGCTGATGGAAATTTGGGAGGTGGAGTCTTGCTGGAGGAGGTGTGCTGCAGGGGTAGACTTAAGGGTGTGATAGCCAGCTCCTCCCTGCCAGAATTCAACTTACGTCTGTCTTCCACCTGCTGTGGCAGAGGTGATGTCCAGCCTCTGCTCACACTGTCCTTTCCCTTGTCATTGTGAAGCCTTCCCTTGAGACTGCAAATCAAAATAAAAACTTTCCTTCCCATAGCTGCTCTTGGTTGGGTGTTTTGTCTCATCTATGAGCAGGTAACTACAACACTAGCCTAGTTGAATCAGTGAGCTGTAGGTTAAGTGAGAAGTCCTGTTTCAAAAAACAAGGTGGAGAGCAACAGAGGGGGACACTTGACATTTCTGTTTCACCTCCACACTTGCATAGGTACATCCATCTATGCCCACACACATCCAAATACACGTGCACACATATGCACACATACATGGCAAGTACAAAAAGATGACTCAGGCAAGCTTCAGCACATTTAGGCTGGAAAACCACTTTCTTTTTCTACTAGCTGTGTGAATTTGGGTGCTTTTTTTTTTCTTTCAAACCTCACATTTTGTTTCCATGATTTAAAGAAATGGAGAAAATAATTATACCTACCTCAAAAATTTATCTTGTTTTCTTTCTGGAGTGGGGGGGGGGGTCACTGTGGATTGAACTCAGGGACTCACACAAGCTTGACAAGCATATTACCCTTGAGCTAACATCTTTAGCCCTTTAAAAAACTTTATACAGAGATAGAGTCTCGATGGTTGACGAGGGTGGCCACAAATTTATAATCTTGCCTCAGCCTTCTGAGTAGCAGGGATTACAAGTAGGTACAACCACAACCAATTCTCGTAAAGTTAACATGCGATCCAAGCAAAATAATATGTATAAAATGCTCTGAGTGGGTGTAAAATTTCAGTTTCAGAAGGTGGAAAGAGTGTGGAGCGAGATGATGGTGGTGGTTATGTGCACTTAATGGCACTGAACAGACATTCAAAAATAGTTTAGATGGAGAATTTTACTATATGTATTTCACTACTAAAATGCAAGAAAAGAAGCTGAAAGCAGAGGTCTTGGAATACAATAAACCCTCAATATAAAAAATTGGCTACTTTTTATTTTTTAAAAATGCTTTATTTGAGAAAGAGGCAGATACAGATACAGAGAGATAGAGATGACAAATAGATAGGTAGATGATAGAAAGAGAGAGAGAATGGGCATACCAAGGCCTCTAGCCACTGCAAACTAACCCCAGACACATGTGCCACCTTGTGCATCGGGCTTTATCTGGGTACTGGGGACTCGAATCTGAGTCCTTAGGCTTTGCAGGCAAGCACATCCCAAGGTAAGGCACCCATTCCATGGAAGCATTAAGTGTAAAAGACATTTATTATTCCATATTTTCAGACGGATCAATTAGTTGCATACATCCTAATGTCTAGTGGAGAAACCATCTGAGGAGTTGGAAACCCTTCTGTATATATAGTCAGTACCAAGGCAGCAAGGATACTGCAATACTTTGCAGTTCTGGGCCAGGTTTTAATCTGTGAACGCAGTGATCCATTGGGTTGACATGAGGATTAGAGGAGACGAAGCTTTTATAATTGTATGTACCTAACAGCAAGTCCTCAAATTATTTATCAGAAAGAAAGAGAGAGAGAGAGAAAGAGAGAGAGAGAGAGAGAGAGAGAGAGAGAGAGAGAAAGGATGCGCCAGGCCTCTAGCCACTGCAAACGAACTCCAGACGCATGTGCCACCATGTGCATTTGGCTTATGTGAGACCTGGAGAATCAAACCTCTATCCTTAGGGCTTGCAGGCAACAGCCTTTAACTGCTAAGCCATCTCTCCAGCCCTATTTTTCATCTTATACTGCAGCATCACGAATCTGACTACCTGAATTGAGCTCTAAGTTCTGTATGAAATTGCAAAGAAATTTACTTATTCCCATAAAGCTACAGTTTCCCTTCTGCAAAATGAGGACAGCAATAGACAATCACACAAAAGTACCTATCTGTTAGGCTCACATGCACATTGGAATGATGGATTGCATTCCAAACATATAGCACTGGTTGTTGCACATAGGTAAGCAGTCAGAAAGTGTAAGTTACTGCAATTTTCAGTGTGCTGTGCTGGAAACTTTTGACAATATGAAAGAGTTTCATTTTCTGTGCATCTACTATAGGGAGGAATAGCAGAGCCATTTTTATGGATGAGAAGATTGATGCATAGCACTTAACTTAGTTGATATAAGCTGTAATCTAAGGCAGAAATATTTCATTTAGAATGTCAGGAATCTTTCTTAGAGTCCTTAGGAAAGTTTCTCTAGGCTCATCGGAAGAGCAATTTTGAGTATGTCTAGTTCATGATTATAGTGATTTCTACCAGAAGGAAATAAAACCCACCAACATAAGCTAGACTTGGAAGTAACTTTATTGGGGTTCTAGAGAAAATGAATTGTTATCATATGTGACTCTTCAAAAACAAAACAAAAAAAATCCTTCTATATACAAAATTTATGACAAAACTCAAATCAAAACTAGATAATTATGGGTCTCTGCTACTGAGAGAAGAGGTGAAGAGTCCAAGTGCTTGCTACTACCTTTTAAAAAGGCTGTCACAAAGCTCCAAGGAGCATACTTTGAATAACTTTATCAGAAATTCTTTGCTTTGACCAATGAAGAGACCAAAGGGAATGACTTTCATTGGTTCTAGGAATTGTTCCAATGGGGTATGGTGCTGTTCTAAGATGCCCTGCTTGCCTTTTATGTGCTTGCTTCTAGTGGTCTAAAATAAGACTTAGCATTGCAGACCTTCCCTCACACGTTCTCAATCTTCCCATCTAATAACTCCCATGAATTCAACAAAAAAATGACTAATTGCCTTTCAACCACACCAAGCCAATTCCCACCTCTCTGATTTTGTCTATGCACTTCCCTCTAAGTAAGATTTCCCTCACCTCTGGTACAGAAGTACTGACAGTGCCTTTTAAAACATTATTTTTTTTTTTTGAGACAGAGTCTCACTCTGTAGCCCATGCTGGCCTTGGAATTCATTATGTATCCCAAACTGGCCTCAGACTCATGATAATCCTCCTCCTTCAGACTCCTAAGTGCAGGGATTATAGGTATGTTCCACCATTCCTGACATGATAGTAACTTCAAAAACAGCTACTTCATATTTCTATTTTACTCACTCATTGATTTATTCACCTATGGGCAAATATTTATCCTGTGTGTCCATTGCTAAGTGCTGACTATTGTAGGCTCTGGAAATAGAAGAAAGGTGAACAGAGTAGGCATGGTCACTATAAATACAGAGGAACATTCATTGACATGGACTGGTATTAAGTAAATAAAAATTCATCCATTCAATCTGCATTGGTTGTGTTGCAGTCATTTTCTCATTACTGGGACAAACACCTGACCACAAGCAGCTTAGGGGAGGAAAGGGTTTAATTTAGGGTTACAGAATCCAAACAAAGCTTATTCATGTGAAATAATGGTTCACTTCATCATACATCTACAGGAGAGAGAGAGAGAGAGAGAGAGAGAACACAAAACAAATAGCTGAGGTTCAAGATGGCTCTGAACACATGGCTGGACTCCACCTCAAGGCCCACCCCTGGTGGCACACTTCCTGCAGCAGGGCTCTACCTCCCAAAGACTCTACCAGGTGGGGGCTAAGCAGAAAGCTCAAACAAACACCTGAGGCTATGGGGACATTTGCATTCAAATCACCACAGGTAGTACAGTGGTGAGCATAGCTGCCTTCCAGTCTTTATTCATCCACCCATAAAATTCCAACATGTTGTAAATGCTGTGAGAGGGAATGCCAAAGTAGCTGTATTTGCGAATGATTGGTCAGAAAAGGCCCCTTAGGAGAAGAGACCTTTAAGTTGATAGCCAAGGATATAAGGGGATGGCTTTAGCACTAGGGGTGTGTTTAGGCACAAGCAGCATTCAGTTAGAAGAGCTGGAATAATTGAAGGAAGCCCAAGGTGGCTGGAACAGTAAACATCATTACGACCATTGAACATGCTAAGTATTTTGCTTGCATATTTCATTTATTATTTATCTTTGTCTGTGAGAGCATAAACCCGATGACAAAAGGTGATTTTGCCTGGTTTGTTCATTACTTTATCCTTATTCCTAAATGTCTTTTAATACAGTAGGTGCTAAAATATATTTGAGTGAATGAATGTATAAATAGGAGAATAAACAGTGCAATGAAAGGAAACCAGAGAGTTAGGAAGGCAGAGATTACACAGGACCCATGGGTTATGATGGATGCCTGTATTTTATTATTTACATGGTAGGGGATTCCAGGAATTTTAAAGGACGATTGACATGTTGAATCAGCTGTCTCCTACAAACTCATATTTTCTGAATGCTTGGTCTCCAGCTGGTGGTGATTTGGGTGCTGGAGCCTTGGTAGAGGAGGTGTGTCAGCTGCTTTGGGTTGGGTGTTTTGTGCCAACAATGTAATGGTACCTGAAACAGCTTCTAAAAGATCACTTTGACTTTTGAGTACAGAAAGGACTAGAAGTCAGCAGGCGGTGAATCAGGTAAACTTTTGAATCATTACAGTGACTTGGTAGGAAGGGTTGGGTTGTTACTGTTACATAGATGGAGATAAAGGGATGAACCTATCATATATTTTGGAGACAAGGATGATAGAAGTTGCTGATGAATTTTAGGGCAAACATTTAGATTGATTTCCCAACATGCATTCTCTTTTGTCGCTTATAAATATAATGCTAAATAAATCACGTAACATTTATAACATAAATGTTTGCTGTTACAATGTGCCTAGTTAAATAAAATCTCCATCCTACATAACCTTTCTTGCAACTAAAGGTAGCCACATGATATAGGTTTGGCTGAGATGTAAGAGGTATGTTCTAAGCAGAAATTCTGGAAGAGCTCTTTAAAAGGAAGTGGGTTCAGCTTCTGAATGACTTTTTTCCTTTGACATTTCCATTATTCTTGTGTTATTCCTAGAGCCTGATGTGGACCAGGTACTTTGAAGGCAGGAGGCAATAAGCTTGAGGAAAAGGTCACCCACTAAGAACGTAAAATTTGTCTGATTCTCGATTCAAAGTGACCATTTTACTCTTGGCTTCTGTGGATTTCATTTTTGATAAACAAAAACAAAACAACTACAAATGTAAAACTTTTGTTTGGTTAAATCATTGCAAGTTAAACATTGTTCATATGTTATCAAACTTTTTAAAAAACTAATTCTGATTGGATGTAGAAGAAGTAAGAGAGGAAAAGCCTCTGTCTTCCCACATTCTTTTTTTTTTTTTGGTTTTTCGAGGTAGGGTCTCACTCTAGCTCAGGCTGACCTGGAATTCACTCTGAAGTCTCAGGGTGGCTTCGAACTCTCAGCGATCCTCCTACCTCTGCCTCCCGAGTGTTGGAATTAAAGGCGTGCGCCACCACGCCTGGCTTTGTCTTCCCACATTCTAAAGACTATTTAAATGAAGACTGGATAAGGGAGAGATTTTAAATGTGTGTGTGTGTGTGTATGTGTGCTTAGTTTGAGATGCCTGTAAGACACCCATGTACTAATGTTGAATAGTTGATCTTGTCTTTCAAAGAACTGTCTAGAGCAGACAAAGCAGTCTGCCAGCTATAAGTATGGCGATAGTAGTTAAAGTCATGTAAATGACTGAGGCTTTCCAGAGCAGGGAAACTAGGAAAGAGAAAAGGGCCCTAGGCTAAACCCTGGGCCTATCAACACATAGAGGCAAAAAAAAAAAAAAAAAAAAAAAAAAAAAAAAAAAGACTGGGCTGGAGAGACGGCTTAGCGGTTAAGGCATTTGCCTGCAAAGCCAAAGGACCCAGGTTGGATTCCCCAGGGCCCATGTAAGCCAGATGCACAAGGTAACACATGTGTCTGGAGTTCATTTGTGGTGGCTAGAGGTCCTGGCATGCCCATTCTCTTTTTATCTGTCTCTCTTATCTCGATCCACCTGTGAAGTGGGAGAAAATAGTTGCAAATTATTCATATAATAAGATATTAATATCCAGATCAAAAGCACAAATAACTGGACAGTAAAAAGATATAGCTTGATTTAAAAAATAAGCAAATTATTGGAAGAAACATTTCTCAAACGGAGATGTACAAATGTCCAATTATATGAAAAAAAATAAAGAAAATGAAAATCAAAACCACAACAAGATATTATACCTAGTATTAAAAAAACCTAAAAAACAATAGCAATTAGTGTGGCAATTTTGGAATATAGTATGGAAGTTCCTCAAAATAACTACAAATAGAATTACAATATAACACAACAAGCTTACTTCTGGCAGTATATCCAAAGGAAATAAAACAGTGTGTTGAAGAGACATTTCTACTACTGTGCACATTGCTGTACTATTCACAGTAGCCAAGATAGGAGGTCAACCTATGTGCTCACTATGTGGGTGGAGACAGAAGATTGTGGCATGTATATACTCAGTAGAATATCATTTAATTATCAAGAGGAGGATATCCTGTCATTTACAGTAGCAATCATGGAACTGGAGACACTGCATTAAACGAAGTAAGTCAGACACAGAAAGGCAAATGTTTCATATTCTCAACTTATGTGTGAAAGCTAAACAGATTGATCTCATGGGGAGTAATGTGTATAATAGTGGGTTCCAGAGGTTAGGAAGGATTAATGGGCATAGGCCCACAGCTGGATTAGAGGAGTAATTTCCAATGTTTTTTGGGATCATAGGGTAATTGGCAATAATTAATTGCATGGCTCAAAGGGGCACTAAATAAAGATGATTTTGAATGTTTCCATCATAAAGAAAAATGCTTGAGATGAAGTGATCTGATCAATAGACATTGTATATATGTATAAAAACATCACTCTATGTCCTATCAATATGCATACTTACTATGTGTCCGTTAATATCAAATATTAGAAGATGAGAACATGGGCTTTGGGGGCTCATTTCACTTTTCCCAGCACACTGTGTTGTGTGACACTCATGTGGCATTTTTTTTATTGTCTGCATTGGGATATTATATCTCTTTGTGCATAGGCTGCTTTCCCGCTAAGATTAGACTTTAGGTCTGCAGGGTCCCGCGGCCAGGACTGTCCTCTGAAATCCCCGTACCTGGCAGAACATGTCCCCGCAGAGATGATCCATGAAGCCCTGCGGCGTGCTCACTGTGCTCGCTGTGCTCACTGACATCAAGGAGGGGGAAAAAAGGATGTTTAAAAAAAGTTAGCTGGTTTGAAAAGTGAGAAAATGGGAAAGAGCACTCAATCCTAGGTTGAAAAAGGCACTAAGTTGCAGAATGAGATCCACTGCTTGGTCAGAAAGAAGACTTTTTAAGGATAATTTTGAGATCTTGTAGGTCACAGAGTCTGGGGAAAGCCAGAAATGACCAAGAAGGTTGTACTGAATGTGAGGAATTCCTCTAGGTCAGGGATCAGGTGCAGGGGCTGGCTTTGACCAGAATCACTAAGGGATTCTATGGGAAGATGAGAGGGGAAGGGCAGTGTGTGCCCAGGGCTGAGATCATGATGACTGCTGGAGTGAAATAACGAAGAAGAGACTATGAACCTCTGGCTGCATGCTGACCCATAGTCATGGTACAGGCTGCCTTGAGATTTCCCACTGGCCTGTGGTGTCCCATATGGAGGCCTGGGTTATAGGAGAGAAGCGAAGTCCTGGGAGAGAAGGCCTGAGGTCATAGAATTCCTATTACAGTGGTAGTGATTTAGTATGTATGTGTGGATAACTGATAAAAAACGTTGATGAACAAGATAATATAATGGTAACTGATATGAAGGCTTCAGGCATGATGATATAGCTGGAGCTCCCCAAGGCAAGCTTGGATCAGTGGCATTATATCACAGTGACCTGATAAAGGTGCAGAATCGCAGGAGACATGCAGGCCCACACGTGAAAACACGCATTTTAACAAGACCGCCCTCTTGGCTCCTTTGCAAAGCTCATGTTTGAGAAGTACCATGCTTGAAAGTGTGGGGGAAGTGGGGCTGTTTAGTCTGGTAGTTATGGAAAGTTTCTCTGCTAAGGTCACATTTGAGCTGAGCCTGAATGAAGACCTGGTAGTAGAGCATTCTGGGCAGAGGGAAGAGAAAGGTTCTGGGAGCAGATGGAGACGATGCTCAGGAAGCACAGCAGATCTCTAGTCTCATCATGGAGCACTCTTCTCTCTCATGACCTGCCTAGTACCTACACAGCTGTCAGACTCCAGCTGAACCTCACTTCCTCTGACACCCTTCCCTGACTTTCAAACACCCTTCTCATACCTCCCATCCCACCCTATTCTAGACTGTGCGAGCATGGTCTGGTTTCTTCTCTTCCCAGCTGAACAAGCACTTGGTAATTTCGTTTCATAACTATTCAGATGAAAGTGTGATACCGAGAAAGATGGTAAAAGCAGGCTACAGAAGCAGTTTATATATCACATTTCAATGAGAACCAATGCTCGTAATTTCTGAAAACTTTTGGTCTCAGCTTGGGAGGGCACCACTCACCCCCCACTTCCTTCCTCCTCACCCTCACTGCTCTGATGTGTGGTCGGACTCACCCTGAATATCTCCTTTCAGTCGGGGATTCAGGGTCTCGTAGAGGATGCAGGATGCCGAAAGGGCAAGCAATGGAATAAACTGAAGAGCAATGTGCATCAGTACAGTTGAGAACAAATGACCGCCGGAGCTCAGAAACGTGCTGGGCACAAAACCCTGGAAGTCTTTAGGCAGTTCTAGTTGAAGTGGCACTGAGAGAGGAATATTATTATTACTATTATTTTTTCAAGTTTAAGGGATAGCAGTGAGGTGATGGTAAAGACGGTAGGAGGTTGTGATGGTGATTTGGGATCAGTAGTGGTGCCGGTCGTGGTGGAGGAGGACAGTGGCAGTGGTCAAAATGGCAGTAGTGGCCAGGGCGTGGTGGTGCACGCCTTTAATCCCAGTACTCGGGAGGCAGGGGTAGGAGGATCACCACAAGTTCTAGGCCACCCTGAGACTACATAGTGAATTCCAGGTCAGCCTGAGCTAGAGTGAAACCCTACCTCAAAAAACCAAAAAAAAACCAAAAAAAAAAAAAAAAAAAAAAGGCAGTTGTGATGAGATGGCTGTGGGAATGGTAGGGTGATAGCATTCATGGTGATAGTTGAGTCTCCAGACAGAGTTCACAGCACACCCAAGAGCTAAAGTCATGAGAGATTTCACTGTGCTTAAAACCTGGGAAAAGTTCACTTGGTTGCGATGGTATCAGATGAGACAGCAGGTAGGATGGAACCAGATGTAAGGACTAACATGGATTTACATACTTGGTTAGCTTTGGTTTGTAGGAAGTGAACTGGCTGCTCTGTAGGTGGGAGAAGGTTCCATCGCTTATCATAACCACTTCCTGTTTCATAATTTTCCCCTTAGATAGCAACAGAAAAGGATTAAAGGAGTGCATGAAATACACTCAAATCTACGTTTTCTTAAACCCAGTTTCCTAGAGGTGGGAAGAATGTCCCTCTTGGGGCCTTGTTAAGATTGAAGTCACTTAAGAAAGGCCTGGCATTTATGTGTTCCCATCTACTCGATTTTTCATTACTTATTTTTTTTAAAAAACTTTTTATTGACAACTTCCATAAATGTAGACAATATACAGTAACCATAATCCCCTCTCAGCACTCCCCTTTTTCCTTTTCCAAATCCCCCTCCCATGGAATTCCTTTTTCCTTCCAACTGTCTTCTATTTTGATATCATCATTTTGTCCTGCCTGTTATGCAGGTCGTCTTTTCGTGTAGGTAGCATCAGCCACTGTGAGGTCATGAGTATTGAGGCTACTTTGTGTCTGGATGACAGTATTGTAAGCAGTCCTCTTCTTCTTCCAATCTTACATTCTTTCTGCCACCTCTTCTACAATGGCCCTTGAGCCTTGAAGGGTGTGATAGAGAATTCTCACTTAGTGCTGAACACTCCACTGTCACTTCTTCTCAGCTCTTTGGCCATTTTTGTGTCACTCCAGTAGTTAGCGTCATCATTTGGGGTAGCTTCTGTCTCACCTGTGTTGAGTGCAAAGCTGGTTCTCTCTTTGTTGCATTCTGCTGAGCTGGTTAGATTGGTAGATCTGCTCATCAAATCAGTGGTGCTAGATGCTGTGTGGGGGAGGGGTGGTTCTGATTCCCTGGCATCCTGAGATCTCCAGTGGTTCATGGTGCTGGTGGATTGGTGTGGGGGAGGCTGTGAAGAGTGTCAGAAGTTGTTCTGAAGCTGCTCAGCTGGATGCCATTGCCTTGTTCTTCCAAGGCCCACGTGGGTGGAAAATCCCTTCCCCACAGCTCTGCCCAGGCTGGCTCAGGCGGGGGACCGTGAGCGGAAAGTCTTCCCAGTGGCCGCTGGCTAGTGCTCGATCCTGGCTAGTTGTGTAGTGGCTGGAAGCTTCTAGCTCCCTCTTTCTGTGCTGGGGTTTCACCTGAGACAATAATTCCCTACTCCCCTTTACTTTTTGGTAGAAAAATGTATTGTGTGTTTATCTTGCTTCTTTCTTTCTCCCAGGTTTCTTTGGTGAGGCTCCTATTCTGCCATCTTAAGCAAAAGTTTCTCATTTCTTCTTCTACTTCCTCAACACACAGGTATGTGTATTCATCACTCAGGGTATAATGGACATAAAGAAGTCGAGGTGGCTTCTCAAGAAGCTTGTGATCTAGCGGGTTCACAGCGGGAGTCCGTGGGAAGCACATAGACCTGACCTTGACTTTACAGCCTAGGACAGCTCTTCAGCCTGTTCATTTGCCCCTTTCTCCTGACTGCATGCTTGGTACTTCAGTAAGGACAGTGGAGGCAAAGCCGTGCTTGCCTTAAGAAGCAAGAAGTTTATATCCAGGGAGGAAACTTCTGTAGACACATTCCTCTTTTATCTTAGCTGTGTGTTCGTGTACCGATGGGCGAGGAGAGGTTGGCCTGATGGTGGGTGTGTTCCTATACAAATTTAATATTTTATGATGCAGGGATTTGAGACTTGTGGAGAACAGTTTCTGTATAAATAAATGCCAGTTAAATTCCGTATCTTATGTTAACTTTGCTAGAATACTCTAAAAATGAACTGTTGAAAGCACCCCCTTCTACATCTATGTATATAGAATATATTATCTTGAATACCTGGAAATGGTTTATGGTGGATTTGTTCTAGGGATTGCCAGTTTGTTTTAAATTTAGGTGCAGAGCTTTGGTGCTAGCCAAGGGAGTTTTAGGACCCTAAAGGACGTGACTTGAGACACAGTCATATAATAAAAAGGCTCAGTTGTCCTGTATTTATGCTAGAAATGTGGTTTGAGAGGCTGTGGGAACTTAAACTTTCTGTGTAACTGAAATCTCAACCCCCAAGTGTGTCAAAGTGACTTTTCTGACACAGCATATGTAACTTGGCTCCCTCCTGATGCCTATTTTTCTTGCTCTCAGGAGAAGAAATGGCCTAAACAATCCTCACAGGCCAACAGTTGACAAAATATTTGTTTTGGTTTTGCTGAACACTTTCCTAATTAAAATGTGAATATTTTTGAGGGGAAAGGAGATCTTTGTTGTGCACATCTGATTCATTTATGCTTAAGGAATCAATTGTTTCAAGCAGAGACTTTATGTCCGAGAAGGCTATAGAAAGCTTTACTGCCCTTTTCCTTTCAAACAGGAAGTTGCATTTTGTCAAAAGTAAACAAATGTGAACCGGGGAACATTTGTTTAGTTTCTAACGCTGACTTCAGGACCTGAGAACAGAGTCTGTGCTTGGCAAAAAAAAAAAAAAAATGCCTTCTCTGGGATCTGGCTGGGCCAAAATCTTCTGTGCTGAGGACCTGGCCTTTGCGCTCTGGTAAACATCCTCCTCTCACCAGCCCCCAGACATTCTCTGCCAAGGTTCCCCTGCAGCAATGCTGGCTTATCAGGAACATTCTACAGCTGATGGCAACTTGGAAGTATGCTTCCAGTGGGACATAGCTTTCTGGAGAGTGGCCACTCTGTGGAAAAAGCCTGTGGTCTGGAAACCTCAGGGGATGTGAATGCAATCTGATGTTCTTTGTGTTTGGACATGGCTTAACCCATCCACACCCCTTCCCCACATGCTTGTGAAGAAGCTCCTGGGAGAGTGACTATGACTGTGACTCCTCCGCTAGCACTGGGGGGCTCAGCGCTTCCGAGGACTGAGCTCATGACATCCTGACATAAGGTCTATAGAAGGGAGGTAGAGTTACTATTTTCAGTTCACAGATGCGAGAACTAAGGCTTAGGAAGGGTGTAGGCTTAGCTCAGGGTGACACAACTCAGAAAGCAACAGAGCCCTCTGCTTTCTCCCTCTCTGGTTTAGAGATCTGAGCTAGCACAAGGCCAACATTTGACCTGCAGCATATTGCAAAAATCACTGAGGAAACCCACACTGAAGATCAGTGTAAGACAATTTTCTATTATATGCCAAAGAATTGAGCATGTAGTGTCTAAAGGTTTAAAGGTTCAATGTCAAATGTCATGTTCGAGGAAGGATTTACAACAGCTGATAAAAACCTAGGTAATGTGTGAGTAGGAAAAGATGGTGAGGCAGAGGGAAATCTGGGATGACTCTGAAGGAAGCATTATAGTTAGCCTTTGAAGAATGAGTAGGAATTACATAAATGAAGAGCATTTCAGATTTGGGGAATCAGAATCAACGGTTTTCCATGGGGATTATATTACAAGCTACTTCATGAAGACATTGTGAGCATACCCAGTGACCTTCCCTAGGCCGTAATATTGCATCTCTGCTTCTTGGATACGTGAGAGTCGTTTGATGAGCCTAAACCAGGAAACATCGGGCCTATAAACTAACCCATCCCTGGGAGGCAGTGGCAAATTGAGTAGATACTGGACCACAAATATTCTCCATCTACTCTAGTCCTGTCAGCTGCCAACCAACTCTCCCTGAGCCTCAGTGTCACTATCTTATCATAGCCATGAGAACATCTTACTGCTGAGGAGCATCTCTCCTGTCTTCAAACACTGTCACTAACCCTCATCATGACTCACATGTAAGGTTAGTTCCCCTTTACAGATGAGGAAACTGAAACTGAAGGGGGCTAAGAGCTTTACCCAAGCTATAGAACTTCTTGATGGTGGAACCAATGCACTGATGGAGAAAACAGGTCTGATGGCAAAGCCCTTACTCTATCTGTTCCACCACGTATCCTCTTAGGACAGAGTAAGACTCCCCAGAGAGTGTTAAGCTAGTGTTTTGGATTTGTTTAAAATCCGTATGAGACGTTAACAGCTTTAAGTCCTGTGGTGGTATGGGAGTACTAAACACCTGGATGCCTTTTCTTTTATTCAACCTAATAGGGACCCAGACCGCTAGCTTCCCGCATCGAATCCCCCTTTTGAAGTGTCTCTATTTTCTTCATTGCGGAGAACAGATCAGCATCTCTCATGCGAGGCCTGGCCCTATGCCCATCTCACTTTTGCAATGGATTTAGCAACATCTGCTTTGCCCATTAAAGTGAATTTTTTTTGCTCATTTTGGCCCTGAGCCTGTATGCTTGCTGCAATTGATTACTGGCAATTTCCTTCCCAAACCAGAGAATTCAGTGAATTCTAAATTGAATTGTTGCTCACTTGTCTCCTGGTCTAATGTATATGGCTTACATGCAAAGTGGTCAAGCCATTTAGTTCCTGAAACTACAGGCTGACAATCCTGGTTGAGCTCAAGGGAGGACCTGGCCAGTGACACTTCCCATTTTTGTACGTAGTTACCTAGTGCTGTGGTCACCTCTGGGTTTCTCAATTCAAACCTAAGGTGGGGGGAGGAGGTGAGATCACCTTGCTTACAGCCAAACTGTGGAAGTGTGCAGAACTTCCTTGCTTTAAGTCAATTTGTACCAGTCTTGGTCATAACAGACCCCTTATGTAGGAGATATTTCAGAAAAAAAAATGTCTTTAGTTCTAGAAATAACATCTAAAGACTTTGAAAGATGCACATTACTGTATTCTTTTGGAGACAAAAGGATCCTTCTAAATGGTTCAGGCAACTTCTTTAATAAAACAAAACCAAAAGGGAGGCTGAGGTTCAACACTGGGCCTGCTGCACCATTATTTCTTTGGCATATTTCTAGTTGTTCTTTGAGATGCAGTGTGAGAGCTGACTCCCAGGAAGTGCGCCCACTTCACATTCATCTGTCCGTTCCTCACCGAGCGCAGTGAGGACACACAGCTCCCCACCCTCCGCACAAGGACAAGTTGAATGAAGGATGCAGCTTGCATTGTGAGAAGACACCAAATGGGTTCTCTTTCTCTGTGCTGGTCCTGAAGTGTCTCCTTCCCCACAGCTGTAATGGTTTCTTGCAAAGACAGTCAGGAGTTGTTGCTTATTCAGAAAAGTGGAACTCAGGAGTCTTCTCCACCACCCAGTCCTGAAAAAAAAAACCAAAAAAACCCAAAAACCAAAGAACTCATTACTAACCAGATTGCTGCTGTTTATTAGAGCAGTTAATTTAAAGCTAGGGTGTCTAAAAATAAGACAAAGGCAACATAAATGACTACATCTAGTAACAGTGGCAATTGCTTGAGATGATTTGAATGAGTGCGATCTCGGTTTCTTGGAGAAGACAACCCTCATTTCCACCACAGCGGCTCACAGCAAAGCCACCTGCATGAGCATGCACTCCTGAAATGATTGTGGCCACAGAGGCTGTTCACTGCTCAGACACACAGAACTCTTTCAGGAACACTGTCACCATCGAGCTTGAGGTTCTGTGCCTTTATTTCTGGAAGACATATCCTGCAGTATCGTTATAGCGACAGATACAGAAAAAAAGCAGTGTTTCAAACCGTGTGGCATAGCTTGAAGCTGTACCTTTTTACCAAGTTGGCTCCGAGCTGAAGCCCCCAAAGTGTTGAGGAATTACTAGGGAGTCTTGGCTTCCATGAAGCTCTTAGGTATTTATTTCTTCATTTAACCCCTGTGCACTGGCATAGGCTCCTCGTAGACCTCTGGAAGAAACAGGCTATAACGACGAGGGAGGCTTAGCTTGGCCTCACATAATGACACGCAGTCAGGCAACAGACATTTCACACTTCCTCAAGCATTGAGAATCTGCCAGAGAAAAAGACTGGGAAGAGGTTCCAGTTGCCTGCCCTCGCTGTTTTTTTTTTTTTTTTTTTTTTTTTTTTTTTTTTTTTTTACTGTGCATTTATGTATCAGCTGTGAATAATGTGGGTGCCCTGCCCTCCTGGTCCCGGTAGCGAAGTGAGAAGGGACGCGCTGAGTCACGCTGTTTCACTTCTGCTCCCAGTCACCCTGGTAGCCGGGATGTGAAGCTCACCCTTCCCCTTTCCAGAGCCGCTGGTGGAAGTAGAGCAGGACTTTTCCAAGAGAACCAGCTCCTTAGGCCCAGGCTGGGTACACAACTCCAGGTTGACAAAGGCAT
This sequence comes from Dipus sagitta, assembly GCA_036346955.1. Taxonomy (NCBI): domain Eukaryota; kingdom Metazoa; phylum Chordata; class Mammalia; order Rodentia; family Dipodidae; genus Dipus; species Dipus sagitta. The sequence continues at coordinate 48,556,716 of CM070770.1, read as the reverse complement.
GAGGGAGAGAGGGATGGGCTGTGGCTCACCACAGCTAACTAAACCCCTGTCACCATCGAATCACCACCTCTGTCATAAAAATGACGCTTTACCTGAAAGGCATTGCTGCCAGGTACCAGGCACTGTATGGGCACCACGCTGGGCTGCATCTGTGGACATCAGGCAGCAGCCCGAGCCAGGCTTTACAGTCCCATTTTACTAATGCAGAAAGCTAGGCTCTTGAAGTTACTTTTTTCCTAGGCAAGGTTTATTGACAGCATTGGCATTCTGTACACAGTGCTGTGGACACAACGGTAAATGAAGTAAGCGTAGTTCTTCCTTAGGAAGTTAGCATTCAGCTACTGAGTAGGGGCATAGTCAAGATGGGAGTCTTTTTATTTTTTATTTTTTTTTTTGCATGTGTATGGTGTGTGTGTGCATGTGTGGCTGGATGTGGAGGCCAGAGATGTCTTGGGTCTTCCTCAATCACTCTCTATTTTATAGAGACAGGCTCTCTCACTTGAGCCCAGAACTCTCTGATTCAGCTATTCTAGCTAGCCAGCTTGCCCCTGGGCATTCACTGTCTGCCTCCTGTGTGCTGGGATTGCAAGTAAGCAACCATGTCCAGCAGACATTTACATGGGTGTTGGAGCAACTGAACTCCAGCCCTCACACTTGCATAGCAAGTGCTTTATCCACTGAATCATTTTCCCCAGCCCCTGCAAATCCCTTCTATGCTGATACCACCTGAAAACGCTCTGGAAACAGCCCACTTAGAATGGATACTGGGTAGATGGCATCTGAACTGGGTTGACCCATCTAATGTTATAGCCCTGTCAAAGGTAGCTCACAAGGGCAGGCATCACATCTGTCTTCTGCCAGGCGCTCAGTCAGTTGTCCCTGTGTGGGTCTGTGTTAGGTGAACCAGAACTAGCAGCCGTGTTTGAGCTTTCCTTCTGCCTGAGAACGGTCGCCCCAGGCTCTCCGTGAAAGCGTATTAAAATGCACGTGCTGTGGCAGACTGCAGAGGAAGTCTCTGAGCCTTTTACACAGAGTGGCTTTAATTCTTCTTTTCTCTCAGTCTTCACACGCCCCTGCACTTCCTGCTTTTCCTGGGCCTGGAAGCGGAAGTGCTGAAGTACTGAGACAAACTGTTCTTAAGGTTTTTAGAGACTGGCCAAAACCAGGAAGGCCAAGGTATCAGAAACCCAGCCCTTTCTGGGTTTTCTGTCTAGGAGATGAGAGCTGGGACCCGTCACCGTTTCTCCTCCTCTGAGCTGATTTGGTTCAGCAAGACCAGTCAAGGACCTGAGCTTAGCTGCAGGTTCATTGTTCAGTGTCAGATAGATGACTTTTGCAACTTCATTTCCTATCTGCAACCTAAAGGAGAGGCAGGACTGTATTTATTTCTTGACTATAGTTTGATTTCATACTAATTTGTTCATCTAACATTTTTTTTTTTTTTTTTGAGGTAGGGTCTTGCTCTAGTCCAGGCTAGATGTGGAACTCACAGCGATCTTTCTACCTCTGCTTCCCAAGTGCTGGTATTAAAGGCATGTGCCACCACGCCTGGCCTCATCTGACAAACTTTTATCAAGCACCTATGAATACATCCATCATATTCTTCATGACACTTACATTCCAAAGGAGGCAACAACATATGAAAAAAATCAAATGTGCATTATGCTAGAAGATGAAACCGCTCCACGGGAAACTGTAGTAGAGCAGAGATGAGAAGTGTTTTGTTCTGGGGCCATTGCTATTTCCATAGGGTTGTGAAGAAGGCCATACTTAAGTGAAAATCTGGAGCTGAGGAAGCAAAGTATATAGATGTGAGGAAAGAGGGTTCTAGGCAAAGAAAATATCAAGTGTAAATTCCTGAGGCTGGCATTCTTGGTGCCTAGGAATAGCATGGTGGCCATTAAGGCTATGGCATAGTCAGCAAGGGGCAGAGAGGAAGGAGGAGAGTCAGAGAGGAAATGGGGCCAGATGTACCCTAGGGACTTGAGGACAGAGGGGTTCTTTTAGGCTGTTCTGTGAGTGAGCTGGGGAGCCTTTGGAAGACTTTGTGCTGAGAAGGGATGTGGTCTGATGGATTTATTGATTAGCCATTTTTTTGCAGAAGCACAGAGACCTCCTACTGACTGGCTTATGTGTGATAAGCAAGGGACAATAGATGTGACCTATGCTGCAGCCTCCTGCTATTCCATAGAAAGGTATTGCTGCCATTTCAGCTGAGGCAGAGGACACTTGGATAGTGCTAGCGACTTCCTCGGGCCCCCAGGAGAAGTGGGAAGCACAGTTGTAGAGCACCTGTGGGCCGTGTTCTTTCACAGGTTCAACCAGTATCTGTGTCCCAACCCTTTTCAGTCCACTCTCCTTGGTTTGTGACTAGTTCTCATTCAGCAGTCTCGCGTCTTCTGTTCTCAGTCTCCCTGACCCCAGCTTGCATGGATCTCTAATTCATGTGGGCAAGTTGGGCCCATGCAGATGATTGAGGATGCACTTCTCTTCTCAACGTTTCTTTGTCACGGCAGGTCACATGCACAGATGCTGGGTATTTGATAGTCCCTCTGCAAGCCTTGGGTGGACAATCCGTTCCTTTCCCTCCCTTTTCTGATGGATGTTGGTGTCCTTAGCCCGTGGCTGGGTAATTCAGCAGCCATCTTTAAGGCCAGCTTCGTCAAGTCTCCCTGGGCTGTTTTGTACATGGTCTTCTCCTCTGGTGTCTCCTCAGGTGTTGAACACAGATGGTCATAATGACATTTAGAGCCAACTTGAATAAGCGAGGGTCACCTTCTCATCTTGACATCCTTAACTTACATTTGCAAAGATTCTTTTTGTCCCAAATATGGTCCCATTGACAGATTCCAGGGATAAAGAGCAGATATCTTTTGAGGGCCATTTCTCAGGCTTTTATAATATGTAGTATTTTCAACAACAAAATCTTTTCTCTTGATTTTATCTTTATTTTTACTGGTTATAAAAGTAATTTAAGTTATTTATCATCACAGAGTTCCTTACTGAAATGCTCTTAATTATACATAGAAGCAATTCATAATTAACCATTGACATTTGGTGGGTTTCATTTTTTTGTCATTCATTTTTTTGTCCTACACTTAAGTTTGCACATGTGAATAAAATAAGGATCATTCACCCCGTCTCTGTCCTTGTCATTTCTTCCTGGTTTCTACCTCTGACCACATCCCTATCTAGAGGTCTGCACGGGCCCTTGAGGCATCTGCATCACACCATTTACAAGTGTTCCTCTGCCCTACATACTCACTGCACATCTCTATCTCAGAATAGGAGAAGCCTTGGCATCATCCTTAGACCTTACCTGTCCATTTTCCCCAGTTTTAATTAATTCCTGGGTTTCAGAGACATCTCTCACCAGTATAGTCACTTTGATTTCCCAAATTCACACTTTCACTGTACTACTCTTAGGCAGTCTCAGTAATTAGAGCTTGGTGGCAATAACCTTTAACTCCATTTCCAGGTTTCCTTTCCTCCAGCATAGGCTTTTAAACTCTTCATCTCCTCCTGCTCCCTCTCCACTGCCATCTCCATTCCATGAAGTAGAAGACCCCATCTCCTCTTTGGTGCTGGAAACACTGTTATCAGTGGGCATCAGAATCTGGTGGGTGCATGCCAGGTTATCCAGGTTCTTGGGTTCTGGAACAAACACTGGGCAGAGAGGTACACGGCTAGCAGCAGAAGCAGAGACAGCTTATTAAGAAACAGTGCACTTACGAGGGAGGAAGTGAGCCAGGGCTGGGAGGAACTCTAGAACTTAGTGGTGCCTCTGCCCAGAGGACTGAGACCTTCACAGGTCATTTGTATGGCATGCAAATGCTCTCTGACATGGCAGACTTGGTGGGCAGAGTTTCTAGTCTTCCTCTCTGCCAACTGGTTTCTTTCATATGCTAATTTTGACCTCACTCTTTGCCCTACTCTCCTGACGCACTATAAACCCCCTAATCATTTGCTTGACCCGCATTCTATATCCCAGCTGAATCAACAGAAGGGACTTTCTCCCCTCCTATAACTTCCTGGTCTTTTTACCACTGCTTAAGCACTTCTCCCTTCTGGAATGTCTCACATCTGTCCTCACTTTTTTTTTTTTTTTTACATTGTTGAAATTCTACCCACCTCTCTCAGCTTATCTCAAATGCCATCTCAAATCTCCATGAAGTCTTTTTTGACCTTACCCAGCAGGCGTGACTTATCCTTCTTTTGAGCCTCTTCTATGGGGCTTTGTACCACCTCTTTGGGGCTTATCCCATTTTCCAGCTATTTTCTGTGGTTGTCTTTTCTTTCCTATTAAATTATACTTTCTATAGACCATGTCCTGCTCTTACTAAGTTTCCTCACAGCCCAGCACACACACTGTCTTCTGATGGCTGGTCAAATTGTTAGCAAGCACATGTACGGTCTGCGTCATGCTACTCATGCATGGTTGTATTATAGATCACCGGCTAGGGGGTGGGTAAGCCCATGCCCGCTAAGGAGGCATTAGAACCCCTTCTGTTTCCATGTGCATTTTTTATTTTGACATCAGTTATCTCCATGATTCACACACATTACTTAATCGCATTGTTTTTTCACAAACTTTGCTATTTCATTGTGCCACCTGCTCTATTATTTCTTTAATTTTTTTTTTGCATTGGCTCGCTATTTTTACTACTTTGTCTTAAGCCATAAAAATCCATGAAAATAATAGATTTGATGGGATATATGTGTTAAATAATTGGTAAGCAAGGATCTTCATTATATAATAGTAACAAGGGCTATACTTTGGAACCATGCTGGCCTGAGACCTCAATAGGACCTAGACAATATTATGTCAAAACACAGGAGCTTCCCTTCCAGTCTGTAAGCCCAAATGAACCCTTTCCTCCCACAAGTTGGTCTTGCTCAGGGGTTTTTTGCCGGCAACACTGAGCTGATTGCAACACTTACGGACTCAGTATCTGCAGATCATTCACAAAAACTTTCATACATGCATTTAAATGGAAGTTTATGTCTCCACAGTGTTTTAGCTCACTCTTGACTTGTTTCCTCATGTTTTCCTGAGAATTTATTTAATTAAGTTAGGTGCTGTGGTGTGATTATGACACTCAAAATCTCGTGTACTGGGAAGTTAACCCCTAAACTCAATGTAATGGTGTTTGGAAGCATTGCCTTTAGGAAGTTATCAATATTAGATGAGGTCATGAGTGAGGATTCCACGGCATTAGTGTCTTTATAAGTGGAAAAGAGATCCAAGCTATGTTGTGCCACGTGATTCCCTCTACCATGTTTTGATGCAGTAAGGATGCATTTATCAGTTGTCACACCACTCTCTTGGTTATCCCACCATCTAGAATTCTGAGTCATATATGCTTCAATTTTTTATAATTACCTAGCCTGAGGTAATTTTTTTCTAGAGAAAAAGAAAATATTCCTTTCCCATCGTCACTTCCAGCCTGTATTCACCTGGGCACGGCTCTGCCAGTGCCAGGCAGCCAGAGCATTGCTGCCTCTTTTGGGGCATCTGTCTTATTGCTCTGGACACTCACATCTGCCCCATGGCTTGAGAAATGCTTCGTAGGTCTGCCCAGGCCTTTGAGATACTTGTTACGGCCCCTTGCAAGAAAGCCTGTCTTTGAGAATCTCTGAAGTATGTTTCCAGGGGAGAACAAGTGCTCTGAAGTGACATGACAGGCAGGAAATGGGGCCATGTAGTGTCACTCCAGGGCAACTGAGTAGCTCCAACTTCCCTTTCCCCTCCTCTCCCAGCCCTGTCTTTTCCCTCAAGAAGAATGAGCACACTAAAATTATTTAACAACTTTCTTCACCCTCCAGTGTCATTTCGTGTTATAGCTGGTTGGAACAAAAGCAGGCATTTGAAGGTTGGAGGAAGATTTGAACAGAATTTCCTCAGTGGAGCTCTTTGTTCCTATTTTCACCAGAGAAGTGTTCTTCAGTAGTCCACCATGTTGTGGGAGAAGTTGACTAGTGTCAGGGGTGAGAATTATCAGTGACACTATCTGCTTTTCCACTTCAAACAGCAGCGGAGAAAGGGAAAGGGAAGGGGAGGCAAGGAAGAAGACCACAGGCTCTGACAGGAATAATAGCAGGGATTTAGGGTCAGAGTGAGAAGAGTTGGAATCCCAGCCCTGCTCATGTGAGATTGTACATTTTTTCCCTACAGTTTTCTCATCCATGGGAGGGGGGCGGATAATCTACTTCCCAATTTGTCCCTGACAAGGAGGGAAACATCTTATCACAGAATATGACACATGGCTCTTTTCTCTTTCTGGAAAGATCCCTACTCCCTGCATCAAGTTATTCTGGTACCTTGCCCTCCCTGGTTAACATTAATGAAGCGCTCCAATGCTGTGAGCTACAGAGGCAGAATGGACACACATGAAGACGTGAGCCCAATGTGCTCCTTGAAAGAGCTCAAATTACAATGTTTGCGAGGGACTTTCAAGCTGCTCAGGAAAGGAGACTTATGAGTTCTTTGGCCTTCCTTTAAGCAGAGATCCTGTAGTGTCTGATCTTACATTATAGATAGGGTCTCTGTAATTTACTGTCCTGACTTGGACACCTTTGTGAATGGAAAGGAGTGTTATTAAAATTATACCTGGCATTTGCCTGTGAAGCCTAAGGACCCTGGTTTGATTCCCCAGGACCCACATAAGCCAGATGCACAAGGGGGTACATGCATCTGGAGTTCATTTGCAGTGGCTAAAGGCCCTGGTGCACCCGTTCTCTCTCTCTCTGTATCTGCCTCTCTCTCTCTCTTACATATCTATATCTATAATCTATATCTATATCTATATCTATATCTATATCTATATCATCTATCTATATACACATACATATTTGGTTTTTCGAGGTAGGGTCTCGCTCTAGCCCAGGATGACCTGGAATTCACTATGTAGTCTCAGGGTGGTCTCGAACTCATGGCGATCCACCTACCTCTGCCTCCCGAGTGCTGGGATTAAAGGCATGTGCCACCACACCTGGCCTAAAATATTTTTAAAATAAAATTACACCTGGTGCCAGGTGTGGTGGTGCCTGCCTGTGATCCCAGAACTTGGCAGTTAGGGGCAGGAAGATCAGGAGTTCATCTTCAGCTACATAGTAAGTTTGAAGCCATCCTGGGTTACATGAAAGTCTGTCTAAAAAAACCCCCCAAAAACAAAAAATAATAAAAGAATTGTATGTGGACAGCAGGCATAAACTAGGACTGTCCCAGGTAAGCTGGGATTACTTTTTACCCTTGTCTTTGAGCCCACATACTGTGTAGGTTCTAAGGTGCTATGTATGTATCCAGTTTATCTGCATTTCGAATTATGTTAGTTCTTTTCCATTTCATCCAATCCCTCCTGTTATATAACCAAGCACTGTCTGGAAGGAAGGTTAAAGATGCATGGCACAGGGTAAATGAAAAAAGCATGTTAGGTATCTGAAAGAGACAAATGAAAACCAGAGAGGAAGCTAAGCCAGGGTCCAAACAATCCTGTTGTTCCTTACCTCCAGTTCACCTTGCACACTCTCCCTATGCAGGCCTGCAATCTTCACGGTACCAGCTGGGTGGGGAAGTAAGGCCAGACAGATGCTATTCCCTGAATGGAGGACAAGGGCCTGGGAGGGGGGCAGAAACCAGAGAATCTTTGCACTCGCTTGATCACCTGCAGTTCCTAGTTGAGGAGGAGACACCATCTCAAGGAAACACACCAGTGAGTGACGGAAGAAGGAACCTCGTGTTCCCCGCTGGTCTCTGCATGGGTGAATGCATTTGCACACACGTGCAGAAGCTGCACCAACACATACTAGGCACTTATGCCACAAACATAACATACGCTATAAGCAGATGCCCCCCCCTCCACCACATTTGCCTTCCCTGTCCCTCTACCCTTGCCAAAAAGAAAAAGTTGACTTGGAAGTAGCTGCTTACAAACCACAAACCCCTTCACAAATAACAGGTGGCATGGTTACCTGAAAGACTTCAGTTCCAACCCTGAATTTGCAGATGGAAGCCTGGGATGCAAGGAAGTCAAGAATCCAGCTCTGTATGGCTGAGGTGTTGACTATATGTATGTGGTGGCAGAGGTAAATTTAAGAAAAATATGGAAAATCAGGGATCAATCAAAGAAGGCAAAATCATTTTCAATAAATTCACCTAGAATCTGTGCTAGGTGAGAAAAATCTTGTTTGGACCTTTCCATCTTGGGCTTTTCAACCAGAGCAGATCCTCTAGCAAAGCCCCGCTCTTCTTTACAATGCTTTTAGAGCATGCTTACCCAACTGGAAAAAATGGTTCTTTGGGTTGGCTGCAGTGGTAGATGCTTATAATCTCAGCACTTGGGAGATGAAGGCAAGAGGATGACAAATTCAAGTCTAGCCTAAGCTACAAATGTAGTTCCAGGTCAGCCAGGGCTACATGAGATCTCCCTCTTTCAAAAAACAAAGCAATACAAAACACACGAACATACAAATAAGGAAAACCTCTGGGGCTGCCTGTCCCACTCTGACACTGGCATAGGCAACCAGGATGTGGCCAGGTTGCAAAAAGATATGAGGTCCAGAGAGGACCTGTCTTCCACAGAACGTCGAGGCAGTGCAGCAGAGCAAGGAGGAGATGACTGAAGCCTGCAGACTGGGAAGAGTCATGCTTTGGCTGCTCAGCTGCTCTGCACCTTGGGTTAGTTACCCAGGTTTTGTTTTTTTTTTTTTTTTTTTCATGTAGAATGAGTATATGAATAGTCCTCACATGATGTGAAGTCTAAACAAGTTAATGGATTTAATGTACTTACAAAGGTACTTTTCAAATTTTTGTTTATTTATTTGAGAGCGACAGAGAGAGAGAGAGAGAGAGAGAGATAAAGAGGCAGATAGATACAGAATGGCGTGCCAGGGCCTCCAGCCACTGCAAACGAACTCCAGATGCATGCTCCCCTTGTGCATCTGGCTTACGTGGGTCCTGGGGAATCGAGCCTCGAACCAGGGTGCTTAGGCTTCACAGGCAAGTGCTTAACCACTAAGCCATCTCTCCAGCCCTTAATTTTTTTTTTTTTTCGAGGTAAGGTTTCATTCTAGTCCAGGATGACCTGGAATTCACTATGTAGTCTCAGGGTGGCCTTGAACTTATGGTGATCCTCCTACCTCTGCCTCCTAAGTGCTGGGATTAAAGGCGTGTGCCACCATGCCCGGCCTTATTTACTTGCTTATTAAATACAAATAAATAGATATACAATAGATGGACAGAGGTGGGAGGAAGTGGGGCAACAAGATACAATTTTTTTGATATTTTATTCATTTATTAGAGAAAGAGAGAAAGAGAGAATGGGCACACCAGAGGCTCCAGCCAGTGCAAATTAACTCCAGACACATTGTGCATCTCGCTTATGTGGGTCCTGGGGAACCAAACCTGGGTCTTTTGGCTTTGCAGGCAAGCACCTTAGCTGCTAAGCCATCTCTCCAGCCCCAGAATACAATCTTTGCAATCAGATACAGTTATGTTTGAATCCAGACTTTCCAGTGCTGTTCCATCATATGTAATTTTTTTAAATTATGAAAGTCATATGTTTATAGCTTAGAAAATACAGAAAACCATCAGGAATTAAATACTAGCCCTGGTTCTACCACATAAAGATGACTACCATATTACCGTATTATGACTACCATATTACATAATATATTTTTGAGGTATGGTGTCACTCTAGGCCAGGTTGACCTGGAAATCACTATGTAGTCTCAGGCTGGCCTCAAACTCAGAGCTCTTCTCCTACCTTGGTCTTGAGAATGCTGGGATTAAAGGCGTGTGCCACCATGCCTGGCCATTAGCAATGATATTTCCATAGAGATTTGGCTCTGATGCTGGTGGTTTATTGGAGTACAGTACTCTTCTTCACTTCCAATATTCTTTAGGGCGGTATCCAGGAATCATTTGAGTGCCAGGAACCGCCTAATAAAGAAAGTGGTTTCTGATGATGTTGGGGTTCTTCATATGTAACTCAAGCAAGTGCTTTCAACCACTCAGCCATCTCCCCAGCCTTGCTGTTTAACTCAGAACCCTTAATCTGCATGCTTTCTATAGTTTTCCATTTCTGACTTCACTTCTGGAAGCTCAGTTTTCAGGGGCACAGCACATCTAGCATGTGGGTCGTTACATCTCGTAATTTCCTTGCTATGGCTACTTAGCTGCTCACATTGTATGGCTGTCGGTTGCCAAGTGTGGCTGGTGAGTGGTGCGTAGACAGATCTTTGTACCTGGTACGTCACACTATTGCTCCATCTGAGCTTTTTTTTTTTTTTTTTGTCTAAGCATTTTTGTTTAATTTTCCACGAGAAAGGCTGATGGTGGGTAGTGGCGTAGAAGTAATAAGAGAAGTCTATTGGGTTATGATTTGGCAGCTTAAGGAAAGTTGTAAATTAGGCTGTCAGAAGGGAACTTTCTGGCAAACTTGGTTAGCAAACACGAGGTGTGAGGTGGCCAGAACTTGTAATAAGCTAACTTTCTCTCTCCCTTGGTGGTTTCCTCTTGGTGGTTTTTCCATGAAGTGGTTACAGTGTTAACTATCACCCAAACAGAATGTGGATGGGCTTGGAATTGGGGGAGTGAAGGTAGCCAAGAGCGGCAAAAGGGAGTGTTGTAAGTGTACACATCAAATAGCTGGAGTGGTGCTCTGTTGGTTTGGAGAAGGGTTAACAACCGAAACCAATAGATTCTGGTCACTGCCTGTGAGCAGTGGCCCAGAGCTAGGTTACCTTGTCATTTCAGTGACTTCAGTTGGACCAGTCTTTTTTATTTTATTTAATTAATTTATTTTTTTGAGGTAGGGTCTCACTCTAGCCCAGGCTGACCTGGAATTCACTATGTTGTCTCAGGCTGGCCTCGACCTCCCAGCAATCCTCCTACCTCTGCCTCCCGAGTGCTGGGAGTAAAGGTGTGCGTCACCATGCCTAGCATTTGGATCATTCTTAATTACCCCCCCCACCCCGCTTTCAACCTTAAGATGACTTTTATAAAATTAGGATGTTGATATTAGAGACATTTTAGGAATATTTCATTTCCTTTCTCTCTTTTTGGTTAAAATAGGCCTTGGGATATGTAGTTAATTCAATTATAATAAGCCTATTTCCCTATTTTCTTTTCAGTCAACATAGCAGCAATTTATGCTGATACTAAAGTCTGAAAAGTGGTCTATCATTTCTGCTTTTTTTTTTCTTTATTAGTTAGTTTTGTATTCAGCAAATACAGTCAGTTTGGTACCATTATTAGGCTCATCTGTGACCTACCCCCTCCCCTTGTCCCCTCCTTGTTGAGGTATATGGGTCATGCATTGTGGCGTTAGCCCACAGTAATGGGTAGGATAAATGTCTCTGCATATCATGACCCAACATGTGGCTCTGACATTCTTTCCGCCTCCTCTTCCGCAAAATTTCCCTGAGCCATGTTGGGTTCATTTTTGGTCTGCTTCAGTGATGAGGTGTTGGGGGCCTCTGAGGCTCTGGCTCTCTGATTTGGCAGGAGTTGATTTTTCTCTGTGTTGATCTCCTACCCACCCCCCCCTTTTTTTTTAACATAGTGTAGTACCTACTTTAGTTAGGATGACTAAACATTCTGATTTTCCCAGGGCCATCATAGCTTATGACTCTTACTCTAACGAGTACATGCTTATTAAAACCCTAGTTCATTTTCAAAAATGTCCTGGTTAAAATAATTAGTTATATGGGCACCCGAAAATGAATGAAATCATGGAGCAGCCCTTCAGCATGCCAGCTTACTTGGCTCAGAAAAACATGCAATCTCTCTAAGAGTCTCGGCATTGGGGTCATGGTTGGATTATTTTCATTGCTTCAGCAATATGCCTCCCTAACCAGAGACTACTATCTCTTAGTACATTGTTTTACAAACTTCTATTAGCAGCAAAATCTGTGATTTGAGAAGTTAGAGTGCCAGTGTTTAAACTAGATATAGTAGAGCTTTCTCTGGTTAAAATGGAATTGGGGATCCATTTAAGATCCTCATGCATTTGACCTTTTTCTTTCATTCCTTTTGAACGTCATGGCCAACGCATGTACCACTATCATATTAAAATGTCACTTTATGCACTGAGGATGCTTGTTTGCTAGGAAAGTTAATGATATAGTATTTATTTAAGCTTGGCACAAGTTAGTATTGTCCCAATGGTCTAGGTAGATGGCTCAGGTGGGTATACAAGCATGATGACTTGAATTTCGATCCCCACGACCTATGTCAAATGCTGGGCATGATGGTACACACCTATAATCCAGGGCTGGGAAGGTCAAAAAGGAGGTTCCCCAAGGTTTGCTGGTTAGCTTATCTAGCCAAATTGGTGGATTCTGGGTTCAATGAGAGACCCTGTCTCAAAAATAAAAGTGGAGGGGCTGGCAAGATGGCTTAGTAGTTAAGGCATTTTGTTGCAAAGCTTAAGGACCCCGGTTCAATTCCCCAGGACCCACGAAAGCCAGAAGCACAAGGTGGTACATGCGTGTGGAGTTCGTTTGCAGTGGCTGAAGCCCTGGTGTGCCCATTCTCTCTCTCCCTCTCACTCCCTGTGTCTTTCTCTCTCTCAAATAAATAAATAATAAAATATTTTTTTAAAGTGGAGAACAATTGAGGAAGACAGCCAACATTGGCCTCCACGTACATACTCACACATGTGCACCTGTACACACATGTGTGACCCCATACACATGGCTACACATATACATGTATGTACACTACAAACAAATGCACATGCAGGAGAATTACTGACCCAGACCTCAGTCTTAATTCTGTGTTAGGCTTAATGGTCTCAATTTTTTTTCTTTTTTAAAAAAATTATTTTCTAATGGTCTCAGTTTTTGAAACCAGTTAAAACTTAGTAGCTTGCTTTGACCTTCTGAGCAGAAAGAACATGGTTGAAGAATGACGACACCACGTACCACTTACCAACTGTAGGTGCCCTGGACTCTGACCATGGCAGTTCTCTGATCTCACCTGTCCCTTTCTGGTCCCATGTCAGCCTGACCCTGGCTTTATGGCTTGTCTGAAATGCTATCCTGCACACTTGCGTTCTCATCAGCTTGGATCTCCTCTGTTACTGAGTTCTAGTTTTCGGTGCCCCATCTCTTCTAAAATATCTCTACTGAACCTGCCACACACATTAATACACTGAATCTCAGGCATTTATGTATTTTTGCCAGCTCTTTTGTGTTAGGTATCCCATCCAGATCTGGATTTTCTTCAGAAACAGCAATGTTTCCAGCACAGCTGACCCACAGTACTGAGGACCCCATCAATTCTTGATTCTAAGGATCAGGTTGTTTTTCTTGGTATAAATCCAAAACATTGAGGCTAGAATTCAATATTAAGCTGGTCTTTCCAGGATGTCATTAAAAGGGTTTAGTTACTGAAACACCAAAGGCTATCTCCATAATACAGCAATCTCATTCAAAACAGCTTCACGCCCTAGCCTGTTTTGACTGTTGTATTATAAATCTTAAACACCCTTGAGGTGGGGTTGGGATGGATTGGAAGTTTCATCAAGAATGAATGCCTTTGGAATATTTGTTTATTTAAAAATATTGGAAGTAGAATGGTATTTTCTTTTTTAAAAAATCATTCATTCATTCATTCATTTTTATAACTTATAAAGAATTATGATTCATTTTTCTGTTTTTCAAACAAACTTTTTTTTGTTTCCCTTCCCCACTGTTGTAGTTACCTTCTAATTGCTGGGACAAAACATCACACCAAAAGCAGCTTATAGTGTGATAGGAAGTTTGAACACAGCAGGGAACAGATGGCGGAGCGAAGCTGGACATCACTTCTGCCACAGCAGCTGGCAAAAAGTATAAAAAATGAGCCAAGCTCTGGCAAGGGGGAGCAGGCTATAACACTCTTAAGCGTGCCCCCAGTAACACACCTCCTCCAGCAAGGCTCTGTACCTCTCCAATTGCCACCAGCTTGGGACTAAGCATTCAGGACCCATAAGCTGTCTGGAGGCTCTGATTTAAACCCCCACACAGCCCCTGTAATCCTCACTCCCGTGTGTCTTCCTCCCATAGCCACCTTTTTGCTTTCTGGCTACATGCTTCCTTTGTTCTCTTCTCTTTTCTCCCCACTTTTTCATCATTCCTGAGTTCTGGTCTCCTACTTCAATCATAGCCTGTGCAAATTCTCACATCCCCTTACTTATATATGCATACAAATAGGAAGTTACAATCCACATATGAGAGATAACATGCATTTTTGTCTTTCTGGGCCTGGGTTACCTCACTTAGTGTATATATATATTTTTTTTTCTAGTTTTATCCATTTTCCTGCAAATTGCATAATTTCATTTTCCTTTACAGCCTAGTAAAATTCCATGGTGTATTTGTATCACATTTTCATTATACAGTCACCAGTTGATGGATATCTAGGTTGATGCCATTTCTTAGCTATTTTGAATAGAGCAGTAGATGTGCAAGTATCTCTGGGGTAAGATACAATTCTTTGGGTACACACTCAGGAGTGGTTTAGCTAGGTCATATGGTAGTTAAATTTTTAGCTTTTTGAGAAACCTGCACACTGATTTCCATAGTGGCTGCATTAGTTTACATTCCCACCAAGAGTGAATAAGGGTTCCTCTCACCCACATTTGATGGCATTAGTTTTCTTGATGATAGCCATTCTGACTGGAATGAGATGAAATCTCAAAGTGGTTTTAATTTTCATTCCATTGATGGCTAAGAATACTGAATATTTTATTGAAATGTCTGTTGGCCACTTGTGTTTCTTCTGTTTGTTCATTTCATTGGCCCATTTATTGATCAGAAGTTTTGTTTTATAGATGTTTACTTTTTACAGTTCTTTATATATTCTAGATATCAGTTCCCCGTCTGAGGAATAGCTGGTAAAGATTTCCTCTCAATCTCTAGGTTTTCTGTTTGCTGTACTGATGGCTTCATTTTCTGTGCAGAAACTTTTTAATTTAATATGTAGTTCCATTTATTGATTACTGAGATTATTTTCTGTGCTGTTGGAGTTCTGTTCAGAAAGTTCACTTTGTAACTTCCAGTGTATTCCCTATATTTGCCTCTAGTAGTTTTAACACTTCTGATTTTAAGTAAAAGTCATAGATTTATTTTAATTTATCCTTGTGCAGAGTGAGAGATGTGGATCTAATGTCATTCTTTTGCAAGTGAATATCCAGTTTTGCCATCTGTTAAATAGGCTGCCTTTTTTCCAGTGTACATTTTTGATGCCTTTGTTGAAAATTAGGTAACCATATCTGTATTGGCTTATTTCTGTGTCCTCTATTCCATTTCATTTGTCTGTATGTCTGTTTTTGTGCCAATACCATGCTGTCTTTGTCACTATGGCTTATAGTATATATTTAGGACAGGAATTGTGACAACCTTTAGCAGTTTTTTTTTCCTACTGAAGTTTGTTTTGTCTGCTTGTGGTCTTTTATGCTTTCATGTAGTTACATTGCTTTTTCTAGTTCTGAGAAAAATGTCATTGGAAATTTTACAGGAATTGAATTGAATCTGTAGATCATTTTTGATAGTATCCATATTTTCACAGTGTTGTGACTCTGACAATATGGAGAATGGAAGGTCATTCCAAAGCCTGGTATCTTCTTTTATTATTTTTTTATAGTGCCTTAAAGTTTTCTTTGTCTTCTACATCTTTGGTGAATCCTATTATTAGGTGTTTAATTTTTTAGGCTCTCTTGTTAATAAGATATTATTCCTAATTTCTTTCTCAGAAAATTCATTGGAATATATGAAAGCCACTGATTTTATGTTGATTTTGTGTCCTGAAACTTTGCTGAAAGTGTTTACTAAATCTAAGAGTTTTTTGATAGAGTTGGTAAGGTCAGTTAAGTATAGCATCATGTGATCTGAAAATAAGGGTGATTTCATTTCTCATTTTTTTACTTTTTATATCTTTCTCTTGTCTTGTTGCTCTAAGACTTTGAATCCATATTGAATAATACTGGGTAGTAGGCACCCTTGCCTCATTCAGGTTTTAGAGAAAATGTTCTAAGATTTTTCCCATTTAGTACAATATTGGGTATAGTATAGGCTTTATTATTTTGAGGTATGTCCATCTATTTCTAATTTCTCTTAATCTTTCACCACAAAGGCATGTTGGACTTTGTCATATGCATTTTATGCATCTATTGAGATGATCATGGTTTCTGTCCTTGTTTGTTTATATGTTGAATTACATTTATTAATTTGCATATGTTGAACCAACCTTGCAGCCCTGAGATCAAATCAACTTGACTATGATTTATAACCTTTTAATGTCTTCTTTAAAATTTATTTATTTGTTTGCATATGTGTGTATGTGTATGGGCCTGCCAGGGTCTCACTCTATGGCAAACAAATGTCAGACACTTGGGCCACATTTAAAAAAAATTATTGTATTTTATTTATTTATGAGAGAGAGAGAGAGAGAGAGAGAGAGAGAGAGAGAGAGAGACAGAGAGAATGGATATGCCAGGGCTTTTAGCCACTGCAAATTAGCTGGAGACACATGCGTCACCTTGTGCTTCTGGCTTATGTGGGTCCTGGGGAATTGAACCTGGGTCCTTTGGCTATGCAGGCAAGCACCTTAACCATTAATCTATCTCTCTAGCCCTGGGCCACTTTTTGCACCTAGCTGTCCATGAGTGGCTGGGGAATCAAACCAAGCCGAGTATTCTTGAAGTTTTTTTTTTTTTTTTTTCCTGAGTTAAGGTCTCACTCTAGCCTAGGTTGGCCTGTGTACTCTCAGGGTGGCCTCAAACTCAAGGGGTCCTCTTACGTCTGTCTCCCTAGTGCTGGGATTAAAGGCGTGCGCCACCACACCTGGCTCTTGTGTTGTTGAGTTTTCTTTGCAAGTATTTTATTGAGAATTTCTATGTCTATGCTCATGAGGGGAATTGATGTACAGTTTTCTTCTTTTGTTGTGTCTTTATCTGGTCTTGGTATCAGGACAATACTGGTGTCATAGGGTGAGTTTGGGAGTGTTCTTTCCCTTTGTATTTTGTGAAAGCTTGAGCAGCGTTGCAGGCGTGGGACCTCCTTTACGCAGCAAGCAGTGAGAGCCCGCTCAGGTGTGGACTGGAGTGCAGTGCGCAGATGCCGGACCTGCTGGACCTGGGATACAGCAAGCCATGGCGCAGGGCCTCCTAGTCTCAGGGTTCAAGAGCAGGGCTCCCTGAATGCAGTGCACATTGTGAAGTGTGGGTGGTCCCAGGGCCTCCTTTACCTGGGGAACAGCAAGAGGCGGCACAGGCACGGAGCCTTTTAGTCATGGGGAGTGGTAAATAGTGGGGTGGGTGCACAGCTTGCTGGCCTCCATGATACACCAAGAGATGGCTGCTGGCCCAGGACCACCTGAATCCCCAGTACAGTGACCCGTGGGTGGGTGCAGAGCCTGGGATGCGGCACCACAGCACCTAGTCATGGGTGTGGAGAATGACGCAAGTGGACTGTCTCCTTTACCAGGGCCACCTGGGGAAGGTGCGTGGACCTGGGCAGTGTGTGGTGGTGCAGGCACAGTTTCCTAGCCTAGGGGCCAGGGGACTGGTGTGGTTCAGGCACTGGGCCTGTTGGTACCAGAGTGAGGGCTCAGGGCCTCCTTTATCCACTGCACGTGGCAAGAGGTAACATGATGGCATGGCTTGCTGGCCCCAGGGCCTGGAGTCTGGAATAAGATTTTGTGTTTTAAAACATATTTTATTTTGATTTATTTTTTTGAGAAAGAGAGAAAGAGGTGGTGGCGGGTGTGGGGGGTGGAGAATAGGAACACCAGGGTCTCTAGCCACTGCAAATGACCTCAAGAAGCATAGAAGCATGCACTACCCTGTGCATCTGGCTTACATGAGTCCTGAGGAATTGAACCTGAGTCCTTTGGCTTTGTAGGCAAGTACTTCAACCACTAAGCCATCTCTCCAGCCCTCGAATAAGATTTTCTTAAAAGTTAATTTGGGGCTGGTGTGGTGGCTCATGTATTTAGTCGCAGCACTTGAGAGGCAGAAGTAGGAGAATTACCATGAGTTCAAGGCCAGCCTGAGACTACAGAGTGTATTCCAGATAGTCTGGGCTAGAGTGAAACCCTACTTCCAAAACAAAACAAACAAAACAAAACAAACCAAAACAAACCAAAACAAAACAAACACGTTAATTTGGCACACTAGCAATGACTTATGGATGTATAGACATATTTAAACAAAGGTTTTCTTCAGGCAACTATTTCTAGCTTGAGACATTTGTGGGAAAGTACTTTATCCTTTGAATAAAGCAAGCATTCATGTATATTGCACATTGTGATACAGAAAAGTTGATTTGGAGTTTTAAAAGGGTGATAATTTTTATGTATTCACAATTTTTTTTGTCATACAATTACCCAGACTTTAACTTGCACGCTTGCAAGGGGAGGAATCGATAAATACTGTGAACTTAAACCAGAGAATAGTGTTTCTTAGTCTTGTCACTGTAGGGCCGGGGGATTCTTTGCTGCTGCTGGCGGCCTTGTGTGTGGTAGTTTACCTAGAAGCATCCTCACATCTTCTGTATTGCTCAATGTCTTCCGGGGAAAACAACCATCCCTGATTGCGAACTGCACACACAGAAAGACCGAAGGCAAGAGGAGCAGCTGGGGACAGCGCCATCTGTGCACCATAGTGACTTCAGCGCCTGTCCCTCTTGTCAACAGTGATGAGGATCAAGCATTGATTCGGACTCTGAGGGCGCGCTCCCTCCCTACCGACCCTGGGGCCCTCTCCTGAATTTCTTTTGCAGTTATTTTATTTTGAGACAAGATCGCACATTATTGCCCAGGCTGGTTTCAAACTTGCTTTGTAGCACGGGCTGGTCTTGAACTCACTGTCCTCTCTATCCTCCTCAGTGCTGGGATTATAGGTGCATACTACCATTTCTGGCTTATTTTACAAAATTAAAAATATTATTGTCAAGTTCCCAATACATATAGACAATATACCATGACAATAATCCCTTCCTGCCAACCTTCCTTCCCACCCCCCTAAAATACCCTCTTCGCCGAATCCCTTCTTTACAACTAGTCTCTCTTCGATTTTTATGCCATCACTTCCTCCCTCTTATTATGAGGTCTTGTGTAGGTAGCATCAGCCACTATGAGGTTTTTACAAAAATTTAAAAGTCTCTTTTACCTTAAGAATTTCCTGCATATGGAAAGCATAGCTGATATTATTTTTTTTAGTTAAATAATTCAGGAACATGCTTATAACAGTTAGTTATATTTTGCTAGTTAACAGTCCAATCCAAAGCTTGGTGGTTGAAAAGATCTGTTACTGCTCACACATGGTGTCGGCTAGGGTTCAGCTTATCCACTCTGGATGGGGATGGGCAGCTCTGGTTTCTCTGTATGGGCCTGTGGGTCAGATGGGACTGTCCAGCAGCTGCCTGCCTGTTCTGTTCATGGCCCTCTCATCATTGTCTTGGGACAAGCACAACTCAAGACATGCTCATTTGGAGGTGACTGCAGAACACATAAGGACTCTTAAAGTTGAGACTGAGAGCTCGCGTCCATCAGCTGCTGCCTCATCCTACTGACCAGAGTGAGCCATGGGGTGGACGTAAGTCGATGAGACGGTGTCCCTTAGTGAGCGCTGCAATGTGATATAGCAAGAGCAGTTCAGGATGCGGAGCGTCAAAGATCTATGGTCAAGGACGTGCTCTGCACAGCTCTTACCTTCAGTGCTTTTTCCTTTATATAATTTTACATATGAGCACTTTCATTTTCCTGTATACCTCAATAATGAGTGAATATAATCACAGTCCTGGTTCAAGAATGAAATCATCTGCAAGGGAAGAATGAGCTAAGAAAATTCGCTGAAAATGTATTTTAGGTCTAGTGAGCTCAGTCTTGTCTGCATTAAACAGCATTATATTTGTGGTTTTAAAATAGAAAAGGCTAGACTTGTCTGACAATAGGGCAGAGAGGAATAGCATTTTCCAAGATTTTGTGAGATTAAGATGCAAAAGCACTGATTTTTAAGGATTGACAGATTGCATATGTGTTGGCCAAAGGAATGTTGAGTGAAAATCTCTGGAATGTTTGAGCAACCTTTGAAATTTATTGCCAGGAAATATGTGCCTCTTGCTTTCTCTGCATCTTTTCGAAAGGTCTCTTGTAAACCCTGGCCAGCCTGGCCCAGGTAGGGAGGTTTGGAAAAATGATAAGAGAAAAGTCCTCTCCTTCCCACAGCTGTGCTCTGCTCCAGCCTGAGCAAATGCTGTTATTGTGTAGGCAGGGTCTGGCCGCTTCTTTATGTTTACATCGTTTCAGTATTATTTTTAACTGGTGAGAGCCGTTCAAAGTCATGTTCTTTTCTTGGCCCCTCCCATAATTACTCAAGGCTGTGTAGCAGAATGACCGTAAGTCAAGTTGGGGGGAGGGGGTGCGTTGAATCAGATGAAATTAAAAATCACCTACTTACACAGGTGAATCAACTGAAGACTGAGGAGTTGGCATGTGTACTGATGAGATGTTAGTTCAGAAATCATGGTTAATTATTTATGTTGAGGCTCTAGATTTAGAGGACAACACCTGGCATAATCCGTCAAAAATAGAGGTGTCCTATACACCCTATCAAGAGGGCTCAAAAACTATGAAACAGACTGGTAATGACACATGCTGAAGAAGATACAGAGAAAAGGAGAATATTGTTGAGCCATTCTGAAACAGTTTCTAATTAAGCTAAGCCTATGCATACCATGGAACCCAGGCATCCAATTTCATTGTTGTACCCTAGAGAAACTGAGACTACACCCATACAAAATGTCCTCATGTGTGTTTAAAGTGGCTATATGCACACTGACTGAATGTCCTGTACTTGAGGAATGAATAAGCAATGGTGATGCTGCTATATGGTGGAGAGTTACTCAGCAATAGAAGAGGATGGCAGGCCAGCACTTGGGAGGCTGAGATAGGAGGATCCCTGTGAGTTCAAAGCTAGCCTGGATCTAAAGAGTGAGTTTCAGGTCAACCTAGGCTAGAGTGAGACCCTACCTTGAAAAAAATAACAACAAAACAAAACAAAGTAATAGAAAGGAATGAATTGTTAATATGTGAAATGATGTTTAAAGCTCACAGGCATTGTGCTAATGCGAAGAAGCGAGATTCAAGAAGTCTTTAACTATATATTTGCATTTATAAGATATTCTGAAGAAAGGAAAAACTACAGGGGAAAGAATATATCAAAGATTTCCTGTGATTCAAAATTAGCACTGTCCTACAAAAGGGAACACAGGAATTTGGGGAGGGTGATGAAAACTTTGTGTCTTAATTGTGGTAGTAGATGCAGGACTACATAGATGTGTCAAAAATTATACATCTGTGCACTGGGAAGGGTGAACTTCTACCCAAATAAACCTGGCTTTAAAAATGCATGTTTTAGTGTTTCTTCACATCCCCTAGCTTCACATCTGCCAATGTAAAATACACTGGGATGTCACGCCTGCATCTCTGGAGTGAGTTGTCTGTCGCACCCCCCCTTCAAAGGGCGGCCTTCAGTTACACTTCTTCCAAGTGGGTCTTCGTCCAGATATCCACTGGATGAAGACCATCAGTAGACACATTTACTCTGAGTGGAGACTTCAATTTGTTTAAAATGTGTGTGTGTGTGTGTGTGTGTGTGTGTGTGTGATGCTTATCAGGGCCTCTGTCTCTGCATATGAATGTCAGAAACTTGTATGACTGTGTGTGTGTGTGTGTGTGTGTGTGTCTTATGTAGGTAGCTTGAAAATTGAACCTCAGGTTGGCAGGCTTTGCAAACAAGTGCCTTTAATTGCTGAGCCATCTTGCCAGCTTCCAAGACTTATGTTTTTGAGGCAGTAAATATGTCATGTAGCCCAGGCTGGCCTCAAATTTGCTATGCAGTGACCTTGCATATATGATTGTCCTGCTTCTATCTCCTTAGTATTGGGATTATAAGACTGTGACACCACCCCTGATTTATGCAGTGCTAGAGATCAAGCCCAGGACCTCATTTATGCTAGACATACACTCTACCAACTGAACTGCATCCTTGGCTCTGAACTGAAAGCTTAAGATGGTCTTATGAAACTTTGCTCTTAGGTACATTAAACCATAGTCCAGAGGGTATATACAGATTTTGGAATGCTGTTGATTTTTTTTTTTTTTTTGGCCTGCACAGTTGTTTAAAGAAATTCAATTAGTTGCCAAACTTAAAATAAAGAACAAAGATTTCACATGGAAATTCAGATTTACAGCTTTTCTTTAAGAAAGGGAAGGATTGGGCTGGAGAGATGGCTTAGAGGTTAAGGTGCTTGCCTGTGAAGCCTGAGGACCTGGGTTTGAATCCCCAGTAACCACGCAAACCAGATGCACAAGATGGCACATGTGTCTGGGGTTCATTTGCAGTGGTTGGAGGCCCTGGTGCACCCATTCTCTCTCAACTAACTAAATAAAAAATATTAAAATATTTTTGAAAAAAGAAAGGGAAGGATCCAGTAAAATGGCCCCAAATTTTGGTATGGAGACTACAGTCCGAGCTGAGATGCACCACCTGTTCCCCCTGGCCTGTGTTGTCCATCTGTAAGCTGGTCCTGCTCTGCACCAAGGCTCAAAAGTGGCCCTGTGGGACTCTTAGTAACAGAGGGTTAAAAGATGTAGGAAATCTGGTATAGTTTCTTACTCTGTGAAGATTGGGGAGGGACAACTATGATGTATGAAACACAGGAATAAGCGTAACACTTGGTAAAAGTAATGACACTTCTAGTGGCTTATTTGTGATGTGCCTGTGCTGAAAAAAATACATGGTCAGGCTGCTTGTTGAAACAAATGTCCTCTCAACTCCTAACCTTGGCTTCTGTAGACATTTGAGTGTGCTTAGCCCTCCCCTCCCAGACAAATGTAATGGAATGCATCAAAGACACCCCAAGGTGACCTGTATCCATGTATGAACTCTGTCACCAGGGAGGAGGAACTAAGAGCCCTTACATAGAAGCAAATATGTTGAGATTTATGTATGTATATACTACTTAATTAATTAATTTATTGTGAGAAACTTAGGGATGCTTTCATGAGCTCCCCTCAGCAGGCCTTAACTTCTAATACCTACTGTGGTAGGAATAGGGTCTCCTTAGACCCTTCCCCATCCATTATACAGTAATGAAAGGCTCAGTCTTGCGTAGAAATCACAGTTCCTGTGAGTTCATATGTGTGATGGCCATGCTGTGTCCTTAAGACAGGGTTCTACAGCACTCATCCCATCTTCTGCCTCTTTTTTTCCTCTCTTTTGTTCCTCTTTTTCTTTCTCCCTTCCCTTCCCTTCCCTTCCCTTCCCTTCCCTTCCCTTCCCTTCCCTTCCCTTCCCTTCCCTTCCCTTCCCTTCCCTTCCCTTCCCTCCCCTCCCCTCCCCTCCCCTCCCCTCCCCTCCCCTTCCTTCCCCTCCCCTCCCCTCTCCTCTTCTCTTCTCTCTTCTCTTTCTCTCCTCTCCTCTCCTCTCCTGTCCTCTCCTCTCCTCTCCTCTCCTCTCCTCTCCTCTCCTCTCCTCTTTCTTTCCCTCGCCTTCTGGATTTTATGAGCCTTGCAGGGGGCCATATAGATGCCCTGTTTATGACTGAGTGCACAATAAATGAGATGAGATGTTAAAAAGAAAGAGAGTGCCGGGCGTGGTGGTGCACGCCTTTAATCCCAGCACTCGGGAGGCAGAGGGAGGTGGATTGCTGTGAGTTCGAGGCCACCCTGAGACTACATAGTGAATTCCAGGTCAGCCTAGACTAAAATGAGACCCTACCTTTAAAAACCAAAAAAATTTTTAAAAAAATGGTGAGAGAGATAGTGAGAAAGGGTGAAAGTGGGAGAGAGGGAGGGAAGCAGGGAGCGAGAAAGAGAAGATGAGAAGAGTACAGATGTTAAGAAGTGAGTGCAATTTCATTTTTTATTTCATCCACTATCCATTTATTGTTTAAAAGTGTGCTGTTCAGTTTCCAGGTGCCTTTGGGATTCTTGGTGGGTCTTTTATTGTTGATTTCTAGCAATATAGCATTGTGATCTGATATCATGCAGGGAATTATGTCAATCTTCCTAAATATGTGGAGGCAGTCTTTGTGACCCAATATATGGTCTATTTTAGAGAATGTTCCATGGACTGCTGAGAAGAATGTGTAATCTGTGGATTTGGGATGGAATGTTCTGTAGATGTCCATTAGGTCTAAGTGATCTATGGTTTTGTTGAGCTCTCTTACTTCCCTGTTGAGTTTCTGTTTGGATGATCTGTCTATTACTGATAATGGTGTATTGAAGTCCCCAGCTATGATGGTGTTTGTGGTTATTTCTGTTTTATTGTCAAGTAGGTTTTGTTTTATGAACTGTGGTGCCCCTGTGTTTGGTGCATACAGATTTATGATTGTAATATCCTCTTGATGGATCGTTCCCTTGATAAGTAGGAAGTGGCCTTCTTTGTCTTTTTTGATTATATTTGGTTTGAAGTCTATTTTATCCGATATTAATATAGCTACACCTGCTTGTTTCTTATTCCCGTTTGCTTGGAATCCTGTTTTCCACCCTTTCACCCTGAGGAGGTGTCTGTCTTTAATGGTGAGGTGGGTTTCTTGAAGGCAACAGATTGAGGGGTCTAATTTTTTGATCCATCCTGTTAGCTTGTGTCTCTTGATGGGTGAATTAAGGCCATTAATATTTAGGGTAATGACTGTGAGATTTGATTTGATCCCTGCCATATTGTGATGGTAAATGTGGGTTGGAGTTTTCATGGACATTGAAGTTTTTTGTGCCTACTCTGAGTTTGGTTGTTGTGTTCTGCTTCTTGTAGGCAATTGTGTTTGATTATTTTTTTCTTCTCTGTGGAGAATTTCCTGAAATACTCTCTGTAGGTTTGGTTTTGTGTTCATATAATTGTAAAGCTGAGTTTTGTCATGGAAAGTTTTTTGTTCACCATCTATTATGAGGGATACTTTTGCTGGGTAGAGTAGTTTGGGTTGGAAGCCATAGGTTCTTAGACTTTGCAGTGTTTCATTCCAGGCTCTTCTAGCTTTCAGGGTTTCCATTGAGAAGTCTGAAGTAATTCTGATGGGGTTACCTCTGAAGGTGGTGTGCTGTTTTTCCCTAGCTGCTTTTAGGATTTTCTCTTTGGTGTCAATGTTTAGAGTCTTAATAATAATATGTCTTGGAGAGTTTCTCCTTTGGTCCAGTCTATTTGGAGTTCTATTGGCTTCTTGTATCTTGATGGGCCTTTCTTTTAAGAGATTGGGGAAGTTTTCTTCAATTATTTTGTTAAATAAGTTCTCCATGCCTTTGGAAGGGTTATCTCATTTGTCCTGGTGCTAACTTACTCTCCGTTGGAGAATCTCCTTCTCTTTTTCAGATAGATGTAGATCCTAAGGAGAGAGCCACCCCATCATACCTCAAAAGGGCCCCGGCTGAAACTAAGAAAACTTGGAGAAACAAGCAAGGGGGCTGTTTTCCTGATGAACCAGACACCAGCACAAGGGGGAAGGAGATCAGCATAGAGAAAAATCAACTCCTACCAAATCAGAGAGCCAGAGCCTCAGAGGCCCTCAACACCTCATCACTGAAGCAGACCAAAAATGAACCCAACATGGCTCAGGGAAATTTTGCGGAAGAGGGGGCAGAAAGAATGTCAGAGTCACATGTTGGGTCATGATATGCAGAGACATTTAGCTTACCCATAACTGTGGGCTAACTCCACAATGCATGACCCGTATACCTCAACAAGGAGGGGCCAAGGGGAGGGGGTAGGTCACGGATGAGCCTAATAATGGTACCAAACTGACTGTATTTGCTGAATACAGAACTGACTAATAAAAATAAATAAATAAATAAAATAAAATTTTAATTTAATTAAAAAAAAGAAAGTGAGTGTAAGTGGACCTTTCTAAATTACATGTAGTAAGGAATGTGAGATTACAACTCATGTTCTCAAATCAGTTCTTTTCAACTCTTGGGAAACTGTGAAAATGTCCATCCTCTTCAGCAGGTCTGGAGTGAGGCCTGAGAGCCTGGATTTGTGATGTCTGGATATTGTCTGAGTGTCTGAATACTGCTGGTCTGTGGAATACATTCTGGTCTGCAAGCCTTCTATCCATGCCTTATACAAAGAAATGGGGATGCTTTCCAGTCCCAAATTAGATTTTTAACCATGGGATGTCTGCTGAAGAGTTCCTCAGATCAGGGGCTTTTAGTAATTTACCTAAGAATATCACTTCCCTTGAACAAGTACCCATGATCAATGGGTAGTGGGGATGGTACTCTGGAAAGAGAGAATAAAGCTTGGTATTCACTGGCTGGCATCTTCCTGTAGCCAAGAATGGGGTTGGAGCCCAGGTAAGAGGCTGTATACTCCTGGCTGGCTCTGTGGCCCTAGGTGAATCACCCAGGGCTCCGCTTTCCCACCAGTCTGGTAGAGGTGAGTTCTTAACCTATTGTGAAAGATTTAATTAGCATCTGAGAAACCTGCAAGCTCTATGGAGGAAAGGTATTTTAGGAGCACAATGGAATTTATAGGTATTATCTTCATGTTATTACTTGGTTAGCAGATATGCTAGGCTACTCAGTCTAGGTCAAGCTCCACAATCTACGATTCCCTCATGTTTGAAAAAACCACACTAAGGAACATTACAGTTATCTTATTCCAAAGACATTAAGCTGTGCTTCTGCTGCACAATCCTTAGTATGTCTCAGGTGTCTACCAGTTCTTTTAATATAGCATTTTTTTTAATGTAAGGGAGAGTCTTCTTTTAATTGTCTCTTCCTTCCAGACATGAGCTACTACAATGTCTGTTTAAGACTTTGTTGGTTCTGAATTGGAAAGGAATATATTTTATCGCAAGCAGCCATCTTAAAGCTCTGTCCAGTAGAAATATAAATATGTCCACATAGAAAAGTAAAAAATTTCTAGCAGTACAATTTTAGAAACATCAGATAAAACTAATTTTAATAACGTATTTTACTTAGCCTAAATATTTCTAAAATACTTTTTTTTCAATATGTAATTGTTATTAGAAATACTAATGAGATGTTTTGTCCATTGTTGGTATTGTCTTTAGATTTTGGCAGATCTTGGGGTTGGAGGAATGGCTCAGTGGTTGAAGGCACTTGCTTGCAAAGTCTGATGGCCCAGGTTCAATTCCCCAGTACCACATAGAGCCAGATGTACAACATGGTGCATGCACCTAGAATTCATTTGCAGTGGCAGAAGGACCTGGTATGCCCATTCTCTATCTCTCTTTCTCTCTGCTTGAAAATAAATAATAAATAAAATATTAAAGACTTGGTATATTTTAACAGTTACAGTGTGTTTCAAATGTGTTGCTAAATTTTCACTAAGAAATATACAGGCACTGGGGATATAGCTCAATTGGTATTATGCAGGTAGCCCTGGGTTGGATTTTCAGCACCTCATAAAACTGGGCACGATGCTGTCTCCTATCATTTTACCACTCAGACATGGAGAAAGAAGATCAGATGTTCAAGGACATCCTCAGTCTACAGAGACTTTGAGACCAGATTGTGCTATATAATATTCTGTTTCAAAAAACAAAGCAAAAAAAGAAAAATAGCCTGTCTTTAGTTCCTAAAACTTGCAGCTTCAAGGTGACTCCAGATACTTATTTTTTTAACTAAGTTATCAGTGTTTATATTTAAAAATCACTTCCTCAGTCATACTGTCTTGTCTTAAGTGCCCAGCAGACATACGTGGCTAGTAGCTATACTGTGATGGGTATGGCAGGGCTAGGCTCAGGCAGAGGCTGCTGATCCCCTGGGATTGCACAGGTCCTTTTCCTGCCCCATCACTTGCAGTTGATATATGTTCTTGTAGATGGAGTCCCAGCAGGCAGACAAATCCTGTGAATGTGGTGAAAGCTGTCTCCCTGTCAATAAACATTATTGTCTTTCTACTATTCAGGGTATTGCTCTCTGCCCCTCAGCATCAGTTGTATTCTTCAGACAGAACTCATAGAGATCCAAGTTGGAAGCTGTTAGGCTGAGACAGCATCTACCCATCCGTGATGCCACTTGTCTATTCAACAACTACTTATGGAGTGAGTTTCTATACCCAGTCCTGCTAAATTCTGAGGACTGCTTTAGTCACGAGAAAGGATGCCAGGGTCACTGTCTTCATGAAACTTGATGTCTAGAAGTGGGGGACATTGAATGTGACCCTATAGGAATGAATGAGTAGCAGAATGAGATCAAGAAATAAGAGTGTGGGTCTTTCCTAATTTATTTATTTTATTATTTTTTGGGGTCTTTCCTAATTTATTTATTTTATTTTATTTTTTGGGTTTTCAAGGTAGGGTCTCACTCTAGATCAGGCTGACCTGGAATTCACTCTGTAGTCTCAGGGTGGCCTTGAACTCACAGTGATCCTTCTACCTCTGCCTTCCAAGTACTGGGATTAAAGATGCAAGCCACCATACCCTCTTTCCTAATTTCTGTGGGGACCAGAAGGAGCTAGGTAGTGAGGAGTGGCAGAGGTGGATTCTATCAGGGAAGGCAGTATGTTCATGCAAGTGGTAGATTAGGTTGGCCAGAGTGCAGTAAAGTTGCAAAGGATGGAGAACTCATTAAGCCCAGCTCTGAAGGGCCTTCAAAGCCTCCAGGAGGAATTTGGTCTTTGTCCTAAAGGACTGGAGGCCACCAGAGGCTTTTAATAGGCATCCTGTGATCACATTTGGATTTTTTCTTTCAGTTTTACAAGATGACATGTGGCTGCAGATCTTTCATGTGACCAGCTACTTAATTTCAACGTCAGGGCAAAGTGACTGTGGGAGCACCGTGATACCTTACTTTTATTGGCTATTCACTGCTCTATGACCTAGAACTTTTTGAGAAAGAAACAGTTCATAAAGATACTGAGGACAGAGTCTGATGCCCCTGAAGGAACGACACAACAAAGCATGACAAACAAACAAAACCTTGGATGTTCCAGCTCACGTTTTAATCTGGCTTGTAGGAGCCAAAGCTCATTATATTATCATTAGTGCAGCTTACTGTGGCTTGAATGTCCTCACCAAAACTCCTGTTGAAATTTAATCCCCATTGTGCATTATTAAGAGGATGGAAACTTAATCTAACTATGGTATTTGGAGGTGGGGCCTTTGGGAGGTAATTAGGATTAGATGAGGTCATGAGGGTGGGACCTGTGATGGATTTGGTGGCTGCATCGAAAGAGGAGTCCAAACTGAGCTAGCAAGCCTGCGGTGTTTCATGGCACTATGCTCTACTGCCTTGGGATTCTTCAAGTCCCCATCAGCAAGAAAGGATTCACCAGCTACAGCTCCTTGACCTTGAACCTCCATAACTATCTGTAGAGCAGTCAGGACCCGCTGCAGTCTGTGTGGGTGATGATGAAGCCCAGACAAGGAAGGAGCAGAGGTGGCTGTGGGAAGTGAGGCAATTCTACAGGTTTAGTTTTGAGACAGAATCGCATGTAGCTCAGTCTAGCCTTTTCTTCACTAGGTAGCCAAGGATGACCTTGAAATCCTGGTCCTCCTGAGTGCTGGGCATGTGCCACCACACCCAGCTGACTCGACAGATATTTTGAGGAAGAGTGTTCAGGCCTTGCTGACAGATTAATGAAAGTGGGTTATTTGAAGTCATTGTTTTTCCTTACCCAAGAGTAATTCTAGTTATTTTCAGGCATAGGCAATGTGCTACCTCAGTCATTTATTACTCTGAGATACTTCATATAGCCTTTTAAATAATGTTTTAAATTTTCAAATTATATAACTAAGTCATTATTCTATCTTTCCTGTCAAACTCATATAGGACAAAAGGAAAATCCCTACATGATCCCCTATAGTTCTTTTCCAAGAAATAGGTAATCCCTATTGTTTGGCTATTTTTCCCCTGCACATTTACATGGAATTTATATAGAATAAGAGCTAACTTTTTAGCTTTCTTTGTGTGTAAAAATGGAATCATACTCTCGCATTGATTTTTTTTGCCCATATATCTTGAGAATATTTCCATATTAGAACATTGAGACCCACTTCCTTCTGCCAAATTGCCCAGGGAGTCCTTCAGAAATGTCTCTGACTCATTTCACTCTGCTCTCCTAATCACTGTCTAAGTTAGGGAGAGACAGACACCCACACATATGCCCTAGGTAGAATCTCTACTTCCAGAAAACTCCCTGACATGTCATTTGAGGGTTCAAGGACTGAACTTAGCATGCACAGCCAACCTGCCTGAAGTGTCATTCCTGCCGGAGAGGATCACAGTTGCCTTGATAGTTTTAGTTTGGAAGTTGCCTCTGTGCTAGAAAACTCTCTGGTATATGTATATATGGTATACTGTGTTCCTAGCTTTCCCGTGTCTTCCTCTCCAGGAAGTGTGACTAGAGATGGTTCAAGAGCCCAAGGCAGTAGGTTGGCCTTGTATGGTGACACATTGATCAAACCAAAGTGGAAGCAGCAGAGGCAACAATAAAAGTGATGGGGGGGGGGGCTGGAGAGATGGCTTAGTGGGTAAGTCACCTGCCTGCAAAGCCAAAGGACCCGGGTTTGATATCCCAGGACCCATGTAAGCCAGATGCACAAGGTGGGGTATGCATCTGGAGTTCACTTAAAGTGGCTGGCTGGTGGCCCTGGTGTGTCCATTCTCTCTCTCTCTCTCTTTTTCCTTCCTCCTCCCTCCCTCTTTCTCTCTCTCTTAAATAAATAAATAAATATAAAATAAAAGTGATGTGAATCAGTGGACAGAGTTCAGTGTACATGTATATTCCCTCTTGAAATCAGAATATTACACTTATTATATTTATTGTAATTGTACGGACAGTACATGCGATTTTAGGGGAAACAATTGTGTTATGAAATACAAAAGAGGGCGTGCTGGGAGATGGTTCAGTTCAGAGGGTAAAGTGTTTACTGAGGATGTGAGGATGACCTCCAGCATTCGTGGAAAAGCAGAGTGTGGAAGTGTGTATTTGTAATCCCGGTGCTGGGGAGGTGGAGGCAGGAGCATCCTCAGGACTTGCTGGCTGGCTAATCTAGCCCAATCAGTGAGCTCTAGGGTTAGCAAGAGTTCCTGTCTCAAAAAAATAAGGTGGAGGCTGACTAAAGAAGACACAAACATTGACCTCTGGCTTTGACATGCACATTTCCACACATACAGACACACCTCACACACAGGTGCAGCTATACATGTATGAATATGCCAACACACATATACAGAGAAATAAGGAAAAACGTTAAAGGATAATCACCAGAAAGTTCCTACCTTAAAGGACCATTTTGATGCTTACAAGAGCATTAGAATTTGTCTACAGTGCATAGTATTCACTACTCATTTTACTTACTCCCCCATCACTGTGCATGAATATGGTATGAGGCAGATAGGAAGGAGCAACAGAAACATCCTATGGATCACCACCTTCAGGGAGGTGCTTTTCAGTGCTGAAGACTCAGCAGGCAGGAGGCAATGTCACAGTGCTAGAGAAGCTGAATGGCCTGTGGATTCCAGCACTGGGATAAGGTTCAGAATTCAGCCACTGCCCTTCCATGTATTCTGCTCTTTTTCACTTCTAAAGGCATAATTGTGACTTTCTCTTATATTTGTTCATCTGTTTCAGTTAATTGTAGGGACCGTGCCCCTCAGCTTTCAAAAACCTGCTTGGGAGGAGGGCAGTAGAGACTGGAAATGGGTATACCCAGGACAGGAGATACAGTGAGGTAAAATATACATTGGAAGTCAGATTTTCCCAGCAGAGTGGTCTTGAGTGTTTGCTTTGATACCCGAGTGGAAATGGTGGTTGGAGATGTGGGCCTGGGAGGAAATGGTGAGCCCTGAGGTGGGTTGTGCCGACAGGGTACTGCATGAGGTACTCTAGATGCTGAGCGGAACTCAGTTTTCTGGCCTTTGGGGTAATAAAGATGTACTGCTGTTTTTAAGGTAGCAAAAAAGGGTTCTGTGTTCATTCTTATAACCAACAATCATTATAAAATATAGAGAGAGTGCAGTAAGATGGGATTGCAAGAAGGACCATTGGTAAAGGTTGCAAAGGAAGGATCAGACAGTGGGCATGTGGGGAAAAGACAGGAGAGGTGAGAGATATTTCAAAGCTGAGGCCATAGATTGTTGGAGAAATGCTGCTGCTGACAGAAGTGTGGATTTCTGGAAGCTGGGTGATTCCTTTTGTGGACAATGACTTTGAGACTTGCTAAATGGAATGCTGGCAGCACATGTGTAAAGACTTGTCTAATGCAAGGGCAGTCGGGGCTGGAGAAGTGTATCTGGAAGTCACGGGCAAGCCCACTAAGACATTATGACCACCAAGTTCCTCAAAGGTGAGCAGCACAAACTATAGTCTGAGTTACTTATGCTCACATTTGTAACATACCCAGTAATAGAAGGAGGAAGCCATGGCTAGAGACCTGGAGTTCTGGCTTGTTCCTGGCAAGTGAAATAAAGGTGGAGAAGTCCACACAGTGGAATGTTGTGCCCTTCTAGACTGCGTCAGCAATGCCAAGCATGTGTGCTGAGAAGCAGTCACCGCACACTGGGAGAAGTCCTGGCTGATGTGAGAATACAACTTCAACAGGGGTTTGAGGTGGGTGTGCCGAAATAAATAGAGAAGGAAGACCTGTGGCTGTTAAACTTGGTGGAGCATTTGAATCACCTGGAAAGATAAAAAAAAATATATACATTTCTAGGCCCCATGCCACACTGTGAAGGAAGATAGGAGGCAGTAGGCGTCAGCTGACCTGTAGGACATAGCGAAGGGACCTCCTAGCCAAGTAGGCAGAGACCACGAGAAGAGACTACGAGACAGTAGAAGGTGGAGATTAAAGGGAGAATTCAAAGAGAGAAAGGCACTCCTGCATTCTTCAACTGATTCCCCAACGAATTCTTTGGGGATGGATTCAGTTTGCCTCAGAGCCTTTTCAGTGGCCTTGGTCGAGCAAATGCCCCAGATCTTTCATCACTGCAGCTACCCGGGAAACAGGTTATGAAAATTCAGAGTTATGAAATGACACAGGTTGTGTGGTTAGGCATGGGCTTATCTTTTGAAAGTGTCTGTTTCACAGTTTCCGAGGGAAGCACTCTGCTTGATACTTGGTACCAGCGTTTTCAGGAATCTGGAGCTGAGAGAACGGAGTCGCCCAGTGCCCCGTGCCAGTCATGCCGCCGGAGGAGGGGGTACCCCGGGGACTTGGCCTTCTGGCCACGTTGAAAATAGGATCTCAGTACAGCAACAGGAAGTATCTGCTCACAAATCATACTTCACACTTTTCTGCAGCTGGCTGCCTGAAATCTCCTCCCTCTGCCTTCTTCCCATGACCCCAGCAGCTATGGCCTTGTTGCCATTCGCAAATTATCTTTGCATCTTCTGAAATACCTAGTGTGCATTTGACCTATAGCATCTCTTTGCAGCGTCTGTTACAACTGAGTCTTTTCTTCTTACTCTAAAAGACAACGCCAATATCATTATTAGTAATAGTGCTCATTGTGCGATGGGCCCTGTTATAAATATTTTACATAACTCAGACACTTATGCCTTAGACCAACTCTACAATATAGTTATTGTTTCCCACTTTGCAGATGAGGGAATTGAGGCATAGAGAGACAAGAGAGATTGGTTCCAAGTCATTAGTGATGGCTAGGGATTTGAACACTTGTCTACGTGATACCAAAGCCAGAGCTCTGAACTCATACTAGATAAGACAGATGTATGTGTAGGTGCTAGAAGGGAGGTGTCTTAGGGAATTGTCATATAGGCTGCTCCCTGAGTTTTTAGTACATGCTTGCTAAGGCATTCTCCATCTCATTTGAGATGCCTGCTTGGAAAAGGACATGGGTGCTTTCTTTTTTAAGAAATATTTTATTTATTTGGAAGAAAGATGAGGGGGGGGAGAGAGAAAATGGGCATGCTTGGGCCTCTAGTCACAGCAAATGAACTCCAGATTCATGTGCCGCCTTGTGCATCTGGCTTATGTGGGGTCTGAGGGACTGAACCTGGGTTCTTAGACTTTGCAGGCAAGCACCTTAATGACTAAGCCATCTCTCTAGCTCCATGGGTACTTTATTATCACCTTCCATGTTCTGATAACATTTGGAAAACCCTGTGGATGAGGCCCGGGAAGTCTGAAGGAACTGATTTGGTCTCATAGGACATCAAAGTGAGGCTGACCTGATGTGTAGCTCTCAGAGTTTTAGGTAAAGGAAGACTGATCATTCATTCATTCAGCAACCCATATATGGAATGCCTCTGTGTGCCATGCCTGTGTTTTTGTGGTGGAAACAAAGATTTGAGAGTAGACAGTCCCAGAAGGGGATATTCCCAAGGAAACAAAGAAGACCATTTAAAGTATTCCACTTCTGGTGGATAGATGTTCAGATGTGAGCCCTCACATATCACACAGACTGGGAGATGAGCACGACATGTTAGTACCTTTGAACTGAGGTTTAATCTCAGACACAGAGCAAAATCCATGGAGTTTCAGACTCAGGGCAGGAGGATGGCATCCCATGGTGCTTGGCCACAGGGAAGACTAGTGACTGCTAGTTGTCTCTTGCCCATGGGGGTAATGTTTCCAACAGTGCTTTTCTTTGTCATTGTGCCAGTGCAGAATGAGCTCAGGATAGAGGATCAGGTTGACCTTGATTGGAGACCCTTCCCACAGTTTGATGGCTAAGTGACTTTAAGTGAGATATTTAGTACTCTGAGCCTCCATTTCTTTATTGAATAGTTGAGAGAATGAATGAGTCAACCAGTGAAAAGCGTTCAGATTACTCTCAGCAAATGGTCAGGAGACACTGTCGGCTGAGACTGGGCTAGTACTTACTTGACCAGACACTGTTTGTGTCCGTGGTTCTCAACTGGGGATGAGTTTTGTCCCTCAGAGGATACTAGGCCATATCTGGAGACCATTTTGGCCATCAGCATTGGGAAGCCTGTATTACAGTGTCTATCAGGTGGAGGCCAAGGATGCCGCCAGTCTCGTAATGCGAAGGGCCGCTCTCCACAGCAAACCAGATCCTACACAATCTTCATAGGCCCCCACTGGAAGCTCTGTTTTGTTAATGTGAGAAACTCTATGAACCTTACTGTTACTACTCCTCTGTTTTAGAACACGGAATACTAAAAACTGGATGGCTTGGAAATCAAAGGGACTCACTCAGGCACAAGCACAAGCACTAGAAAGTTCTGGGATGTAAGCCCTGGCTATCTTGCTTCAGGATTTTGACATTTGACCCATGAACCTGGGTAGAATTTTGTGGGAGAGAGTGAGAAGGTTGTGTATGTAGAACATTGAAAAGCTTCCCTCATCCCATGCCCAGTGTGATTCTTAAACTCCAGTGAGCATGAGTGTGACTAGAAGAACAACTTAGGTATGCAGATTCCAGCCCCACACCCATGCCCGAGTCATTCTGATGCCACTGTGATGGGACTCTTGACCAGTACTCATGAACATGTCCACACGTACCCACATGCTACCAGGCTTAAAAGCCTTTCAGATATTTTCTGCATCTCAGCTTTTCAGAAAACATGACGTACAACTGAACATAATTTTTAGAATACTGTTTAAGGAATATAAATAACATACAAGCATTTGAAGCTGGGAGCACAGTGTCTCCTTGGCCTCGCATCTGTTGGTTTGTTTGTAGACTGTTATCTCCTCGGAAAGACAGGACAGGTGCATCTGGCTGCCAGCCAAGGGACAACATTGGACTTTGAGGTATGCCTCCTTCACCCTTACTTTTCGGGATATTGTCTTTATTGTTGTACCGGTCAGTTACTAAGGCCAGCTCCTAAATCACTTTGGAATTTCCCTTCCTCCCACGGTGCAGCCGGTCTTCAAGTTTTTTAAAGTTCTTTCATCACACATCTCATGATCACTGATGTCATTGTCTCCGTAGCTCTTTCCGTTTAGTTCTCTACTCCCCTTACCCCCCAGGCTTAACGTATTGCAGTGACCTCCTACCTGGACTGCCCGCTTCATCTTTTCCTCCAGCATGGCCAGCCAGATAAGTGATATGAAGATGCCATTTTCTTTTCTTTCTGGATTGACGAGCCATTCATGGGTTTACTGAGCACTGCTCTGGGCCAGGCACTGTTCTGGTCATGTGACGCACATGAACCTATCTGGTCTCTGTCTTGCTCCACGGTTTCCAGCCTCTATGCTCACGCCCTGTCCTCCTTGTTTGGCCCCATGTTTCTCTATGTAGCTTCTCAGCTCTATGCCTTGTCTATTATGATCCCTACTGCCCACCACTTCTCTGTAGCTTTGTTATGGTCTATGCCTCTGGGTTTCTTTAGCCATATATGTGACTCTCATTGACCCTCCAGAACCCAGTTCAAATCTCCTTTCCTCAGTGAATGCCTCTCTGAACCCCTTCTCCCATCCCAGACAGTATCCCCTGGGACTTCTGCTAAGCATGCACATATGGATTCATTTTTATGCATGTCTGGTAGGAGAAGACAAGTTGCAATCTAGAGCAATTTATTGTAAAGAATTTAGTCACTCTGGGAGACATGGTAGATGTAGACAGGAAATAGCCATCCATCTGCCAGCTGTAGTTTTCAGTTCCTATGACTGGATCTCAGAGCCCCGAGCCAGGTTTCGTGCCTGGCTTACCCACTTGGATCAAGTGTGGCTGCTCAGAATAGCCTAAACCCACAGAGGCCTTAGTTAGTCTCTGTTTGGAAATAATTCCAAGAATGTCCAAGTTTGTCCTTCAGTGCTTCTTCGCAGAGTTCTGTCTGCTAAAGAGAAAGACGCATGGTGGTAAGAAGAAAGGTCTGGTGACTGTGTATGACGTGCTGAACATCTTGCTAAGGGATTACCTGCCTCAGCTTGTTCAACTCTCAGAAACCACAGAGTGTAGAGGTCATTGCAGTAGCTCCGTCCTATCGAACATGTGAAGAGATGGGGCCTACCTGAGTTCAGTCATGGTCGCATACCTACTCACAGGTGGTCAGGGGACCCAGGCTTGTCTGTGTTAACTGGTAACTTTTACTCCTCCTGTGCATAAGAGCTGTTTATAAAAGCGTGAAGGACATGGAAGGCTTTCCAATTTTCAAACCAACCCCAGAATTTATAGTGCTTGTGGTATGAACAGCTTTACATGGAAATTGGATTATTTCAGAAACGACAAGGTTCCATATGAAAAGATATTTAGTCACGTTCAGATTTTTTTTTTTTTCGAGGTAGGGTCTCACTGTAGCTCAGGCTGACCTGGAATTAACTATGTAGTCTCAGGGTGGGCTCGAACTCACGGTGATCCTCCTACCTCTGCCTCCCAAGTGCTGGGATTAAAGGCGTGCACCACCACGCCCGGCTACGTTCAGATTTTAAAGATTTAAAATGATGGGTGCTTAGTCATAACCTTATTTGATCCTGAAAGCCCCGGATGACAGATAAAAGAGGCTCTGGAAGGGCACACGCACTACAGCGTTTTCTAGGAAAACTGGTGGGTGAAAGGCTTCCTGAGAAATTTCCCAGTGGGAATAAATAATCCTGTCGGCTATATTTCAAGGCAGATAATGCAATCTTTCCTTCTGAAGAAAGGCTGCCCCGTGTGTGTTGGTAGCTTCACTGGTTCTGGTGGCCTGAAAGGTCGGATGTTATGAATACTTGCCATTTCCGGTCTCCCATTAGTTGGGAGGGGCATAGAATGCCTCCTGTTCTTCCAGGGAGCAAAGTCACATGACCTAGGGAAGCTGCCTGTACACAGACGTCCCGGGTTTCATGAATTGTGTATATTTGAAGATCCAATTTTGTGGGAATAGTGGTGACATAATTTTTTTTTTTAATTTCTGCTTCCTTTTTGTTTTACTTAAGAAAAAACTATCTAGATTTTTGAGAAGCATGAAATGAGGTAAAGTAGGCCAATATTTTGGTTCTGATAAAATGCAAGGAAGAAAAGAAAAACAGAGCTCTTTGTGAGTCTGAATATTACATCTTATCTTTGGAGGCAATTGTGATTTTTTTTTTGTGTCAGTTCTTATTAAAATAACAGTGGCCACATTCATAATGAAACTGTATTAAAGGTGAAGTAACCCTGGAGGGAGAATAATGATGCTTCAGTGAGCTTTGCTTAACATTTTCAATGTTCAAATCCTACTAGCTCTTCAACATGCAGCTGCTCTCTGCAGAATGCCCACATTTTACCTTTTTGTTAATGTGAAATATCAAGTCACTTTTACTCTCTAACTTTTTCATTTTAACATTGAATAAGCTGTCTTACACTTTTACAGCTAAGATACTTAAGAATTATGTTGGAAAATGTAATTTGGGCTATACTTCCTTCAGAATTTGTTAGTATAAAAAGGAATTTTTAAAAAGCATTAGACTTTATAAAGATGAAGTTTTCAGTTCCTCAGAAGATTAAAGTAATGAAAGAATATTATCCTTTCCCAACTTGGGTTCAGTGTTAAATAGTACTTCCTTTTTATCTTCTTATGTACTGTTCAGTATGAGAACATTGTTTGGGATTATGTGACATAAGGTCTGTTCCAATTAAAACATGCACTTGTTTACTAATAAAAGACATCTAGCTATCAACCTAGTAGATAAGCGTTTAATTCTCCCAAGCCAAAGCAGAAAGGTATAGTACTCTTAGCTTAGTATACCAATTCCACAGTGTCACCAGGAATCAGGATCCATCTGTTTTTCTGCCTACTATCTTGGTTTAGAACTTCTGTTGTCAAGGATGCCTCATGGCCTAAGCTGTTTGCTCAAACTCCAGTCATTGTATTTCAGTTCTACCTAGGAGACAGGAAGCAAGACCCCCAAAATAGCTATTATTAATAACTTCTGCTTACATCCCACTGGCTATTCCTAGTTGATAAATGATGTGATATAATGAAATCTGTACAACATAATGTACTATAATTTTTTTAAAGCTGGGAATATTGCCCAAGATTCCTTTCACAGGGAATAAGAAAGAATAGATTGTCATCAACAGTCTGTCACAAGGTGTGTATTTTAGTCTGACTAGACTAGATTATGCTGAGACAACAAAGTAAACTAGATCCTAGTGAGTGATGCAATGAACACACCTTTCTGGCTCACAGGAACACCTGATGGAAGTTCCTTGGCTTGCCATCACGGTTCTCTCCAAATGATGGCCACTTCGTTTTATAGCATTTGCTCAGCCTATTGCTTCGGGGTATAACAAGGAAGATGATATCTAGAGGGTTTTCACTGTACAGGTTGGCAGTGGTCTGCAATATTTCCAAAACTAGGCACATTGTCCCTCCAAGTTGTAGTGGGTCCAGGCAGTACCATCTTTGTGGCTAAGAAGAAACACATGGTGATGAGTTTTCTCTCTATAATTGAGTTATACTCCCAAAGTAGGCCAATTGGATTCAATATAACCAAGCAATATGACAGCCTGTTCTCAGAAAACATCAATTAGGTGTCAAGGCATGGTGTCAGGGACACTGGAGGATCCAACCTTACCATTTCTTGACCTATACCCAAATGAATATATTTTATATACATGAGGTTTTTCTAAATCTAGATTTTGCATATGAGAGAAAAATGTGATATTTGTCTTTCTGAGTCTGGCTTGCGCTTAGCACAATATCTCCATTTTTGTGCATTTTTTGGCAAGTAACACAATTTTGTTCTTTGTGGCTTAAGGAAACTCCATTTAATGGTGAACTTCTCTCCTGTGCTTGGGACACTTGGTAAAAATGAACTAATATTAACCTATAATCTTGTGTTAGCAGGTATTGGGTTATTTCTAAGTAGTTTATTCATTAAAAAAAACCCTCTGTTAGCCTTTGATATTATGAGAAATATGTGAGGAAAACAACTTAAAAGGAGGAAAGGCTCACGGTTTGGGAGCTTCGGTCCATGATCAGATTGGCTGTATTGCTTTGGGCCTGAGAAAAGGCAAAGTATCTTGGTGGTAGGAGCATGCCCAAGCAGACTGCTAATGTGCCTGCATTAGGGTTGACAGTTTGTGTACCTTCAGAGTCTCACCACTGCCTGGTACCACCTGTCTCTCCAGCAAGTCAGGCAACCAGGCTGCTGTAAGGCAAGCCCATTAGGTAGTTCCTGCTCTAGGGAGGAAGGGCCCAGGATCCACTGAGTCTTCCTCTTCCTCATTCTCTCTTTCTCATTGTCCCTTATCTCTGCCCCACCCCAGGTTGCCTGCCAACAGAAAGGTTTCTTTCTTTGGTATCCCTGGGGGCCTCCTACAGTTTTGACTCAAGTGACAAGGAGATTTTTTGTTTTGGTTTATCGAGGTAGGGTCTCACTCTGGCCCAGACTGACCTGGAATTAACTCTGTCATCTCAGGGTGGCCTTGAACTCATGGCGATCCTCCTACCTCTACCTCCTAAGTGCTGGGATTAAAGGCATGCGCCACCACAGCCCGGCACAAGGAGCTTTCTTGAACAAAGTGTTCAGTGTAAGTCTCAGAGTAGGGGTCTTATTAGCCTAGCTTTTCTTGGCAGTCCTTGGACCAATCATGGAGTGTGGGTTGGAGTGTTTATAGTGATTAGGCTTCAGTTACATGACCATCTTTAGGGTTGATGAGAGGAGCTGGTGGAACACTTCAGTTCTTTTCAAATTTCAGTGGACTGAGAGGAGCAGGCATTCTTTCAAGGAAAAGGCAGAATGGGTTCTGGGTAAGAAAAACCAATGGTCGATTATCTCTGCAGGGTTTCCTCATGAAGTTTGCGGCTCCCTGTCTCCAAACGAGTGCTCACTTCCCCATGTGGTAACAGCTC
Organism: Dipus sagitta; assembly: GCA_036346955.1. Lineage (NCBI taxonomy): Eukaryota > Metazoa > Chordata > Mammalia > Rodentia > Dipodidae > Dipus > Dipus sagitta. The sequence goes on along the minus strand of CM070770.1, from coordinate 48,516,010 downwards.
CAGAACACTTCACCGTGTCTTAGACAAATAAATCCATAGCCAATTTGCAGATTACTCCTATTCCTTAGCTCTGCTGTAAATTATATGACTTGTTATTGGCAAAATCTGAAGTGAAAGCTGGATTTTCCCTCCTTGTCTTTACCTCAAAGAATGAGAGGCATTCATGGAAGATGTGTGTGTGTGTGTGTGTGTGTGTGTGTGTGTGTGTGTATTTAGGTGACTTTGCTCACCTGAAGGGAAGAGCTAAATTTATGGGAAATATGGTAACTTCTCATGTAATCCCAAGCATGGATATTACTGTGAAGTGAGAAACATTTGATTTTATTGTTTATTTATTTTGCCACTGAACCCAACCAAGCCTTCGCTTTTGGTATTTATAAGATTTGCGAACCTGGAAGAAATCCATGACAGGAACCTTAGTTGCTTCAAAATTCTAACTTTTTTCCCTTAACATATCCCATATGGTTTGAAAATAGCATAGTGTACCAAATTCCTGTAAAATGGATTGAGAAGGCTGGGGGAAACACCCTCACCTGCAGGGTGGTTCCTGACTGGCTCTCAGATTTTTCCTTGTAAATTAGGCCCTTGGTCTATGTGGGTTGCGAAGTGCTAGGGCCCCATGTCCCAGCTCAAGCAGCTATCAGATACAGTTGCCTGTGTTGAGAACTACTTGCTGGAGCTGAGTAAGCCTCGGGTCCAACCCTTTCAGTGTCATCATTTCCATCTGCCTGCTCATCACCCTCTCTGTCCTGCCTAATTGTGTTTCTGAGGATAGAGTTCCTGTAGCCATTTAAGTATGCCTGTTTAATTTTAGTTTGAGAACTTTTAAAAAAAAATTAAAAAAATGAAGGGATTCTAAAGTTTTGGAATTCTTTTTTGAAAATATTTATTTATTTATTTATTCCCAAGGGGAGAGAGAGAACGAGAGAGGGAGACAGAATGAATGAATATGGGTGCATCAGGGCCTCTAGCCCCTGCACACTAACTCCAGACACATGTGCCACTTTGGGCATCTGGCTTTAGGTGAATACTAGGAAATCGAAACCGTGGCCATTAGGCTTTGCAAACAAGTGCCTTTAACTGCTGAACCATCTCTCCTGTCAACAAATTCTTGATTCACGTAATTCACCAAGTGAAACTTGTTTGGGGAATAGTGCCAAGGCTTGAAAACCAAGGATCCCCGGGCCTATTCCAGTTTTACAGGGACCACTATTCTAGCTTTGTTGACTGCAAGTGTAGTGTTGAAGTCAGGCAGATGTTCCAGCTATTTCCGTAAACTAGTGCATTAAAAAATATCTTGTTGATGAGGAAATTGAATGTGGGATAGTAGGGCTGTGAAGGGACTAAATTTACAAATATGTCAAACATTTTAAATAATTTAAAGTAATTATTTATTTGAGAAACAGAACAAGGGGGAAGAGAAGAGAGAGAATATGGTTGTGCCAGGCCTCCTGCTACTGCAAACAAATTCCACATGCCTCATTTTGTGTGTCTGTCTTTATGTGGTGTAAGCAAGCACCTTTAACCATTAAGCAATCTCCTGATCCCTAAATCAGTTTTTTTCTATTTATTTATTTATTTACTTAATTCTCTTTGTATTTTCATTACATATAATTTTAAACCTAGGTTTTGCAATGAGAGAAAACCATGCAGTATTTGTGTTCCTGAGTCTGGCTTATTTTGCTTAATGGGATGATTTCCAGTTCCTCCCATTTCCCTGTAAGTGTCAGGATTAAATGTTTTATTACTGAGTAAAATTTCATCATGTGTATGTGCTGCACTTTCTTTATCCACATGTTGATGGATATCTAGGCTGGTTCCATAACTTGGTTATTGTGAAAAGTGCAGCTACAAACACAGATGCGTCAAGAGCCCTTTGGGTATACACTCAAGATCCATATAACTTTAACCCATTTTCAAAAGCCCAGGAAGAAAGCTCCTTCTAAATTATGTAGGATAACTTCTTTAAGGCTGACTCAATAAAATATAATTCCATCTGGGTGGGTTGGTTTGGGTGGAACCTACCCTAGCTTTCCTTTTCTTACCAACATTGCACTTATATATTTCTTTACATTGAGATATGATTCATATGATACAAAGCTCACCAAAGTGTGTACTTCATTGGTTTTCAGTTTACCCATTGTTGCAGTTACCTCCTTATTGCTGGCGTAAAGCCCCCCGACAAAGCAGCTCCATGATGGCAGGATTAGGATGACATTGACAGAGTCTGGACATCAACTCCTAGCCAATATCAGGGAGACAACAAACAGTAGCAGAAGAATGGGCTGAACGTTTATAGGGGGAGCTGGTGTAACAGCTATAAATCTTCCCCCAGCAACATACATCCCCAGCAAGGCTCCAGTTCCCAAACTGCCATCAGCTGGGAACCAAGCATTCAAAATATAGGTTTATGGGGACATCTAATTCAAACCACTCCATTCTGCTCCTGGCCCCCATAAAATCATGACCATCCATGATGTAAAATGTAATGCATTCAGGCCAACTTTAAAAGTCCTCATAGTTTTTTCAATTACATTAAAATTCAAACATCCCCATAGTTCAAGGTCTTTTAACTGAGCTGTTAACCCAAAAAAGAAACGTAATGGCACAGAATAAATATCCACACAGCAAAAGATGGCATTGGCCTGTAACAAGGAAAGATTGAACCAATGCAAGATCTGAAACAAACAGTGCAAATAAACAAGGTCCATAGCTTCTCTAACCAGTCAGGAAGTCTCTATAGTTTCAACTCCATCCATACAGATGGAATGCCCATAGCCCAGGGAAAACTCCACCCCATGCTAGCAGCTCTCTTTTGCAGCCATCCCATAGTCCAGGCATCTCCACTGGGTCTCCACTGCAACCTAGACAAAGCACCACACTCACTAAGTTACTTGTGTTTGGACAATCATCACCATATTTAATCTCAAAATATTTCTACCATCCCAGAAAGAAACCCTGTGGCCACTGGTAATTAGTTCTGGTCCTTGGTCCTTTGACAACCTCAATCTATTTTCTTTCTCTATGAATTTGCCTATTCTGGACACTTCATTAAAGGAAGATCTAGAACAGATTATATATTGTTTAGCTTCTTTTCTTTAGCTCAATGTTTTGAGTACAACATTCTTTCACTACTGGATAATATTCCATTGTATGTATATACCACATTTTGCTTTTCCCTTAATCAGGTGATAGGCATTTGAGTTTTTTTTCTTTTTTGTCTATTATAAATAATGCTGCTATGAACACATTTTTGAACATATATTTTCAATTCTTGATAGATACCTAGGAGTGTAACTGTTACCATATTTGGCAATGTTGTATTTAAGTTTTGAGGAGTTGCCAACTGTTTTTCCTAAGTAGCTTACCACTTTATATTCTTACCAAAAAGCATTTGTAACTTCAGAAGACATTGTAACTTCCCTCAGACTTAGGGTCATAGTCTTCTCAGCTTATGGATGAAAACACTAAGGTAATAAACGAGAACTGCTTTCCTAGGGCGAGGTCCTGGGTTTATTCATTTATCCATTTTTCATTGGGCCACCCCCCTGTTCTGTTGCTGTCCTGTAGACAGAAGTGAATGAAAAGTGTTGTCTGTGAGGTACTGAATCTTGAATCTCTGAGACTTCTGTTGGAATCTTTAAAAGTGGTGCAGAATCCCACCGTGGTGACTTGATTTAGGTAGAATGCACCCAGAAGGAAAGAGTGAGCAGAATCAATTGCCCTTCAGTGCTAGATGAGTTTTGGATGGTTATCCTCAAGTACAGACCGAGCTTCCTATTCTTCATAATAAACTATCAATTCATGTTTTATTTTCTTATTAGGGAAAAGTATGTGGATATCCAGTATTTCCTGTTTCTCTGAATAAGCCATTTTATAATGAACCCATGTAATCCCAGGAGTTTGGGGAAAAGTTTATAACTTAAGCTGAGGAAGAAAACCATCATGAGCATTTGTATAATTCTTGACCTGTGCTGGCGCCATTGTGTATATGTGGCCATGTCTCGCTGACCACAGCCCTGTGAGGTGGGCCAGGCAAGCGTAAGTTACTTCTATGTCAAGCACAAGAGCAGAGCCTCAGAGAAGTGGAATGATTTCCTCCAGGCCAAAAGAATGCATCTGAAGGGGACTCTGCTAAAGCAGTTATTCCCAGTACTATTCCTTGGACTGGTGCTGGTATAGGACAGTGTTTTCCCTGGTGCACAAGGACATGAGACAAGCAAGGACAAAGAGGTTTCCACACTGCTACGTTTAGTCAGTTTGAAGAAAAGGCTTTTATCTTGGAAATAAGTCCCTCTTTTTTTTATATTGGTGAGATGTTCCTCTTCTGGACTGAAACATGGAGATGATAGTAACTTTTCTTGATTTTACTTTATTTTGCCGAGACAAGGTCTTTCTATGTGGTCCAGGCTGGCCTTAAACTCTAGATCCTCCTGCCCCAAACTTCCAAGGACTGGAGTTATAGGTCTTTCCACTACTATGCCTAGCTTTTATTTTTTTCATGTTAATGAAAAAAAATTGTTTTAAATTTTCTTACAGATATATATGTTGCACATATTCTTTCCACCATGTTTCCCCCTTACCCTCCCTTTCCATGTCTCTCCTCCTCCTGTTAATCTTCTTTGTTGCCCTAGATAGTGCCACTTCTACTTTTATTTAATATATACATGCATGATTTTATGTGACTAAATAAAATCTAGAAACTAGCAATGAGGGAAAATGTACAATACTTATCCTTCTGAGACTGCCTCAGTTCACTTAATGATTGTTTCTTGTTGCATCCATTTTCTTGATAATCAAATAACTAGTCTTTATGGCTAGAAAAAATGTCATTATACATGTCAATACATATACATTCCAGTACATGCCATATTTCCCTTATCCATTTTCTACTGTTGAACACCTAGCTTGGTTCCATACCTCATTTCTTTTTCAAAACTGTCCCATACAATGTGCTGTAGAAGGGCCAGGCCTGGTACAACTTTTTTGGAATAATCACTTTGCTTTTCCTTGACAGGGCCATGCCCTAGGTAAAGGAGGAGTTGTGTCTTCTCATATATGGGTCCTTCTCACATGGGCTGGGTCACATGCAACCTTCAGATTCCTCTCCTGGTGTTTAGCCAAACCTTCCTGGGATACTGCTTCACAGATGCACATACTGTTGGGAAATACACAAACATGCCTGCAGAATGACTTAGTCTTTCAGCAAACATGTGTTGCTGCTCACTGTGTTAATTTGCTTTGAGATTTGACTTTTCTTTTGAGTGTTGGGGTTGAATATGGTATTTCTAGCAATGTACAATTGGCTTGTATGCAAGAGGACGGCACCTTCCCTTGAATGTGCTCGTCAAGTGTACCCTGTCCTCCCTCGGTCCTTTCTCCTACTCTAGTGCTCACCATGTCTGGTGTTTCTGAAAGTGAGATACTCAAGCTTCATACAGAACAGAGTTCAGAGAATCCCATGATAACTCAATGACCTGAATTCTGAATTCAGAAAGGAAGTGTCAAATGTCCTTTTAGGAAATTGTCTCCACCATAGAGTCAAGAAAGTGGGTCTAAAGAATCCCAAATTATCCCCAATGTGCCATTATACCAAAGTGAGGTGAAAATTTGGATTAGCTGTGTGTAGTAAGGCTCACCCATATTTCCAGCATTTGGGAGGTTGAGTCAGGCTGAGAAGTTCAAGACCCAACTGTGCTACATAGCAATACCTTACCTATACAAAACAGAAACCTAACCAAACCAACCAAACAAAACCCACATTAGGACCTGAGGACAGGCATTGAAGAATGATCTGACTTTCTTGCACACTGTTGCTGGAAGTAGCAGCGGGAGAACTATGGGTTGGGAGACCCCTTTTAGGGCATGATGAGACCTCTTGGGTTATTCAGTTCTAAAGAATACCCCTTGGTCCTGGGAGATTGCTCACTGGATAAAGTGCTTTCACACAAGCATGAGTACCTGAATTCAGATCCCCTCACTCCCGCACAAAGCTGAAAGCCATAGTGGGTTTCTGCAACCCCAGCATGCTTATGACTATAAGTGAAGTGGAGACAGAGAATTTACTGGAAGCTTGTGAGCCAGCTAGCCTGGTGAATGAAGTGGTGAAAAGCAGTAAGAACAATGGCAGGTGCGGACTGATGCTTGAAGTGATCCTCTGACCTCAGTACAAGTGCCTGGCGTGGAGCTCTGGCACCCACACACATGGCTTCCACCCCCCCCCAAAAAAAAACCAACAACTCAGAATCTCCCTGCTCACCAACTACCTTTGCAGAAAAACCCTAGGAATTCACCTAATTTGGGAAGAAGCCTTTGGGTCTTGAGCTCTGTTTTGAGAAAGTTTCTATGGTTAAGATTCTCTTAGTGCTCCAATACTGATCACCACAGGGATTAAACAGCCTAATATGCTCATTGTGTTAAATGCTTTCCAACCAAAAATGAGCACGCATAGTAGCAACTAAATCGCGAAGGATGTGAACGGTACCCCCTAATGTTTAAGAAGTTCTTGAACGTTAAAGATGGCCAGTATTCTTCCCAACCATGTTGAAAATAAAATTCTGTCAGCTTTAACTTCAATTTCACTTTTGCGTATTAGATTTTAGTGTTTTCCTTCATACACAGATTATTTTTGCATGATGTCAGTCATAGTGCATACGCTGCTAGGTATATCATAGGCCTAGAAATGTGTGTCTATGTTATTTTAATGACTTGTCTGAGAAAGGATAGTGTAGGTCTCTCTTAGGAAAGAAGAGTGACAGTCAGGCAACAATTAGTATAATGTTGCATCATTTCCCTACTGATGATTGCTAACAGTTTTATGCAATTGTAGGCAATGCTGTACACCAGTTAAGAGGTGCTTATAGCTACTAAACACAGAGGTCAAATGATAGTGTTTACACAAGCACACACACACACAAAGCTAACATAATCTGGTGCTTCAGAAGATATTGGAAGATGAGGAAAGGCAGGAGGCGTTCTTTCTTCTTTGTTCTTAAAAATATATTTTATTTATTTATTTGAGAGAGAGAACGAGGCAGAAAGAGAGAGAATGGGCACAGCCAGGGCCACCAGCTACTGCAAATGAACTCCAGATGCATGCACCCCCTTGTGCATCTGGCTTACGTGGGTCCTGGAGAGTCGAACCGGATCCTTTGGCTTTGCAGGCAAGTGCCTTAACCGCTAAGCCATCTCCCCAGCCCGAGTGTCCTTTCTTTATGCTTCCCCACAAAGTCTCTTTCGTTTAGAAGTGCTCCCCAGAAGTTCCTTATCAAAGCATCTTATTAGCTAACTGTCTTAAGTAAATTGTAAAGACATTTCGATAACGGGTTTCTTCATCTACACACCGATAGTAACGACCCTCCCTCTCATGTCAGGACCTATGAAAGAACACTGCACACGCAAACTGTGCAAGTTTCAGAGTTCAATGAAAACAGCATTTGTGGGCTGACGCAGGCAACACTAACTGAACTGTTTCCTATCTCTGCTTCTTGCTGCAAAAAACACACGACACCACTCACAGTCATCTCTGTTCCCCACTCTAAATTGCATTTAGGAAAGAAAGAAAGCAGAAGTAGATGAGTTTGGTTAATGCTACAGGGAAGTTTGAGAGCTCTGAGGTTCTAGGCAGTGGTAGAAGTGAGCCGGTGGCCAAGGGCTCCGCAGTCCTCTGCCATCTGGGAAGGGCAGAAAAGCCCTGACACAGCCACTTCCCCAAGAGCCCACAGGCCTTCTTCCCAGTGGGCAAACCCCCCTGTGGGAGGAGTGGCCCTGGCCTCGGCAACAAAAGCTAAGCTATGTGAAGGCGGGGATCCCTACTTCTCCTCTAGTCCAAGCCCTGACGTGTGGAGAACTCAGCAAAAATCCACTTACTCATCGTAACCCCACTCTGCAGGCGGTCTTACATGTCATGTACTGAAACTGTCAGACCCTCAACCTGTCACTGTTGACTAGAACTGAGAGTGTGAATCTTGCGTTGAGGCATATTTCTGAATTAAAATATTTATTTATTTATTTATTTTGTGGTTTTTCGAGGTAGGGTTTCACTCCAGTCCAGGCCGACCTGGAATTCACTATGTAGTGTCAGGGTGGCCTCGAATGCATGATGATCCTCCTGCCTCTGCCTCCTGAGTGTTGGGATTAAAGGCGTGCACCACCATGCCCGGCTTGAATTACAATATTTATAATCATCCTTTCATGTAACCTATTGGTCATGTGGGAGCAGGTATTCTGTATTTTCCATGTTTTAACTCAGTAAATCCCTCCTATTACATTGTAGTAGGTATTATGTTGTGGTCGTTCTACAGAAAAGGAAACGTAAGCTAAGAGAGTGCAGGTAATTTATTCAAGGTTTCAAAGCCAAGAAAAGGAGATGCTAGCTCCAAATGATTAAATCTGGACTTGGACTTTCTTGGAAAATCACTGTTAAATTCCTCAAATAGCTTGTAAGTAACATCTGTTGACCTTTGTTTCATCTAGTCATTTATAAATGGCCAGTCTTAGACAAATAACTTAGTGTTTTGAAGTTTAAGTTTTGTAAATCCAAGAATGGGAAAGTAATGTTAACCACTCCATGTTTCTGTGAGGATTAAATGAGCTGATACATTTTTAGTGCCTGGCATACAGCCAATTTTCCATATACTTTAATCATCATTTACTAATTTGACAAATAGTCCAGGCTGGCCTGGAACTCACTCTATCCCACACTGGTCTGAAACTTGTAGCCACTCTCCTACTTCAGACTCCCAGGTTCTGGGATTATAAGCACATGCTACCATGCCTGGCTTTACCAGTTCCTGAACAATGATGTCCATGAGAAGTGTCAGCAGAAACTTCTTAAAATATTGAGTTCTAGGTCCCCTGTGAGACATTTTGTAAAAGTTCCCCATAAAACTTCCTTATGAGAATCACTACTAATTGTGACTCTTGGACACTAAAACAGTATTTTGCTGAAGACATTGTTGCATGTGCTAAGAGGAGTGACAGGTGCACGGCAAGAGCAAATGTCAGAAAAGTCATGAGTCACTCCAAACATCTGAGCCATCAGGGGTTGCCTCACTGAGGTGACCACACTGGACATGTAATGGCCTGGATCCTCATAACAGTGGCAGGGAAGAGGCTGGTTAGTCAGTGAGGAATGAGTCTATCCTGTAGATAAGAATAGGACAAGTAGCTTATTGAGTACAATGTAAGAGGACAGCAGACTGGACAGGAACTGGAGCTCTGCCTCAATGTGGAAAATGGGCTTCAGGGTCTCCTTGTGGGAGAAACACTCTTATGGTCAGGCTGAGCTTCTGGGTATGCAGTTTCCTACAGGTAGTACATGTCACGTGAAGGAGAGCAGTCTTAAAAGTTACTTATATCCTCGGATAATTTTTAAGTGTATAGAATGTATTTTGGTCATACTTATCTATCATTACTCTTTTATTTCCTCCCCCCCCTTAACTGAACCCTGTGTTTTTCTTTTTTTTCCTACTTTCCTGTCACTTCTGTTTGGCTTATTTTATTTTTTTGGTGGTTCACTGGGTTGAGTTAGGGTTGCTTGCATGAGCATGTGTGTGGATTATTTTCACAAGCATAAGCAACTTACCAGTGATTGTACCAGTGAAGAAAGTGAGTCTCCCCCTCCCCCAGCCCAAGCACTCATTAATTGCTAATAGTCCCTCAGGGAGGGTGGGGATTCATGAGCTCCTCCCCGATCCATGATGGAATGCTGATGGTCCCAGTCTTGTACAGGTAATGACAGCTGTTATGAGTTCACGAGTGCAAGGCCGTATCATGTCTTCAAGACAGCAGTCCACAGTGTTCCTCCTCATCCTCTGGCTCTTACAGTCTTTTCACCTCCTCTTCTAGAGTGTTTCCTGAGCCTTGGAAGCAGGTGACATAATGCTTATTTAAGGCTAAGCAAGACTAGTCTTGATGATGTGGCCCAGTTCTGGGAGGTCACGTGGGCTGCTGTGTGTGTAATTCCAGTTGTGTATTCTCTGCCATGCACACGAGGGCCATGCACATCGGTGTCGTGTGAATAAGGGCGGCCCTGGTAGGTCACAGGCGGCCAGGTTGCAGCTCTGTGCTGTCGGATGAGAGATTCCTCGGGCAGCAGTTTTGGATTGCTGAGCCAAGCTTGGAATCCAGTGGGTTTCCGTGTTATGGTCTCTGAGCAGTGCGCTTCCCTCTGCAGAGAAGGCTTGGGGGCTCGGCATCGTCAGCTTGCTTAGGATGGTGGCAGGGTAGTCAGGGAAGGTCAGAGGGCCAAGAAGCACAGAGAATAGCAGTGGAGACACTTGTTGGCTCTGTGGGGAGCAAGAAGAGGAGGTCTGAGGCTGGTTGCAGTTCAAGTATGAAGGCCCTGGATTCCTGACCATTTGGTTCTGTGCTAAACTTGAAGACTCGTGACAAGACACTGAGATTTCTCGAGCCAGAGAGTGAAACGCTCCAAGCTGCTCTTTCCACTACACAGTGTGGTGCTCTACTAAGTCAGAAGGTGAGCCAGGCTTCTTCAGAGCCTCCCATTGCATCAGGCCAACCTCAGAATGACGGCTTGGGCCAGGCAAGGCACTGACAGGTGGTCAGGGTGAAGGAACCATTATGTAAACCGGATTAGATGTTGGGGGAGAGGGGGTGTGAGAGGAAGAAGTGGAGATGACATTTAAGATTTGAGCTTGGGTACAGAGAAGAGAAAGGGAAGTTGGAGTCTGAGCTGGGAGGGGGAAGGGAGAGAGGCGCTGACCACAGTGAGGTGGAGACTCGGTACCCATATTCTGGAGTGTTACGGAAATGTGGAGCTCAAGGTAGAAGGGTGGGTTGTGCATAGCGTGCCTAGTGCAGGATGGTAACAAATATCCAAATCACACGCTTTACTAACTACTCACAGCATTTCCCTTGGTGTAAAGATCCGCTCTAATGGAGGCCAAGTTTTAGTCTTGATGGCCAAAAGGGAAGGGAAGGTTACACAGTCTGACTCAGAGCACAGCTGCCTGAAATTTGTCCTGACACTTGGGACAGGTGAGTTCCCCACCAGCCTCTTCCAGAGTAGGAAACTCTCAATCTTTCCCGTAAGTGTAGAACTTTTCAAACATTAAGTGTGAGAAATTGCCCTAGGGGCTGATTAAAATACACGTTTGTGGACAGCTTGGTGTGACTGGATGAGCGGGGAGCCCTGGAGCCCATGTTCTGCAGACCGTTGAGGTTTTTCTTTACTCTAGTTCCACATCACCAGGCATGATTTAACTATTGCCAACCTTCTGTAATTTGAGTTCTTTAGGGACCACAGTCACACATTTTAGAAAGAGGGGAGAGATTTGAGGCAAAAAGGGACTAAGCTCCTGAATTCTACACCCCTGGAAAGGAAAGAAAACAAACTCACCCGAAAAAGTGCCATGACTTCTGGTTAAGTGTGTGGGCTTTGCCTGCTCCAGGAAGAAGTCCCCAAAGACACTGTCACTCCATGGATCACACAGAAGTTTCCTTAAGTTCCATGGCTGTGCTTCTTGCTTCTATGTCAAAATTTAGTTCAATGAGTGCTTTTCGAAGGCTGGCCATGTACCAGGCTTGATGGCTGAGACTGGCAGCAGGTGGGAGGGCCTCAGATGTGGATGATGTGGATGACTACTCCGCCTGAGCTCGGGAAACTCCCCATGAAGTAAGGGACAAAGGACCAGGCATGACTACTCCATGTATTGAGGACTTTCTGGGGAGAATGGGGCTGATTCATCGTGTGGAATTAAAGGAAAAGCATTCCACTGGGCAAGAATTCCCACAGCCAACATGTGTTTGCAAATGCCTTAAGACAGGGGTTATCTTTCTCCTCTGATTCTTGTGAGTGCCCTCAAAAGTCCCTTGTGGCTCCCTAATGAATTCAAATCGACTCACTGTTCAGTCCTACAGCCCTCTGCTTCCTGACACTGGCTGAAGCCCTTTCACACTAAACATTTCTAGGATGCTAGTTAGGAGCATCCTTGCTTTTATTTAATAATACTTACATGTAATAAATTTAATTCCTGCTGCAAGGAAATTGGGAAAATAGTAAACACTGGTGCTTTTTCAGTCTGCCCCTGTTAGCTCTCGCAGCCCCTCATTAACGGCGACACCATTCATCACTTTCTATTGTTATTAAGGTATAAATTAGAAACTTTGTATGGACACATCATGTGTTGGTACCATCATTCTCCTCCTCCCTGCCCTGGTTCCAGTGAGGGCCCTCCTCTACGGGACTGCTGGTATTCACCATAGAGCTGTGGTTTATGAGTGGTGAGAGCAGCAGTCAGTCATTGTGGGGAGGGGGCATGTCTCTGGGTATTCCCTCCCGGGTGGCTCTTACAATCTATACTAAAGGTAGACTTAAAACACACCCGCCAAGATATCCTGTGCTTTTTCAAGGGCATAGAACTCACTGCTTCCTGGGTAAGTCTACTCCTCAGAGAGTTGGCTTTTGGCCTTTGGCTTGTGGCCTGGGCTATTGTCTTTCTTGTTTTATAGACGTAGGATTGCTTAGCTGGTAAGGAAGGTGACCACATTACTTGGGCTGAGCATAAGGTTTGCAACGTGAGAGCGAGCGGGCCTGGAGCGGCGAGGAGGAGCTCCTTGCTCAGTAGGAGGAGGCTCTTCCAGCACTCAGGACGGCAGCAATGAATTGCATCTGGCTGGTGTATTGTGCTGGTTGCTATTGGTTTCTTTATTTCTCTCTCTTTCTCCTCTCTCTCTCTCTTTCTCTCTCTCAACCTCTCTCTCCCTCGTGCAGAGGCTGGTTGCTAAAGAATCTTTTGTTCAGAGGGAAGCCGAACTTCCACCTCTCCACAGGAAAGGCGTCAGCAGTGGGAGGGCAGGGAAGGGGTAGTGTCCTCACCGGAGCCCTCTGGTGGATCCTCGCTGTCAGCTCGGTTCCTGCAGCCTCCTCGGGTTGCAGAGTTCATGATTCATTCTGAGAAGGAATGGTCTTTTCTGACTCGGGAAAGAGACCCCTCTCGGCCCCAGCACCAGATGGTCATCCATTGTGGCTTTCAGGAGCCTAGGGGCCTCCTGCTAGTCCTCATCTCCAGCTCCACCCTTCGGTCCTTCTGTCCCCCACTCTGTTCAGGATGCTTTCTCTAGTGTTGTCCCTAGACTGACTTCTCCTTCTCCTCCTCCTCTCTTGCCTTCTCCCCTTCTCCTTCTCGTCATCTTCTACTTTTCCTTCTCTTCTCCTTCTCGCCTGCCTCCTTTTCTCCCCCTCCTCCTTCCCCTCCTCTTTCTCCTCCCCCTCCTCCTAGTCTTCCCCCTCCCCATTCTCCTTTTTCTAAAGAGTTTTATTTCTTTGTGAGAAAGAGACAGACAGGGGGGGGGGGGGGGGGAGGAAGGGAGTGTCAGGTCCTCCAGCCATTGCAAACGAACTCCAGATGCATGTGCTACCTGCATCTGGCTTACGTGGGTCCTGGGGAATCAAACCTGGGGTCCTTAGGCTTCACAGGCAAGTGCCTTACCCACTTAACCACATCTCTCTAGCCTTGACCTCTTCTTGAGCTCTTCTTAAGAGACACTGCTACAGAGGTGTCTTCTTCAAACACTGGCTGCCAAGCAGTCCCCACCCCAACCTGCTCCATTGCTGTTCTTGCTTTATTTTAGTCATAGAACACGTGATAGAATCACAGTCTCATTCATTCATGGTTATTGTCAGCAGATCCAGAAGAGCAAGAGCTTCCCTGTTGTTTCATCTCTATATCATGAAGTGGAGTGACTGGTTGTTATTGGGTATTCACAAAGTGCATGTGGAGAAAAATGAACCTGGAAACTGAACATGGAAAAGTTAGAAGTGTTAGGGCCCCGATGACTTCTCTGAGGTTGTGCCGAACCTCATTTGCTGTTTCTTTTCCAGTAACAGTTTATAGAGGGCCTGTCCGCATGGCTGGCATTCATTTCCTCTGTGATCTTCTGGTTGTCAGGAGTTTAGTCTCCTTTACGACCAGCTAACCCTCCACACTTTCTTGGTTCAGGTTTTACTCGTGGACACACACACACACACACACTTTAAAAAATCAACAGGGGCCGGACTTACATAGGACAAGCTAACTTCCATCTATAACATGATTTGTAGGCATTTCCAAATATTCTATGTAAAAGCACTGGACCATCAAGAGACATTTATGCTTCATCAGGACAAACTCTGCTAATCAGCTTCCCATACCGTGGGGAGCGCTTGGGGTGCACATCCACCATGGCCCATTGTAGCCACCCACGGCCTCCTCTCCTGACGGCGACATTTTACTGCTAGCCAGCAGCTAAGGCCCTGTTTGTTCAACTTCTCCAAGGAGGTGCCCTGCCAGCTGATGGTTAGCCAGGCATACCCTGTATCTGGTTCCAGATCCACTGCTTCCTGGGCCAGTCTGGATCTACATCCAGCCAAGTGTTTTCCCTCAATGTGTTTCCCTCACACACACACACACACACACACACACACACACACACACACACACATGCACATCAGGCATGGACATGGAATTTTCTTTCTCACTGACTTAGGAAAGGTGAGCTTCATCCACCAGGTCAGCACACCACAGCACTGGTTCTCTCCACATTCTCTGCCGTTTCTGGCGTTCACCTTGGCTTCCTATTCCTGCCTTTCCCTTTCTGACTGTCCTTTCTGCCCTAAGTGCTACTTTTCCCCTTTGTGGCTCTTCTCTTTCTGCTGGTGGCAGTTCATGTAGTTCAAACTTGAAATTGAGTCTCTTCCCCGAGTTCCACCAACACAAGCGTGTAAACACCCACTCACTCCTGGAAGTTTACGCAGAAGAGCTTATAGTTTTGAGAGGGGGTTGGAGGGGGCTTTTATTTTGACAGCCCACAACACCTTATTGGTATTCTGGCCTCCAGTATCTCTGGGATTTTTCACTGAGCCCTGAACCTCACCAGAAGCCCCCCAGCCTCACCCTGTTTACTGTTGCTTCTCTTTGTTTCCCTCTCTTCTCCTTCCATCTTCTTGAGTTCCCCCATGAATTCCAGTTTTTCTTATTAGTTTTGCAGAACCATTCAACATGTCCCTGTTTCTCTGCCCACACCTAGGTATGGGCTCAAAGTCATCAAGGCATGCAGCAAATCCAAAGCGTTTCCATTCCTCAGAAACATTTTCCTTAGAAGGCTATTGTGGTTTACTCAGAATTCCCTTCTTCTTTGCAAGGAAAGGCCTGTGGGATCCTGAAGCACTGTGTGTCACCCACAGGGGATCCCCAAAACACTGAAGTTGGGATTAGCTTTTCAGGGGACTGTTCCTGATCTTCTTCTGAGATGCTAAAAAGCTTGGGTGGGGGTGAGCTGCTGAAATCCAACCCACCACAGTTTATAGGGAGCTTAGCTTAACTCTGTAGAGCAGCCCAAAACCCCTGAGTCCTGTTTGCCCTTTTGCTGGGGATATCTTTCCATCATGGATGAACTAAAATTTTTCATGAGCTTTTCTCAGCATGGAACTTAATGAAGAAGAAAGGAAAGAAATCACCTTCTTATCTTTTTTTTTTTCCCCATGAGTGTGCATGTGTGTGGTATATGCATGTGCAGGCATGTGAGTATGTATAGATATGTCTGTGTGCTGTAGAGAAAAAAAATATATTGGGCATCCCTTCTCCATTGCTTATCCCCTTGTTTCCTTGAGATGAAATTCCTTACTGATTCTGGAACTTTCTGTTATTACCCCAGCGCCTTGCCTGTCTGTGCTATGGATAGGACTGGAGACTCAGACCCAGGTGGGCTCAGGCCCCCTTAGCCTTTCATGCTTCAGCGGGAAACATTCACCCTCTAAGGTATCTTTTCATCCCTACCTCTCTACCTTTAAAAAAATTTTTATTTGTTTATTTTTATTTATTGATTTGAGAGCGACAGACACAGAAAGAGGCAGGGAGAAAGAGAGAGAGAATGGGTGCACCAGGTCTTCCAGCCACTGCAAATGAACTCCAGAGGCGTGCGCCCCCTTGTGCATCTGGCTAACATGGGTCCTGGGGAATCGAGCCTCGAACCGGGGTCCTTAGGCTTCACAGGCAAGCGCTTAACTGCTAAGCCATCTCTCCAGTGCCTCTCTACCTTTTATATTGGCAAAGGTCGAGCAAAGATTGATCTGGGCTGGGGATGATTTTGGAACAATCAGTACTGTGGAGGGAGCCCAGCAGTGGGAAGGAAATCAGAGCCTTGGGATGTGTGAGCTGAAAGGTGGAGGATAGAAGGATGAGTAGGCCCTTAAACCTGGAGCAGTAAAGCCACATATTTGCCCAAGGTCACTTGCTTAAGGGTGCTTTCGTTAGGGTCCATTGTTAGTCTGATGAATGCACTGGGGGCTCTCTTGGTCTGCCTGGCTTCATGAATGGGTCCATCCAAAGGATGTCAGGATTGTTCTAGAAAGCCCTCAGCACTTCGAATCAAGGGAAAATGAGCCAATTGCTCCTTCTTTTTTGCTCTTGAACTTTAAAAAATTTGACTGCGGTTTAGTGTCTGGAGTGGTGTGTGCGTTTGCTTGAGGGGGTGGAAGGTGACAAGGAGGATTCGGAAGGTGGTGATTAGGTTCTGAGATGTCTGGGGGTGGAGGAAGAGCAAGGGAAGGAGGCAGGCTCCTCTGCAGAGGTGGAATAAAGAAATGTAAGTGGTTCAAATTGATGTGAGCTCTGGCCCTCCTAGACAGCAGTGAAAATAGTATGCAGTTAAGGTTTCTTGGCAGAGTGACTGCTCTGTATGCTGGAATCAGAGGGGAGAAATTGTTGCACAGGATAGTTTGTGACAGAGGAGCTGTGGTAGCTAATTTAATTCAGTTCAACAAGGAATCAAGCAGCCAATATGTGCCCTGTCACAGAGTCAGATGCATTTTGGGGAACAGAAGAAAGGCTTGCCAGTTTTGCTGTCCCCACACCCTGACAAGCAAACCAAGGCCCATTTACATGGACCAGATGTAAGATGGAATTGAATAACTTCAGTGCCCCTAAGTCATGACACTGACAATATGTGTTCTGGAAAGTTCTACTGAAAGAGGCCAGGGAAGGATTGTGAGGAGATGCACCTGGGCTGGAATGAATACTCTGTCTGCTGTGTGTCTTCCTCAGAGCCATCCTTGCCCCAAGCAGATACTTGACGGACATGTCCTCAGTGATGGAGGAAGATGGTGGGTGGGCAAGAATAAAGGATCAGGTACGGGGGTACTTGGAGGTTTGCAGCACCATGATCAAGGCAGTGTACCTGGCTAGCTTGCTCGGAGGGCCAAGGGCTTAGAATGGTTCGGCATGCAGAGCTTGGACTTTGTCCATGGGCAAAGAGAACCACAGGCCTGGGCTGTGGAAGCACACTGGCCTATAGGTTAGGGGAGGCGGGGGTTAAGCTCCCTTCTTCTCTGATGCAGTCTTAGCAGAGCAATTTTATTCTTTTAGCTTCTTAACAAGCTGGATGCATGGGTGTACTGTGAGTTCAAGTCTTTCAGGTCCACGTTTGGTAGGAAAGGAGGACAGGGGTGGTGTGCAGAGTGGGAACTTGGTGGCAGAGAAAACTTTTACTTCTGGGAATGTAGGGCTGAAGACCTGGTGGAAAAGGCAATCACAGAGCAAGGACTCTAAGACTTGAAAGTGACTCTTGGATCTGTTTTGGCACTTAACTTTGGAGTTAGCACCACTGGTTTTAAAAGAAACCTTTTGGGTGGTGACTGTGATTGGCTCTTCAGTATTTCCCCAATGCCCATGTGTTTAAAGTCATGGCTCTGAGCAGGAGATACTATTGGCAGGTGGTGGAATCCTTCAGAGGTGGAGCCAAGGGGAGGCTTTAAGTCATGAGGGAGGGGGATGCCTGGAGCAGAACTCGATTTCTGGTTTGTTCTCTGGTATTGTCTGAGGGGAGAGCTTGGTTCCCACCATGATGAGCTTCTGCCCGAGGCCTAAAAGCAATGGGTCTGTTGAATTGTGGTCTGAAAACTCCAGACCTGTAAGTCAAAAATAAGCCCTTCTCTGTGTAAGTTGATTGTTTCTGGTATTTCTTACAGTGATGGAGTTCTGACCAAGATAGTGGCGTTTGGGGTTTGACTGTCAGATGGATTCAGCAACTAGAAATGTGTTAGAGGTTGGTTGGGCAAGACAGGGCAAACTGGGTCCCTAGAATGAAAAGGGATGGTGTTGGCTCTAATGGGAGCCAGCTGTGTGGCCCCAGGCATGTGACTCGAGTAGGGTGACCAAGCCTTCAAATTTGCATGGGGCTTTCCCAGTTTTAGCACCAAAAGTCCCATGTCCTAGGAAATTCCCCAGTCCTAGGAAAACTGGGACACCTTGCCTGGGACTGCCCTGGCGTGTCCTGGGAGCTCCTTCATGGGAGGACAAACAGGGACAGTTGGTAACCTTCTTGACCAACTTTGACCTTGGTTTCCTCATCTGAAAAGGAGAGATGATAGCAATATGGTCCCAGAGGGTTGTATGGATTGAATGAAATAATATGTGTAAAGAAAGTCTTCAGCATACTGATTAGCATGGGGAAGGTTTAAAACCAACAGTCGCTGAAAAGTTACGTTAGATGGATCCCGCAATGAGCCAGTTGGCTGCAGAGGGGAAGGGCAGAACAATCTAATGTCCCCAGGACCCAGCAGTCAGTAGATCTGTGTACAGAACTTGTGGACTAGAATTCTACCTCTATGTTTAAAAGATGGCTTGCCAAGAAAATTAGTAAAGTCAACATGCCATTGTTCGCCATCAGAGGAGACAAGCTGTAGCACCATTTGCATTTAATCATGTGCCAACATAAGAGAATGTATCTTTACCAGCTTTCCATGCTTTTGTAAGTCATGTCTCTGCTCTCTGCCTCCTCAGACACTATGGCCATGTGCGCACTAGCAAAGTAGAGTCACAATCGGATTTCCTCATTCATTCACTTGTTGATTGAAGCTTATATTATTTACTTTTTAAGATAAGAATTAACAGATACTAATTATTTTTTTGTGGGTTAGACACAGTGCTAGTCTCTATAGAGGCTGTGAAGAAATACATAGTAGTCCACATTCTTAACTTTTTATTTTTAAATTTTATTTGTTGAGAAAGAGAGAGGGAGAGGGAGGGAGAGAAAGAGAGAGAGAGAGAGAGAGAGAGAGAGAGAGGGAGGATGGGCATGCCAGGGCCTCCAGCTGCTGCAAACAAACTCCAGATATATTACATGCACCACCTTGTGCATCTGGCTTACGTGGGTCCTGGGGAATTGAACCTGGGTCCTTTGGCTTTGCAGGCAAGTGCCTTAACTGCTAAGCCATCTCTCCAGCCCAGTCCACATTCTTAGAAATGTTACAACATGGGCTAGACAGATGGCTTAGTGGCTAAGACACTTGCCTGCAAAGCCTAAGAACCCAGGTTCAATTCCCCAGGACCCACTTATGCCAGATGCCCTGGTATGCCCGTTCTCACTCACTCAGTCTGTCTGTCTCTCAAATAAATAAACAAAATATTTTAAAAAAGAAATGTTATAACACAATGATGTCCTCATTACACTTACTTTACTTATTTAAACATGAACCATCACTCTCCCTACCCCACCAAGAGCAGAGCCTTTCAGTAGCTACACATAAAAGTTAATCTACTTTCCAAGTTCTAGAAGTCAGAAGCAGGGAAATCACAAAGTGCCCATCAGAGCATATTGAAAAGATAGGTTGGGAACAAGAAAGTAGACTAGCCGGGTGTTGTGATGCACACCTTTAATCCCAGCACTTGGGAGCAGGCTGAGGAAGGAGGATTGCTGTGAGTTCAAGGCCAGCCTGAGACTATGTAGTGAAGTCCAGGCTAGAGTGACACCCTTCCTTGGAAAAAGAAAAGGAAAAGAAAGAAAAGAAAGGTAGACTAGGAAAGAAGAGTGAGACGGAGAACAATGAGGAAAAGGGGAGAAACAGAAGCAAAAGCTGAGAAGAGGGAAGCAGCGAGGAGGGGAGAGGGAGGAGGGGACCAGAGAGGGGGAAGGGAACAGGGAGGAGGGGAGCAGAGGGAAGAGGAGCAGGCAATGACGGAAGAGGCCAGAAGAAGACGGGCGGGGGAAGAGGAGCTCAAGGAAGGGAGTCGGGAAGGAAGGGCTGAATGAAGGGCTCTGAGAGGCACAGCAATTGAAAAAGCAGAGCTGACAGAGGACACAAGGAACTGGGGAGCTGTGCACAGGTGCAGGTGGGGAAGGAAGAAGAACTTGAGGGAGGGCAATTGAGCTCCGGAGGAAGCTCCAGGCCCCTGTCTTCTTCAAGGTAGACATTGTACATGAGGGCCTTTGCTTGATCACAATGCTTTTGCCTTCATCACAGCTGAGAGGAAATGGGGTGATGACGCACGGGACTCCTGGGAAAGATGGTGGGAATCAACTTTGTTTCTCCCTCCATTCTGCCTGTGGTTTTCTCTCCTGCTGCAGGTGATGGTCCCCTGACCCTTCCTCACACCAAAGGTGCCTGTGGAGGGCTGCTGTCCTGCGGCCCGCGGGGACATGGGGTCTCACTGGCAGTGGCCTCCTCCCCCAGGAGCTGGCTGCTCCCCTGAGCTTCGGCCACGGCTTCCCCAGATGGCTTCCTCCTCAGAGCCTCTCTGCCGCAGCCTGGCTGCCACCCTTCCTCTTCCTTCACCTGAGGCACCGACCCACACAGGGCCAGAGGGAGCGCTTATTTCCTCCCTGTTTCTTTCCTTTTCTTCTAGCCCCACTCCCCCTTTCCATTTTCCTGGTTTGAAAAATCGCTGAGTCTTTCATAAAGTAAGAGACTCGGGAGAGAAGTGCCTGACACACCCCAGGACTCAGAGTCCAAGAGAGAAGAGTTGTGTGTAAATAATCAGTTCACTATGCTTTGGAGAATGACCATGCTGGAAGGGCCTTCAGAGGGCAGCATTTTTAGCCAAGAACTGGAATCAGAAGGTGGAAAAATTCCACGATTTGAGCCAAGTGGTCAGATCTGGCTGCCTCTGTGAGCTGAGGCCTCAGGCCAGGCCTAGCTAGCTAGCCCCTGAATGGATGCCATGGAAGCTCCTCTCCCCAGCCCTAGCCTGAGCCATTTCTTCCTATCAATCTTGTCTGTTGCTTTAACAGAATACCTGAAACTGGATAATGTATAAAGAAAAGAGATTTATTTTGATTCCCAGTTCTGGAAGCCCACTGGTTCCATTGGCTTCTGGTGATGGTCTTATGGCAGGAGGAAGGCAATTAGCTTGACTCTGAAGTGATCACATGGTGAGAGAAGAAACCAGAGAGGCAGAGAAAGCAGAACACACTTTAACTCCACTCTTACAGTGACTGTGCCATCTGTGCCAGCTACACTGATCTGGCTAAGGGAGGAGAGGCTCTATGACTCCAACCACATTTTTATTTATTTATTTATTTATTTTTGTTTTCTGAGGTAGGGTCTCATTCTAGCCCAGTCTTACCTGGAATTCACTATGTAGTCTCAGGGTGGCCTCGAACTCAGGGCAATTCTCCTACCTCTGCCTCCCGAGTGCTGGGATTAAAGTCATGCCCCACCACACCCGGCTCCATTTTTTTTTTTTTTTTTTTTGAGGTAGAGTCACACTCTAGCCTAGGCTGACCTGGAATTCACTCTGTAGCCCCAGGCTGACTTCAAACACAGAAATCCTCTTACCTCAGTCTTGTGAGTGCTAAGATTAAAAGTGTGTGCTACCATGCCCAGCCCTAATATTTTCTAAGATCCCAAACATCTCTCAATACCATTAAATTGTCAATTATAGTCTCAATATGGGCCTGCTTTAGTGGATATGTGTGTTTGCCTGAAGACCTGAGTTTGATTCCCAGCATCCACCTTAAAAGCTACATGTTGCTGCACAATCCTGTAACCTCAGCACTGGGGGAGGTAGAGACAGGAGGATGGCCTGGGTTTACTGGCCACCCAGTCAAGCTGAAAACCAGAAGCTCTAGATTCAGTGAGAGACCCTCTCTCAAGAAAGTAAGGTGGAAGGAGTCAGGAGTACACCTAATGTTCTCCTCTGTTCTGTACACATGTGCATGTGCGTCACACACATATGTACACATGTGTGTGCCTCACAGAGCAAGGCACATATGCCATATGTACTATACCATACATACTGCATGCATGTGCGTACACACACACACACACACACACACACACACACACACATACTCTGTAATCTCAGCATGAGTTCTGTGGAGACAAGCAATATTCAAGCCACAGTATGTAGGTACCTGTATAAAGAACAAGGCCACAGTAGACTTTAGGCAGGAAGAAAGTAAATCCAATTGAATATCAGTTTGGAAGCTTTTTTTTTTTTTAATAGCCAACTGATTGCAGGATGTTCAGCCATTAGGGCGAGTCAATTCTTAATGGACCACATGCAGGTCTCCACCTTTCTGACTCATTTGTGCTTTGCATCATTAGGCACTGCTCAACTACCTGGGCAGTCCAGGTTTTGAACCAGTTCATGCTGATGACATCCATACAGCATCTCCACAGTATTGGAGGTGGCTGGATATAGGTATATTCAATTATGAACAGTTTGTGAGTACTCTCCCTATGTAGTAACGCCCCAAAGACAGAAGCAACTCTGCCAGATAGATATGATTATCCCCTGTTTGTGGGTAAGGAAGAAGAGCAGCCCAAAGCCTTACAGTCAGTGGCGGATGCAGATTTCCTGACTCGAAGTATACACTAATCTGCAAACCCATTACCTGCCAATGACATAAGCATGACAATAATCCCCAGGCATCATGCTCAGCGCTCTAGTGTGTGTGATCTCAGTCACTTCTCCCCATAGGCACATGAACAGCTGATGTTACTACCCCCCTTTTACAGAGGAGAACACCAAGGCTTGGAGGGAACTTGGAGAAGGAATATAGATCAGGGAATCAAACCCAACTCGTCTGATCCCAGAGCTGGTGTTCTGTCCCTATGAACACTCTCCCAGCAGACCAGAGGTGGGGCAGCCAATCCAATTTAGCTTCCATTTTGAATTGCCTATTTGGTTTCTTTGATTTTTTTATTTAAAAGTTTTGACTCTCTGGGTACTCAAGGTCCCATAACCAAGTCTGCAGCAGATAAAGGACAACTTCCAGGACTCTTAGACTGGGCCTCCAAAGGAGACAGAGGCTTTGGAGAACGGAGGGGGAGCATGGTGGGGCTGAAAGGAGCAGGTGGGGCTCCCCCTTCTCATGTGGCCACAGTGGCCAGACTGAAAGACTCGATGCTTTGTGCACGTAGAGAGGAGGAAACCATCACTTCCTCCCAGCCACGTGAGCTAGCTAAAGCTTTCTTTTTTTATTACACACTAGCACGTATAGCACTTTCTTAATTGAATTTTTCATAATAATTGATTTGACCTGAATCACTTTGTTAGCTTTAGCAAAACAAATGCTGACAGGTTTTAATATTGGAACTAGAAATATGATTGCAACTAGCAGAGGAGTCATAAAGCAGGCTGAAGCCACACTCATGATAATGGACAGTCTGCTTGCTACCATCAAGTCCGGGTGATTTACATGCCAAGCCAATCAAAAGTAATGTGAGCCGTGAATCTCCTTCCACTCTTGACGCATCTTTCCTAGTTTACCAGCTGGTAAAGAGGGCAGGCTAGAGGCTTGGGGTGACCTTGGTGTGCTCTGTGTGTTACTCTGGTGTCACCTGGAGTCTTCAGGTGTATAGCTGCTCATAAATATCTGGGCTAGCCATTGTCCCCAGTGGGGCTGGGAGAAGTGTGACAGCTCACAAGGAAGGTATTTGCAATCTCGTTTTCTCACATGTTTCTTTCCAGGCATCTTCTCTGAAACAGTCCTGGCGCCGTGTGAAGGGGCTGAGCGGGCTGCGTCGCCCTTGAATGTGGCCTGCGGGGTTAGAGCCCTGCTCTGGTCCCCTCCCTCGATGTCCGCGGGCGCAGGTTCCACGTCTGTTCAGAGGCGTGCATGCACTTCCATACGCACCTGCGCAGGACCTCGTTCCCTGCCCAGGCAGCCTCGCCTCCGCCCGCTGGGACACCTCTGACTTCTGGAGGGTTTACCACACTGTCA
Source organism: Dipus sagitta (assembly GCA_036346955.1). NCBI lineage: Eukaryota > Metazoa > Chordata > Mammalia > Rodentia > Dipodidae > Dipus > Dipus sagitta. The sequence continues at coordinate 48,492,061 of CM070770.1, read as the reverse complement.
ACCTGCTCACGCCCACTTCTGAGGGGCAAGTTGGGAGGCTGCAATGCCAGAAATCTGTCGGTGAAGCTTGGACCTGTGGCCAAAAAAGGGTAGACATGCTTGTGAATCAAGTCTCTGTTCCCCCACCCCGCCATGCAGCCCTTGCAGTGTGGGGCAGAGCCAGGGGCAAAACGACATGGGTATTCTTCCTCATGTGTCCTGTTCACCAAGGAAATCTGGAAGGTTCTGAACTATAAATCAAATCTGCCTTTCAGGTTATTATGGTTCCCTTGCCAGGGCAGGAGGCTAGAACATATTCTTTAGGGGTTCAGAAGCTTGACTACTACCATTTTACACGTAGGCATACGCTGTGAGGACTCCATTCTTGTACTCTTGCCCAGCCCATGGCAGCGTGAAGAGAGGCTGAGGGACTGTCCTCGATGGTATAAACAGGCAGAGCCACCATGGAGAGAATGTCGTCGTCATTACCCGTTCCCAAGGTAACGGCTTCATAGAAAGATCTTGCCACAGAGGCATGGAGCAGGGGAGCTCAGTGTCTCCACTTGGATTTTTATCAAGTGATCAGTGCTTTGGTATAGTTCCTTTCAGGATCTCAGCTTCCCAAGCTGCAAGAGAGGGAAGGGGTGAAAGCTTTCTTTGTGCTAGTGTGAGTCCTGGGGTTTGGATCTGCAGACCCCACATTAGAGCCAAATGCTATATATAGCATAATCCCTATGTGCCTATGGGGAGACCTTGTCTCAAAATGAGGTAGAAGGTGAGGACTGCTACCCAAAGTTGTTCTCTGACTTGCACACGTATTCATAGTGTTTATGTAGCCATGGTATGCTTGTGTCTGCACTCACATACACGAACACACACACACACACACACAAGCACACACTCAGAAAGAGGGGAGGAATAGATGAGTATTTCCGAAGCACGTGACTAGACCACTTGCCCTGTAAGAGGACCTGTAAAAAAGGGTTTCATGGTCAATTAAATTTATAAAACAAATGATTTCGCTCTTGAGAGTCACAATTTATATTTGTATAATAAAGCCTCTTAGAAGTCGTAGGGTTAAAAAATTTTCATTTTAATTAGCCTCGTTCCATATGCCAAAGATTTATTGAGTGCTTACTATGTGTTTGGGATTATGCTACATACCTTCCATACACATTTTACTTAATTTAACGTACAGTTATTACTAGTATTTCATTTTACAAAACTGAAGCCAGGACTTGGAGAGGCCAGTTCTCCTGTCTCTGCCTCCTTTTCCCGCTATGTTTACAAACCTCCATTGCTGAACGAACATGCTTTCTGGACCTTAAGTGAGAAGGTGAGACCTTTTCTCTCCCTGTTCTTCATCTCCCTCCTCCCGGCAACTGCAGACATTTATAGCTTGCCTTACCTGTTGATTTTCCTCAAACACTAATAAAAATTGTCATTGGGCTTATATGCAAAAAAAAAAAAGGAATGAAGAATGGCTACATGCTACTATGTAGATGAGCCTGGAAGACATAATGCCAAGTGAAAGAAGCTTGGCACAAATGATCACATATTAGGTAATTTTTAGTTATATGAGCAGTCCAGAATAAATAAATATGGAGACAAAACATAGATTAGTAGCAGATTAGGAATAACAGTCATGGGGGGATTGTTGAGGACCCTCACTAATGGGTGTGGGATCATTCTGTGGTGATATAAATTCAGGGATTGTTTGTGCTGATCATTCTACAACTCTGTGAATACAAATAAACTATTGTGGGGTTTTATTTTTTACACTTTAAATGGTGAACTGCATGGCAGATGAACTTCATATCCATAAAGCTGTTACCCATCATGCTCCAAACTTACTATAGCAGTTAAAACATTTTTCTTCTTTAAAAACCAGAGACTGTGTGGGGAAGATGGCTCAGCAGTTAAAAACCAGAGTTCTCATCAATTATGCTAATGCCACAGCCTTTCTTGTTTCACCTTCCCATAGGGTCTCTGCTCACACTGAAGCTAGAGAGCAGAGAGGCCCAAAGTAAGTATATTTATTCAGACCCAATCACTGAGCCACTTCCTGATCCTGCTTTTATTTCATCCACCCAGTGCATACCCTCTGGTCTCTCCATGTGCTGCGCCGTGATAGGTTGGGGGACATAGTAAGGGAGACGAGATCTCTGTGGAAGAGATGTATGGTGTCTTGTACTGCTGCAGTGTGAAAATGCTGAGCTAAGGAGCCTTGTGCCTTCAGAAGCAATGCCTCAGCTGATTGCTGAAGGTGACATAAGTGAAGGTCAGCTGGGCAGAGCCCAGGAATGGAAAGGCCTGAAGGCCATGTTAAAGAAAATGTGCTCAATCTAATGGTTATGGAGAGGCACTGAAGAGTTTCAGGTAGAGGAACAGCAATTCAAGAACACATCAAAAGCATCGTCCACCCCATCCCAGAGATGCATATGAAAATTGATAAATGTATTTCACCACATAAATAAACACAAGGATCACATGATCATTTCAATAGATGCAGAAAAGGCTGTTGACAAAATATAACAGAGAGATTAAAGATTGGTGGGGGGAACTATATCCCAACATAATAAAGGATGTTTATGATGCACCTAAGGCCCAGATCATACCAAATGGGAAAAACCAGAAGCATTTCCATTAAGATCGGAACAAGACAAAGTTGCCCATTCTCATCACTGCTTTTCAACATAGTACTTGAAATCTTAGCTCAAGCAACAAGACAAGAGAAACGAATCAAAGGGATATAAATTACTAAGGAAGAACTCAAACTAGCCCTATTTTCAGATAACATGATCTTATATATGTGACGCAAAAGGCTCCACCCAAAAACTTCTAAAGGTGATAAATTCTTTTGGTAAAGTGGCAGGGTACAAGATCAATATGCAAAAATTAGTAGCCTTTCTTTTTTAAAATATATGTAATTAATTTATTTATTTGAGAAAGAGAGAGAAAGGGGGAGGGAGGAAGAGAGAAAGAGAGAGAGAGAGAGAAAGAGAGAGAGGGAGAGAGAAAGAGAATGGGCATATCAGGGCCACTAGCCACTGCAAACAAACTACAGATACATGTGCCCCCCCCCCCCATGCATCTGGCTTACATGGGTCCTGGGGAATCAAACCAGGGTCCTTTGGCTTTGCAGGCAAATGCCTTAACCACTAAGCCATCTCTCTAGCCCATTAGTAGCCTTTCTATAAGCCAAAGATAAACATATGGAGAAAGAGATAAGTGGTGCTATCTCATTTTCAATAGCAATAAACTATGAATTGAAACATGAATACCATTTTATCTTCTCCAAAGCTTCATTTAAATTATTTTTGTTTTTAACATATTTCATCATTATTATTTTAATGGCGATATATTTAATTAACTTGTCAGTTTCATTACATTTTATCTTTGTTGTTGGACAAGGTGGTATTTACTGGTTTTTGTCCCCAAACCCTTTTATTTCAGTCTACACAGTGATGAACAGCTTTCTTTGCTCATGTACACACCACAGTACATGCTATGCTTGGGTTATGATTCCCGGAGTGACTATCAGAGGACTGGAAACCTTTGAGCCTTAACGTGTGTCACACCGTGCTTCCCAAACAGGCCATGCTAATCAATATTCTCTCTGCCAGCACTACACAATGTTTACTATTGTAATAAATGTCTTTTCCTGTTTTTGGTAAAAGGACCTTTTTATAGACACATTTGTCTAATTTCATCCGATAATCTGCCTATGGGATGAGAAATAAATCATATTTTCACTATGTCCAAAAGTAAGAAAGCCACTTAGAAATTGAAGAGACCTTTGGAGCTGGAAGGTATGAGTTCAAGTAAAAGCAAGCTTAGATCACTAGTGTTGTTGATACAGTGCAACTGAGCAGTCATACCCTGTAATTTTATGTCAGAATTAAAAATTTACCATAAGAGCCACAAGTGGTTCCCCCCACACACTTTGGAGCATGTTGGCCCTATATTCAGTATGAATATAGTATGAATTCAGTATGAAAGGCGTTGGCCTTTGGTATAGTAAAAATCTGAATAGAGTGTGGCATTAATGCTCTTCCCTAAAATACTGTCAAAATAAATATGACATTTAAACATCCTTCCCAGTGTTGCACATAAAAAAGAATTACCTCTCATTCTGTGGAGCCTACCAGTAATCATATATGTTTATAACAGCAGTGCAGTTTTACTTTAGCTGGATTTGTGTTTATCGTTAGCAGCAAGTTGATACCATGGAAGGACGCTGCCTTGTCCATTGTTAGACATATAGGATGAGATATGATTATATGGTATGTTGGCTGCAAAATGATTAATTTAAGCCTTGAATGTTGAAATCCATCAATTCCTTTTTGAGGCTTTGCTGCTGGAATATTGAGGCCTGGGAGACTTTAAAGGAGTCGAAAGTATATGCACAGACAGGAGAACCCAGAGATTAGCTGGCACTTGGTCCCTAAATGTTTCACTGATTTTCTGTAAGGCTTTGGATAAATAGTACTTCAGGCTTTCTGATGATTTATACATTGATGTACTGCTGGGAAAGAAAGAAGAGAAGGTATAGTATGTGTATAGAAAGGGTTGTTCACTCTTTCTCTAGACTAAACTATTGGCTAAAGTATATCCCTACGCCCAGGGCCACCAATGCTGGGTGAGCTGGGTCAGGAAGTAGAGGAATCTAACAGAGGCAATGGGTGATGAGAGGGCATGGGGAGCAGTAGGGGAACCTAGTGTGTGAACATCAGGCCACGGAGTCCTGACAAGGCTCCTCTTCCCTGTTCCTGAGACTTGAATCTATTCTGGGGACTTGAATGTTTCGAATGCCTTCTCTGATTTTTAGGGGCATGTCCTTAGTTGTCAAGCAAATTTGTTGGTGTCCTAGTTTCTGGGCTTGAGATTTTGGTGTTTCTGTGGTTTCTTTCTGAGGAAGTTCTAGCTCTATATTTGTTTCCACATTGAAGTTTTATGGCCTTCAAGGAACCAACTCCTAGGATCTCATCACAAACAACTGTCTGTTGCGTGAGGGGAAGGCTCTGTCTCCCCATGCTGTTTAGGTCCTACTCCTGAAGTAATGGTCATGATGACATACGTTACCATGCATTGGCAAGAGGAAACTGTTTTATCAAACATAGGAGCCAAAAGACAGCATTCCTATTTGAATCAGGGTTCTGTACAAGGATATGGTTATCTAAATGAAAACTGGAGACAATTAGGACACACTAAGGTGGTCCTGTTAAATAAACTAGGTATTATTAGGTTGTCCAAAGGCAGGAAGTTGAACTGAGGCAAAGTGATAGGCCTTCTTCATTACAGGTCCATGTTCTCTGAGTTGTTAAAAACAAGTTTTGGTTGATTCTTAGTGAGACACTTTATGAGACAACCTTCAAGTAGTGCCTCCCCACTGACAGGGTACAGAAGATACGGTATCTTGTGAGCATCCACTACCTTTCAAACATCATGTTTGGCACATATGTCAAGATGCTTTACCTTGAAGGGCATATTAGTTACCTTTATTGTTGCTGTGACAACATGCCTGACTAGAAACTACTTGTAATCCCAGGAGATACAGTGCATTATGTTGTAGGAGGAGGCGTGGTGGCAGGAGTGGGGTGCAGCTGGTCACATTGAGCCCAGAGTCAGGAAGCACTGATGAATACTCTCCTGCTCAGCTTGCCTTCTCCTTTTCATTCCGTTCAGAAATCCAGCCCATGGAATAGTGCCGTCCACAGTGAGGATGGGTCTTTCCACCTCAGTATTCATCTCATCTAGAAACTCTCTCACGGACATGCCCAGAGATTAGTTTCCATAGAGTTTCTAAATTCCATCAAATTGATAATGAAGATGAACCATTACAGAGGCACACAGGCCTTATAAATATTATCATTTTCAGGAGTAAGTGAGCTGTTTGTGATACTAGCTGGTCACATAAGTACATGCTGAGCACTTGAAGATTACATAGTTGAGACCACATAATGAAAACCCTTCTTTCATAATTGATGGCATTAATTTCTTCATTACCAGTGTGATTTCTTTTTGCCAGTGACTAGATTTTATCTAAGTCTCAGAGTTGTTTTGGGAGGGGATGAATCTGGGGCTCATCACCCACCTTTGTCTTGGGAAGGTAAGAGTTGGAGAGGGGTGGGGAAGAGAAGAGGGGCCATTGTGCCTGAGTTAGATCGTTCTCTCAGAAGATGATCTAGATGTAGACTTAATCAGACATTTAGAATGCAGGCACAGAACCTTTTCTTGCTTTTTTACCCTCAGTTTTGATGAATCAGAGCACTAATACTGAGCGTGGTCTAAGGTGGAACTTATCCACATTCCATTTTGATCTTGTTCTAGGCTAAAGTGCTCAGCTCAGTGAGGAAGGACTACTTGCAAAGAGTCTGACTAGTTCTCATGACAGCCATTCCCCTGGTCCTGCAATAGAGAAGGAGTTTGTGCCACACGCTGAGCCTTATTGACAGACTTGGATCTCAGTACATTGCAGTATTTCTTGGCTGGAAAGGCACTAGATTCTTCCCATTATGACTACAGTCAAACAGTAGGAAGCTTTGGTAATGCCATTCATGTGGCTTGTCTTTTTGAAGGTGGTTTTGGAGGAATACCTAGGATTCACCAATGTTCTCTCTCATTTTTGCTTACTTGTATGTGCATGTGTGTACAGTCTATATGGCCTAGCAGTGTCTCATGTGCTCACCAATGGGGTGAGGAGCCTCACTTGTGGATGGGTGTACTTGCCCAATGGAATGTGGGTGTCCTGCTCCATGACTCTTCCACCTGTATGTTTTTGTTTGAGCTGGAGTCTCTTACTAATATCAGAGCTTGCTGTTTTCTCACAAGCCTAAGTATTTATGTGAGATCTGGAGATTTGAATTTGGGAAGTTTCAGGTTCTGTCAGGCCCTCATGCTTGTGTAGGAAGTGCACACAGCTGCTGAGCCATTTCCCCAGCACCCAGTGTCTCTCCATGAGGACTGGTGACATAGCTCAGTTGGCAGAGCATTGCCAATAAACAAGAGTCCTGCTGATTTATTGGGAGTAAGAGTAACACATTAAAGCCTCTTTGACACACTGCTATATAGAAAACATTCAAGACCTTTTGTTAATGCATGATCATTTTTATGAACTCCTAAAATGAGTTTGGCATTGAAGATACCTTCAAGACAATGACATGGCTCTTTACCTCAAGCCCACCAGCCCCAAGAAGATTAATAAGCAAACCCAAGACCGAAGAAATATAGTGGGATCAGAAAAGGGCTGCCTTTATGTGGAGGGACTGTATGGAAGAAATGAGAGTTGAACGGCTGCCTTGTGAGGAACCTGTTGGCATCACCAGGGACAAGACCCAGGACAGACACTCCATGTTCAGGAAGGTCAGCATAAAACAACACGCCTTTCTAGGTTCATGCAAATAGTACATGGTGGCTCTGATACAGGTTGAATGAGTGTCCTTTCAAATAAAGAAGAGGGGGAGATAAGAGGCGAAGAGATGGAGTTGGAGAGGGAAACAGGCTGAGTCACAACCCTCCTCCTTGTATACCATTGTCAGAAGCCTAAACTTTATCTTTTCATATGTAATGTGGGGAAATGTCCAAGTTGGCCAGCTTTCTGTCACAATGGATACTTGACATAAACAACTTTAAACGAGGCAAGATTTATTTTGGCTTATAGTTTCAGAGGTTTCAGTTCATGATTGCCTGGCCTTGATGCCTCGAGACCTATGGCAAGGAAGAACATCATGGCAGAAGGGTGTGGTAGAGCATAGATGCACATCTCACAGTATTCAGGAAGCAAAAATAAACAGAAAGTGAGGGGCCTTATTTCTGATATCTCTTTCATAGGCACTCCCCCAATGACTTAACTTACACTAGGCTCTTCTTCCTGAAGTTTCCATCAACTCTTCACCAGGCTTTTAGTATATACTCTCTAGGAGACATTTAAGATCAAACCAAATTTAAGATGTTATTAATAAGCCATATGGAAACCTACTTCTCTGCTAGCTAATAATATATGTGTTAAAAAGAGAGCATTTAGGCAGAAGTAGCTTGTGGAGGCGGATGATATGGTACCCAGAAGCCATAGATTGTCAGAAAAAGTTCAGTGGCAGGGGTGGGATACTTTCCTGCTAGTTATTGACCAGGGAAGTCTATGATGCCCCCAAACTCTATAGGTTATTGCCAAGACTCTTGTTTACCAAACAGAAGTAGATCATAAGACCCTACAATCATGGACTGCAGATCACTGAGAAATCAAGCAGGAGCCTTCCTCCATGTTGACTAGCTGTCAGAATGATAGAAAGACCTGTGCAGTCTGTTGTGTGAGAAAAGTCATCCATGGTGTTAACCAGCTGTAGACCCTGCAAGCTTTAAAGCTAGCCAGCCAGGGCAAATATACCAAATGGTGAAATGGTGGTATGTCTGTTAGGGTAACTAACTGCTCTCTGATTGGACTTGAGACTCACTCCATGTTAGGGAATTTCTGCCTGGTACTGAAAGTCTAATGAATAGCCTGTGGCTTGGATGTGCATAAAACCCTGTGTGTGTGTGTGTGTGTGTGTGTGTGTGTGTGTGTGTGTGTAGTGGGGAACTACTACTGATGTCTGGCTAAATCCTTATGTTTATGCCCATATATTAATGCTACTCTCACTTTTGGTTAGAGAAGCTTCTCTTCCGATGGTGGTGACCACTGATGGGAGTGACTCAAAACTCATCAAAGTGCCAAAGAAGTGTCAGTGGAGTGTTCAGCACTAAGTAGACATCTCTGTCACACCCTCCAAGGCTCAGGAACCATTGGGGAAGAGGTGCTGGAAAGAATGTAAGAGCCAAAGGGGAGGAGTGCTTGCAATGCTATCTTCCAGACAGAACGTGGCCTTAATATTCATGACCTCACAGTAGCTGATGCTGCCTACATAAGACCTGCATAATAGGAGGAAAAAATGATAAGATCAAAATAGAAGAGAGATTAGTTAGAAAGAAGATAGGCTTCAGAGGAAGGGGGATGTATGAGGGAAAAAAGAGAGAGTGGTGGGAGATTATGATCATGATATATTGTCTATATTTATCAAAGTTGTTATTAAAGTTTTAAAAAATCCAAACTGTAATAGAATCCAAAGATCTTAAGAATGAGGACAACTTTCACTTAGTAATTCATCAAATATTACTATGTACCTGCTATGTGTATTGGGTGGTTTTAGGTGCTAAAGTCATAGCAATGGACAAGACTGTTGGTTCACATCAGTCATGATTAGATATCTATTTTAGAATGAAGTTCTGGGCTGGAGAGATGGCTTAGCAGTTAAGGCATTTGCCTGCAAAGCCAAAGGACCCAGTGTTGATTCCCCGGGAACCACATAAGCCATATGCACAAGGTGGCACATGTGTCTGGAGTTCGTTTACAGCGGATAAAGGCCCGGCACACTCATTCTCTCTCTCTCTGCCTCTTTCTCAAATAAGTAAAATAAATATTTAAAGATATTGAAAATGAATCTGAAAATTAAAACAAATTAAAATAGAAGGAAGTTCTATGGCAGAAATGTGTGGGCTAGATTGGACCCAAGGCTAGGTGAGAAGCAAGAATCCTAGACTCTTACCTACTTCTGTTGGGACCATCTGAGATGTGTCCATCATCATTTCTAGTGGTTTCCAGAGCAGTAGCTTATTCATGATTCTTGGGGAAAAAAGTCTGAAACTCCATAGCTTTTCTAAGAACTAATAAAAAGTCTGATGGATTAGCAAGTGAAGACTTTTCTAGACATAAAAGGCATTTATGTTAGGTCATTTATAAAGCATATGAAAGAGAGAGGAAGTTGTGCAAGGAGTTTGGGAATTAGTTCTAGGAAATATCTGGGGGGGGGCAGGAAAAAGATAGGGAAAGGTATGTGTTATTTAGCACATTCACATATATAGCACATACCAACCACTGCTGTGGGCATTGGAGTCTGACCTCACTGGGGACTTGTGGGACCAGTGTAGAGTGTACCTTAGGCTACCTTATCTGAGAGGTTAGGAAGCTGGGTTACCATTGTTTTATCAGGTCCACTCTGAGAGTATCAACTTCCAATTTGCTTTGTGCCCAGAGTCACTGTACTCTCTTTTTTTCTTCTTCTCAAACCCTTATTTAAAATTACATTAAAATAGGTAACAAATAGGTAAGTTTTTATATATCTTTTTAAATTAAGAACTTCGAGATATGAACATATTGCAAACTGGTCACATTCTCATCAGGTAAAAGCAGGACGTACTACCATTTGCAGAGAAGAGCTGGGCACTGGAAGCCAGACACACAGAAAGAAACTTAGGAAAATGACAGAAACTTAAGAAAAAAAGACATCTTTAAAAATATATTAGGCAAAAACCAATAGTCAAATATTTGTAAAAAGAAAACCTTTAAAACAAATCTCTTCAATGTTGTGCTACTATAAGGCAAATATTCTTAACTCGATTTTTATTAAACTCAAAAAGCAACTTTTTACTGCAGAGGAGCATTCTCCTCTAGATCAGACAAGATTTTCTCTCTTCCCCTGGAGACAAGAACAGAATGCAATTAGTGTTCATTCAGGGATTATTTCAATTTCTTAGACTATATCATTTTAGCAACCTTTTTGCTACATACACCCCCAAAATGAGGGTTAGAATAAATTGGAAAACAAGAACTATTAAAAAGCTTGGGTCCTGGACAACATGTCTATTCAGAAGTTTGATAGGTGAAGACCCCAATGAAACTGGTAGTCGATTTCAATTATGTGTGGTTCCTCATTGTTAGGGATAATCAGAACTTTTTTAAAAAAATGTACAAGACTGGCAATACATCTACTTAAAAACAGTATGGTTGAACTCACTTAATGTCCAGGTAAAGTTCAACACTGAAAATTCCAGGGAATTTAAACAAGGGAATGCCCAATTACCTTTTTGCAGCTGGTGTCATATTAGATCTATTATTCTTTACTGATTTGAACACACTTTTGAAGAAACTGCGTATACTGCCACTAACACTAATAATATATCCCTTTAGCTGTGCAGTGGTCTAGCAAAACACATTTTTGCCTAGAAATGAAATCTGAACTTTCATAGAAAAGTGAAACCTTAGCATGCATGCTCTGAGGTGATTAGAACCGCTGCTTGACAATGCCCCTTCTGTGAATGACACATGTGCACACACTGTAGTGCTAAGGATGAGCTGTGCTTTGCTTTACTCTGTAGTTATTTTCTGTACCAATTTTGTCACACAATGAATGTTGAGCCCAACATTAATTTTAACTCAGAAAAGAAATTAGGAATTGCAGCGGTCTTCTTTAAGTGAGAGAGGCAGAAACTTTCTAGTAATAGCTTGTGAAGAAACCGAAAGTGACATGGGTAGGTATACATTGTCCATCACCTTCACTGCCTGCATACAGATTTGTAAGTTAATCATTCTTGAGGGATTTTCTGTTTTTCATCTATTGGCACTGGACTCTATTTGCTGCAATGTCAAGCACATTTATGTCAGAAACCCAGACACATTTGCGTCTTTCCACAATGTCAGGATTTATTGAATGACCAATAAATTTGCAAACTGTTTTGGTTTTCTTGGCTACAATTAGCCAAGTTGTTCTGATTTTGCCTGATGGTCAGCTATTGGAAATTACAGATTATTTTATTCCAACCTAATATTGACTCTCTCAGGTCATTCATCATGCTTCACACGATAATATATATATATATATATATATATATGTCACAGAATGGCTCAGAAAGGGTTAGAGAGGCTGCTGAGTTCAGAGGGGCTTCAGAGTTCAAAGAGTCTGTCCCAAATTTGGAGGCAGAGAATCGATACAGACCAAGGAAAAGGCTGCAGGGGACCAGAGAAGTTTTAGGAACAGATGGTATAGAATTGTCCAGGTGTGGGCGTGGGTGACAAGCCATTCAGAGGCCAGGTTTAAGGAGGTTGAATGTCACAGACAGGAGAAACTGCACTCAACGTGCAGCCAGGACAGAGGTAGGAATCCTTCACTGTAGCAGTTTTCTTAGACAAGGCTCATGATGATTGACTAGGTGACTTCAGCATGCCTTCCACTCTTCTGTCTTGAGGTGTTCCATTTGTGACAGCCTCAGGTGAGGGGGTTTCATCTGGTGTGGTTGGTTGATAAGCTCACATGTCTGGTTTTTGGTATGATTTGGTATATTTTCAGCTGTCAGTATTTATTAGCATGAATAAATTATTTATCACTTTGTGCCTCCTGGTGTGCTGGCAGATGGTAGGTGCTTACTTGTGTAAACAAGATGTGTAGTCATTTTTTTCTTGGCACTTATGCTTAAAATGGAGTAACTCAGGTTAAGGGTGTTACTTTATAAAATTGAGTCATTTTAGGCTGGGTACAGCCTGAAAGCTGATATTCCACACATTAACCCAGAGAGTCCAGCCTGTATATGTGTGTGTGTGTGTATTAATAACAAAAATCTTAAGGATTTAGTCAGGTCAGTTGGTCTCACCTGTATCACCTGCGGTTAATTGAGTCCTCTCCTTCAGGGTTAGTCACCAATGTCAGATCTTTCTTGGTTGTCACAGTGTGAGGGGGAGGGGCTACAGGTGTCCAGGGGCAGTGACCCTGTTCTCACTTGAAATATATAGTCCAAAATGTCAGGAGTGCTGGGATTGAGAGACTGTATTGTACAAGTAAGAGCTCCAAGGTTCAGAGAAGTTGCATCACTTCCTTAAGTTTATAAACCCAGAGCATGGCCAGGACTTGCTTCCAAAGGCTGTGCTTTTTTGATTCACATTGCCCTCCCTTCCAGAGACCAAGACAGAACCTGAATCCCAGAGACTTGCTGAGAAACAAGATAATTCAAAACAAACAAACAAAGAAGCAAGCCAGCAACTCCCACCCCCAGACCAGTACTGGCTATACTTCTTGTCCCAGAACTTCAAAGGAGCCTGGAGCCAGCTGCAGCCAGTCAGAGGTGGGGGGAGGCGGGGCGTGAGCACCTTTCCCATCTTCCCCTGGCCGGACTCTCTCCCGGGCAAGTTGGGACAGGCTCCCTGGGCACCAGTCCCAGATTTGCATACCAAGACTGGCGAGGTGCCCTTAGCTGGAAGCCCTGACTCCTTCCCAAAGCACAAGGACACCCTTCTGCTGCCAAAGCTGGCTGGTGGTTCTTTCTGGAATGGCAGCTCTCCCCAAGTCCCCCGCCCCCTCCCTCAGGCTGGGGAGGGTGCTCTGGCAAGCATATGGAGTGAGGAGTTACAGGTGGTGCAGACACGGTTTGGAAGGAATCCCGGCTGGGCCCGCACCATGAGCCTGCTGATCGCTCACAGATAACTGTAGCTGCTTGCAGAGTCCTGGGAACCTTAGCTGCTCCAGGAAACCAGCTTCAAGGGCAACCAGAGCTTCTGAGAAGTTGGAATCATCTTGGAAATTGGAATCCCTCTGTGATTTGACCTCCTTAGGTTGAGAATATTTTTTTGCCACACCACTGAATTCTCCACACAATCCCCATTGTGATGGGAAATCAGACCACTAATGAACAAGAAGGTGGGACGAAGAAGGACAGACACAAGTCTGAAGATTTGATCCAGACAGACCCCTATGGGTCTCTGAAGTGGTGATTCTTTTTGGAAGTGAGCTGCACCTCACTTTTCTTTGGGCGAAGGCCATGGGTTCTTTCTGAGAGCTCTTAGCTCTGTACTGTCATGTCTTCTGGTTTCCAGACCCACATCCTGCCCCTGGGGAACTGACATCCATCCCACATGCTGTTCCCGGTCTGTTTAATCAAACTTTCATTTGATGTTAGTTGGGATTTTACATGTGGACCAAATACAGAAAAATTAAGCGATTCCAGCAGCTCAGCTCTAACATTTGATAACATTAAATTAAAACACAGGACATATCAATAGTCAGTTTTTGGAGGTATCAAGTAGAAGCTGGTTCACTTGTTTTTTCATTATTTGTTTTTCACTCTGTTAGCCAGCATTACTGTTTACCATGCTTAAAGCTTTTAGTGGGTGCTATAGAGGATGGTAAGGTAAGTGCGATAAAATTCCTGCCCGTGATGAGCTTTAAATCTAATGGGGAAAAGAGATAAATAGCTATCCCATATTGCAGGATATAAATATTACAAGTGAAGCATGAAAAATGCAGAAATTCTTTTTTTGTTTCTAGGCTATGAAATAGTTCTAGCATGGCAAGGAGGCAGCGAAGTGTCCTACATTCTTAAAGGCAACTAGACCCTGTAGAGCAAGAGGACATGTAGTATTTTAGTCTCAGGGGCAGGTAAGATCTGGAGAAGATGTATCAATCAAGTGGTCTTGATTCTCAAGTAATTTGTTTTCTTACGCGCTTTTTGTCCTATTTTTCCAATATCCCCTCTGTTAAATCAGTTGATGGTATTACACGTTAATAGTGTTTAAAGGGTGACTTTTGGGCCATGGCTGGTCTACAAACTAGTGCTGTTCCAGAAGGAGATAAAGGCAGACACCAATGATGTGTTTAGTAATCACTATAGCAATTTTGTTGTTGAGTAATAATTATGAAAATTTGATTATTTTATTTTGTATATAATTTAATTATATACAAAATACAGACTGACCTGGAATTCACTTTGTAGTCCCAGGCTGGCCTCCAACTCACAGCAATCTTCCTACTTCTGCCTCCTGTGTACTGGGATTAAAAGTTTGTGTCACGCCCGGCTAATTTAATACTTTTATTTCCCTTCCCTTCCTTTCCCTCCCCTGTCCTCCTTTCCCTCCTCCCCTTCCTTCATTCCTCCCTTCCTTCCTTCTTTTTCTTTCCTTCCCTTTCCTTCCCCTCCCCTTCCTGTCCTCTTCCCTCCCCTTCCCTCCCCTCTTTTTCCTTTCCTTTCTCTCCCTCTCTTCGTCTCTCTTCCCTTACTCCTTGCCTCCCTTCCTCTTTCCCTTCCTTCCTTTTAGAACTGGGGAATGAATCTGGAGCCTCAAGTGTGTGAGGCAGCACTCTACACTGAACTTCATCCCTAGGCCATAGTTGCATGTTTTAGAAGTTTACTTTTTATCATTTTCTAAAGTACCCATCTGTGATACATTGGAGGAAAAGTGTTTAAATGGGCTCTCGTTATCATGGCCGTTTTGAGAAGCACTGTCTACATGATTCCTCACATCTGTCTTTTCACTAGAGTCTAAGCTTCTGCAGGGCAGGAACTTAATATTTGTGTTTGTACTGTGTTTGGTACTGAATCTGAGAGTAGGTGCCCCATAATTATTTGTGGTTCTGGTTGAAAACATAAAAGGAAATTGGGTCAGTTGTGTGATTTATTTTCAACTTTTTAAAAAAGGTATTTTTATTTATTTATTAGAGAGAGAGAGAGAGATATGGGTGCACCAGGGCCTTTAGCAACTGCAAACAAACTCCAGAAACAGGTGCCACTTGGTGCATCTGGCTTATGTGGGTCCTGGGGAGTTGAACTGAGGTCCTTTGGCTTTGCAGGCAAATGCCTCAACCACTAAGCTCTCTCCAGCCCCATTTTCAACTTTTTAGAAGCCTGTTCAGACTTCTGTGCTTGAATCAGCTCCTGGGTTAATATATCCATTTACAGTGGTAGCAGTACTTGATTTCATTGTTTCAGTCCTACCTTTAAATTCAGGTCATAGGCCCAAGTGTCACTGTTCTGCTAACCCGTGAGTATGTACGTGCTCCACTTAACACTGTCTGCTCCTGGAGCTTAAGAACTGAAACTGCACGTCTCCTGTTTTTTCTCCCTGGACCTCCTCACATAGGGCCTGGTCTACTTTTATAGTTTTCCTTAAAGTTCAGAAGCAGTGGCCTTGTACATATTCTTTGTCTTACCCTACATATTGTTTCACTGACTAGTTTCTCTTCAGTCATTCTTTCATCACTTAATACAGAGTAAGTACCTGTTATGTGCTTGACACTGCAGTAGGCACTATGGATAAAAAAAAAATGAGAAGCAAGCTGGGCGTGGTGGTACACACCTTTAATCCCAGCACATGGGAGGCTGAGGTAGGAGGATCACTGTGAGACTGAGGCCACCCTGAGACTGCATAGTGAATTCCAGGTTAGCTTGGGCCAGAGTGAGACCCTGACTCAAACAAACAAACAAACAAACAAAACACCAACAAAATGAGAAGCAAACTTCAACTTCCCACCTTCTAGAAGTTTACAATCTTGTAAGAGGCCTGGGAACATGGCTACAAAAACACAAGGGTCTGTAAGTCCTAGGGTAGATTTTAAGCTGAGAGACAGAGAGGCACAGGATTAGAAGTGGTCAGTTCACGTTAGAGGCTCGAAAGGACATAGGAAAGGGATGTGTCTTTTGTGTGTTTGTATTTGTGTATGCATGCATGTTTGTATGTGTATGGGCACATGTATGAGGATACACTTGCACGTGTGTGTATATGATCTGTAGGCCTGAGGTTGATATGGGGGGTCTTCTTCTTCAGTTGTTTTCCTGAGTTGTTTTCCTGAGTTGTTTTCCTATTTACTGAGGCAGGGCTCTCTCACTTGAATCCACCCAGAGCTTGCCAATTCAGCCAGTCTAGCTAGCCAGCTTGCCTTGGGGATACTGAATGCTGAGATGACAGGTTGGCAGCCACATCTACTGGGCATCTACAAGAGCATAGGGACCTGAATTTAGGTACTCATGCTTGCATTGGTGAACAATTTATCCACTAAGCCATCTTCCCAGCCTGGAAGAGATGTTTTCTTAAGTTCAGATGGAAATGTGAATGGGTATCTGTCAAGAAGAGAGCATGGCTGGCAGAAAACACTCAGAGGAGTTGCACTACATTGTTGTTGGGAGCACATCACCACCACCATCATGGCTACCATCACCACCACGTTCACCACCATTATAACCACCACGACCATCACCACCATAATGTTGACTCTGTTAGCTAGCTTTTCACTACTGTGGCCAAAGTACCTGACATTAATAACTCAATATTTATTTATTGTTATTATTATTATTATTATTATTTTGGTTTTTCAATGTAGGGTTTCACTCTAGCCCAGGCTAACCTGGAATTCACTATGTAGTCTCAGGGTGGCCTCGAACTCATGACAGTCCTCCTACCTCTGCCTCCCGAGTGCCAGCGACAGGAATGGTTTATTTTATTTTTATTGTTTTATTTTTTAAAATATTTTTATTTTTATTATTTATTTGACAGAGAAAGGGAGAGGGAGAGAGAGAGAGAGAGAGGGAGAGAGAGAGCGAGAGATTGAGAGACAGACAATGGGCGTGCCAGGGCTTCCAGCCACTGCAAACAAACTCTAGACACTTGAGCCCCTTGTACATCTGGCTAATGTGGGTCCTGGGGAATTGAACCTGGGTTCTTTGTCTTTGCAAGCAAGTGCCTTAACTGCTAAGCCATCCCTCCATCCCAGGAATGGTTGATTTTAACTGACAATGTCAGAGGGTTCAGTCTGTGGTCACATGGTGCCATGTTCTTGGGCAGGACACCTCAGAGGCAGGAACCTGTAGCAGAGGATCTTCTTACTTCATGGTGAACAGGAAGCAGAACAAATGACAGAAGATAGGGACAGTATGCTCCCAACTCCTTGTGACCTACTTCCTCCAAACAGGCTCCACCTGCTCACACTTCCAGAACCTCCCCAAAATAGTGCCCATCATCTGAGGACTAAGCCCTAGCCTGGGAGAGGGCTACATTCTCGTCCAGCCACACAATAGCCATTCTACAACCTCTACCACCAGGGCTCACTGTAGCGTCCGGTAGCACGCATCACCGTTATCATCCGCAGCACCACCGCCATCTCTACGAGCACTTCACGTCTGCTCTCACCAACACCACCACGGGCCAGCATGCGTCAGGCACACTCTATGTTGAGGCAGAGCGCTAAAGGGGGAGAACTTCTTTGCATTTGTTCTATGTGATCTTTTCAATCTATGAAGCGGGCCTTTAAGGGTCCCAATGTATAAGTGAGGAAACATGGACGCAAAAAATTATTTGCCCTACTTCATACAATGAAATGGTGACAGGATTCAAACTCTGGGCCACTTGACTCAAAAGCTAAGCATTTAATCTGACCTCTCACAAGTCTTAAATCTGAGGCTAGATGTATGGTTTAGTTATCTTGCAAAGTATTTGGCTGCTTAGAAACTCTTTGTGTCATTGGTAAACATCTTAAATTCTTTTTAAGATGCTTTTAAAAATAATTTTAAAAATAATTTTTAAGTAATCTGTTAAAATCATGTTGCAGTCAGGTTCACATTGCTGGTAGAAATCACCCAACCAAGAGCAGCTTGTAGGAAAAAAAGGTTTATTTTGGTTTACAGGCTTGAGGGGGAACTCCATGATGGCAGGGAAAATGATGGCATGAGCAGAGGGTGGACATCACCCCCAGGCCAACATAAGATGG
This sequence comes from Dipus sagitta, assembly GCA_036346955.1. Lineage (NCBI taxonomy): Eukaryota > Metazoa > Chordata > Mammalia > Rodentia > Dipodidae > Dipus > Dipus sagitta. Next base: position 48,473,747 of record CM070770.1, on the reverse strand, counting down.
ACAACAGAGAACAGGAGAGTGTGCCAAACACTGGCAAGGGGAAACTGGCTATAACACCCATAAGCCCACCCCCAACAATACACTCCCCCCAGGAGGTGTTAGTTCCCAAATCTCCATCAGCTGGAAACCTAGCACTCAGAACCCCTGAATCAAACCACCACAAACTCTACACAAATTATTCAAAAAACAAATCCCTAGCAGATACTGGAGATGAGTACTTTTTAATATTTATTCATTTGAGAGGGAGAGAGACGAGAAAGAGGCAGGTAGAAAGACAATGGATGCACCAGGGCCTCCAGCCACTGCAAACGACTTTCAGATGCATGTGCCACCTTGTGCATCTGGCTTTACGTGGGTCCTGGGAAATTGCACCTGGGTCCTTTGGCTTTGCAGGCAAGCACCTTAAAGGGCTAAGCCATCTCTCCAGCCCCATGAGTATTTTTTGATACAGGGAAGTGTATGATTGGGTGTGTTGATAAGTAGCCATTTTCTAGCTCTGTGGCCTTGAACTAACTCTTGGATACTTTCATGGCTCTGTTTTTTGATTTCAAAGATGAGAATTCTCATAAAGATCTGCCTAAGGTTATCAAAACTATGAAATAAGCTAGTATTTGTGAAATGCTCAATACAAGGACAGCCATAGATTTGGAGCATCAGAAATGTTAGCTTTTCTATTCTCCTTAATCTCCACTTTGGTCCACCTGATAATCTCATGTATCCAGACAGATCGTTGAGCCTTCATTTATCAGCTACTCTTTACCATGACTGCCCTCATGGAAGGCCCCCTGATTGCTGATCTGGGATTTCTTTTGCCCACTAAAATGATATCATTTTTTTCTGTGTAAACCATAGACCCACTGGTAGAAAATGGGTCTCACCCAGTAGGTTGCCATGAGGTGGGCCCCAGCAGCCGGCTCGTGAGGTGGAGTGAGTGGCTTTGCTTTTCTTAAGGAGAAAAGATCCTGCTGATTTTGTAAGTAGGGAATTCTGCCAATTGGCCAAGTGGATCTCAGGTCCTTCTAGAAAACTAAAGAAAGAATAAAGCCCTCTACTGTTCTCTTTCCCCACATTGCTCTTTTATTAGTAGGTTTGAATGTAGCCTCTTACCCACGGTTTGTACTGGCTTATGACTTGATCATTTTGTATCAACATCTGTTCTAATTGTTCCATACTTTTTCTGTAGGTCAAAGTGACTGAACATTCTGGTTTTGCAGGGACTGTTCCCAGTGACATAGCTGTAAGCATTTCTTTTTAGCCGTCATATGATATTATGTGGCTCTTTATTTCTCCTGCAGCCCACACAGATTAGAGACCTGAAATGATGGCTCTGGCAAAATGTTAATTGAAGGATTAAATATCATTCATCTTTCTTTCTTTCTTGTTTATAATAAATGGAGGCTGGAATTAAAATTGAGAAGGTACAGGGCAGCTGGCAGGTAGTTGCAATCTGAAAAGACAAGATTCCGAAAAACCAAAATGCAACAGTATTTCTGTATAAGGAGGTCAGAGTGGTTGGAAATGGCAAGGAAATGGTTTAATCCAGGGAGAATAAGTCCAAGACAGCATTAAAAAGAAAAGAAGCAGAGGAAAGCAATAAGCAAAGAAAGGGACTTGTAAGATGTAAAGTTCTAGTTTTGACCCTCACTGCCAAATTCTGAGCAAGTTCCATGAACAGATATCTTTTAATTATTTATTGAAGGAGGAAAATTTGAAAGACCTTGTAGAGGGCAGGACAGGCCTCTCCATGTTTGTTACAATGACACCTGGAAGGTTACAATGGAAATTCTTTGTCATTTATGACTTAAATTGTTCTCGATAAGGTCACTTCCCAGCATACTTTTATATCATTAGAATAAGATAAACTGTGGTGGTGAGAAGTGCTTGACTGTTGTCATTGAGTGAGCCATCTGGTTGTGAGGTGGGTAGTTGGAGTCGTTCAGTTATAGGCAAATTGAGCACTTATCATTTGGTGCGCAGGGTGTGTGTGTGTGTTTGTGTGTGTGTGTGTGTGTGCAAGCATGTGTGTTGGGGTAATCTTGTTTAGCCTAGACATACATGGCTGTTTAGTCGATATCCATGGCCATTGGAAGCTTGTAAAATGTTGCACTAGGTGGTAGCCATTTTGTAGTTTTTGATATGTTCTTGTGCTGGACTTTAGCTCTCATATCACAAGAAGAAAGAATCACAACCTATCATGGTGATGGGGATGTGCTTCTTTGGCAGCCATTGTATGAGAACATACTGTGTACAGATGCTTCTTTCCTCTCTCGTATGCACATGTAATTCAGTGTTTTATGATGTTTAACATTTTCAGGTTGTAGCTATTATTCTCATTTTGCAAATGAGGAAATCAGGGCATGGAAAAACTGAATATTTTGGCCAAGGTTATTCAATCTCCAATTTGGTGGGATTATATTTTACAGGTGGAGTTTTCAAATATGTGGACTAGGACTACTGGAGAGTAGAGTGGTCTTTTTATAGCAGAGCTGAGACTAGAACACAGGGCTTTTCCTCGTCAGCTTTGTTTTCTCTCTCTTAATCTTCTGTCACTGTTGGCTGGAGTTCACATGGATGATGTCCAAGATCTTCAGTCAAGTACATGTAAATTTTAGGTGTTGTCATAAATCTACTTAGACATTTTCATTCAGTGAATAGGTAGCTCTTTTCAGAAAGGGACTTTAACAGCCCCAAGCTACCATCATTCAATGAAAATGATGGGTGAAAATTACCAAGATGACTCATCTTACTCACCATATAATCAGAAAGAAAATCCTTAGCATGGGTGTGCATATGCCATTACATGCTGGTTTTGCAATCTAAACCCCCTCATAAGATTAACTTGCAACAGAACATAATTAAGGTTAGAGAAGGGAAGGGAAGGCAAAAGCAGAACACAGTAAGCCATTCAGATGAGAAAGGACACTCAAAAATTTTTCAACCATCATCTGTCCATTGTTGGAGTTTAGTAAGCATATTAAAGTTGGGATTATGTAAGAGCCCAGATATCTTCATGGTGACATTTTTCTTTCTTTAGTCTAGCATAGTGGTCATTGTGCCTTGTAAAATTATGCAACATATATCCTGCTCATACGTATCCTGCTGTATGTATCTATACATCTCTCTGTCTAGCCTGTATACTAAATAGTGAATGGGATTGCTGGCTCATGAGGCATGTGTATATCAGATCAAACTATGTTCCAAGCTATCAATTTTCACTCCTATTTCTTTCTGGCCAACACCAATCAGATGCACATGAATGGTAGTGCTATAGTATTATGGTTTTGACCCTCATTTCCATAATTACTGATGATGTGGAACACTTTCTATGTTTGTTGATGATGTCAAAGAGTAAACTCTTTGCAAAGTGTCTACTTATAAATGTCTTTTGCCTCTTTCTTTTAAAATTTGATTTGTAGATTTTTAAAACCTATTACATAGTACTTATGTCTTTCAAATAATTCCAGTTATTATGCTACATAGTCTTCTCACTTGGAGTATGAGTATGATACGTCATAATAAACTAGAATTTTTAATTTTTAACTATTTTTTATTTATTAGAGAAAGAAAGAGAGAGAGACACAAAGAAGCAGACACAGAGAGAGAATGAGCAGGGGCACGTCAGGGCCTCCTGCCACTGCAAACTAACTCCAGATGCACATGCTACTTTGTGCATCTGGCTTTACATGGTACTGAGGAATCAAACCTGGTGCATTAGGCTTTGTAGGCAAGCACCCTTAATCAGTGTAGAATTTTGCTGACCCATGCTTTTCTATGAGGTAATGGAGTGAATTACATTTTAGTGGAGTGAGTTACATTTTTTTTTTGTTTTTTAAATAGTAAACAAATGATCAATCATTAAAATTAACCTGTTCATTATATTTTATCCTTTCTATGTGTTGCTTTAGTTAACTTGAAATTTTACCTGAGATTGCCAGGTATGAAGTTTGCCTATAATTTTCTTCTTTAATATTCTGTAGTATTCAATAATACTACGTATATTTCTTGAATATTAATCAATTATATACACTTAAATGGTCTTTCTTATTAACCTTACATTAATTTTAACATTTTTAATGATCATGTATATTTATATATGCTGTATTTTGAGCATAAAGAATCCCCAATTCCAGCTCTTATCCCCTCCTCTCACTGAATCCCTCTTCCCACCACTTACAAGTGGCTACACTACTAAAGAGAATAACTCCTCTTTCCCCAACAACCTCAACTTCTTAGAGACAGGTGGAGACTCATGAGCCCCTCACTGATCTCTGACAGAATGTTGATGGGTCCAACCTTGTACAGGTCTTGTACAGATAACCACTTCTGCTGTGAGTTCCTATGTGCGATGTCCATGGATGTGAGATGAGAGGACTACATCCTCCCAATCTCCAGCTCTTGCATTCTTTCCACCTCCTTTTCTGTAATACTCCCTGGGCCATGGAAGGGGTGATATAGATGTCCTGTATAGGGTTGAAAATAAATTCAACAGTCACTTATTTTCTGCATTTTTATCAGCTGTTAGTCTCTTCATTAATCACATGTCACTACAAAAAACTCCAAATATAAAACAAACAAACAGACAAAAAAAAGCACAAAAAAAAACCCCAGAAATTTTTCTCACTAAGGCTGAGAGCAGTACTAATTTGTGGGTATAAACACAAATATTTAAAATGTAGTTTGACAAATCTTTCACAAAATAACAATAGTAGGACTCCTTTCTAGGACCTAAGACCTACCCAGCTTTTTGACCTGTTTTCCAGTGCTAGGCATGAACTCCCTGTTGTGGAGTGGGCCTCAAACCCAATCAGGAAGTGGTTGATTACCCCCATATCATCATGCCACTATTGTATCAGTGGAGCATATCTTGCCTGGTAGCAAATATTACAGCATGGAAGGGCCACAGCTCAGTGAAGCCACTGAAGACTCTTTTCCTCTAGCAGCCTTCATAGAACCATTTGGTCCTATTACAACAAGGGAAGTCTATTGTTGGGTAAGACTATCCATGACTTTTTTTCTCTAGCAGCCTGCATAGAAAATTTTGGTCCTATGAAATATAGCCAGCAAGGAGAAGGCTTCCAGACTGATTTCTCTACACCCTGCAAACAAAGGATGTGGTATCTTCAGCAACATGATCTTAACCATTCAGTTTTGGTGACCAATGTTTTTTGGTATCAGGACTTCTCTGAACAACAATTCATAAGAAGGAAACCAACATCAGGTATAGGTATTTTAATTTTAATATGCCATGGTTTATAGGAGAAACATTATCCCTCCGTATAGGGTACCTGTGTTCATTCTTTTTCATTTGCACTGTGTTTGTGTATGTATGGGCTTGCTAGGGTCTCTTGCCACTGCAAATGAATACCCATCTGGCTTTATGGTTGAGGAAATAAACCTGGGCCAGAAGGTTTTGAAAGCAAGCACTTTTAACCAAGAACCATCTCTCTGGTCCTGGCATTTTTATTATTATTATTTTTTAATTAGTTTACAAAGTAGTAGGTTTCCATATAGCTTTTTCATATCTCCCAGGTTTTGGTTAATATGTGCTGCACTCCTTTCTCTCTCCCCTGTCTCCCCAACCTTATACTTACTTAACCTTTCCAATCCTAGCATTGCCCCCTACTATTTTCTTTGCATTTCATTTCACTTATGTTCTTTTATTTCCCTGCTTTTTTTTCTTTTTCTTTTCCCGATAGTATCTCACTCTAGTCCAGGGCTGACTGGAATTCCTTATGTAGTCTCAGGGTGACCTCAAATTTACAGCAATCCTCCTACCTCTGCCTCCTGAGTGCTGGGATTAAAGGCGTGTGCCAGTCGTGCCCAGCTCTCACCCTGCTTTTATTAAAGCCTTTCCCCCAAACCCCCTTGACCCTTTTCTAAGTTCTTGGTCTCTATCAATACTCCTAAACAGACAAATCTGAAGATTTAAAACTAGGATGTATATATGAAAGAGAACATATATACAGAGCTTTTCTTTCTGAGCCTGGATTACCCCCTCTTAAGTGTGATTATTTTCCAGTTCCATCCAATTTTCTGCACATTTCTTAATTTCACTTTTTTACAACTGAGTAAAATTCCATAGTGCATATGTACATTTTCACTATCTACTTATCAGTTGATGGACATCTAGGTTGGTTCCATTTCCTAGCTATTGTGAATAGAACAGCAATGAACATGGATGTGGAAGTATTTCTGTATTAGAATATAGAGTCCTTGGGGTATATGCTCACTAATGGTATAGCTGGGTATGTAGTTTGAATGGATCTCCTCAATTGATACAGGAGTTTGATTCAAACTTGTAACTTAGATCTCCAGCAGCCTGGCTGGAGGAGGTGTCATTGTGGGTGGATCTCCTTGGGTCCAGCCTTAAGATGTGGGGGTGGGAGTTGAAATTTCCAACTTAAGATATGCAGAGTGCTTGAGCTTTGTCTGGGGTTCCTGAAGAGTGATTGTGTACTTTTGGTGGTAGCTTTTCTCTTAGCATGGGCCTATAAAGGGGACCCAGATTTTTCTGCAATTATGAAACTTCCCCTAAATCTGAAAGCTTCAAATAAATTCCCTTCCTTCCATACTTTGCCTCATTTAAAAGTTCATCCCAACAATGTAAGGCTGCCTACAATATTGGGTCATGTGTAGTTCTGTCTTTAGATTCTTGACCCCTTGTGCTGGTGTCTGGTTCATCAGGAAAAACAGCCCCCTTGCTTGTTTCTCGAAGTTTTCTTAGTTTCAGCCAGAGCCCTTTTGAGGTATGATGGGGTGGCTCTCTCCTTAGGGTCTACATCTATCTGAAAAAGAGAAGCAGATTCTCCAACGGAGAGTAAGTTAGCACCAGGACAAATGAGATAACCCTTACTTTTTTTTTTTTTATAGAGAATTTAATATGTGTAGGCCCTCTTGTAGCCCACAATTGATAGTAGGTTGATACTGGAGAGTGGGCTTATGTTTGGATATGGTTCTGACTTGTTTCCCAGCTCCAGCTATGGGTCCCATACCAGTGAGGGGATCAGTTAGCCAAATTGAGAGCAGTTGGTTCCCCACCATGGCTGTGTGCCACCACTGCACTTGTGTGGGCATCACAATAAGTTATTTGCTGCTAAGTAGGTTAGACCATGCGTTGCTTCGATAGATATTGGTCAATTTCCCCCAGTCGCCCATGTAGCACCTTCTGGCACTAGACGCGCTGACTGTCTGGGGACTGACTCTCATCCAACTTCCAGCCACGCCATTCTAATTTGCATGTCAATCACATAAGGTATCTTCAGCAGTAGGGTCTTACCACTAACCTTTGGTGGGTCATCAAGTACTCTGACAGAAATCTGTCTGTCTTTTAGGAAACCTTGTAGGTCTCTCTGATCAAAAGCTCATTGTGGATGATAGCCCCATGCTGGTTCTGGGAGTTACAGGTCAGTGCCCACTAAGAAAATGAGGAAAAAGATAACTAATATACAAGAGTTAGAGGTAAGAGAGAGAGAGACAGGGAGAGGGGAAGTGAGGGAGGGAAGATGTAGGAGACTAAGGTTAGTATTAATGTTACCCTCTCCAGTGTCTTGTGGTTCAGGTGTTCCCTGTAAGGGCCTGGTGAAGGATCAGCCATTTGGTCTATCTTTTAGTAAGTAGAAGATTATGGTACCATTGCCGTTTGGGTCTAATTTGTGTAGGAACATCTACACTAAACTGGCTGCGCCAGTTTCCACTCTCACAAGGAGAGAATAAGGGCTCCCTTTCCCTCACATCCTCTCCAGCATTTGTTATCAATTGTTTTCTTCATGCTAGCCATTTTGGCTGGGGTGAGATGGAATCTCAAAGGAATCTTTTTAATTTGTACTTCCCTAATGGATAAGGGTGTTAAACACTTCAAAGAATATTTATTAACCACTTGCATTGCTTTGTTGATAACTCTGTTTAGTTTCATAGCTTTCTGACTGGATGTTTGTTTTGTGGACATTTATTTTGGGGTTCTTCGTACTTTTCCTGTCAGATGTCGAGCTGGCAAAGGTTTTCTACCATTCTGAAGGTGGCCTCTTCACTGAAAAGCCAGTTTCCTTTGCTCTACAAAAGCTTTGTTACTTCATGATGTCACGTGAATAATTAAAAAAGTACTTACACTGGGCGTGGTGGTGCACGCCTTTAATCCCAGCACTTGGGAGGCAGAGGTAGGTGGATCGCTGTGAGTTCAAGGATACCCTGAGACTACATAGTGAATTCCAGGTCAGCCTGGGCTACAGTGAGACCCTACCTCGAAAAACCAAACAAACAAACAAACAAACAAACAAACAAAGAAACAAAGTACTTGCCTATGACTATGTTTTAAAGTGGCAGAACTCCCTACTTTTTCCTCTAGCCATTTTAGAATTTCAAGCATTATGTTGAGGTCCATGATCCAGGAAATCATTTTTGTTCAAGGTGTTTTCATTCTTCTATATGTAGATATTCAGTTTCTCAAGCACCATTTGTTGAAGATGCTGTCTTTTCTCCAGTGTATATTTTCAGCATGTTTGTCAAGAATCAGGTGGCTGTAGTTACATGGAAATAAAATTCTTTCCTGTTCTCTCATGATTGAGACTTTCTTTTTCCTCTGTGTATAGTACTCATTAAAGCGTCTTCTGCAGTGCTGGCTTGGTGGATATGAACTGTCTTAGTTTGTATTTGACTAGAAATGCTATTATGTTTCTGTTAATATTAAAAGGTAGTTTTGCTAGCCATAGCCATAGTGATTGGCAACTGTTTACTTTCAGGGCCTGAAATATATCATGTCATGCTTCCTTGGCTTTTAGAGTTGGAGATGAGACGGTATTCTGCTGTATTTGCTTCTGTGAGTGTGTTGATGATTTTTCCCTTATAGTTTTTTTTAAAAAATTATTTATTTCTTTGAGAGAGAGATAATTGGCATGCCAGAGCCTCCTGCTACTGCAAAGGAACTCCAGACACATGCACCACCTTGTGCATCTGGCTTACATGGGTCCTGGGGAATCGAACTTGGGTCCTTTGGCTTTGCAGGCAAATGTCTTAACTGCTAAGTCACGTCTTCAGCCCTCCCTTATAGTTTTTAATACTGATTTGCTTTGTCTTTTTAGCATCTTGATTATAATACATTGTGGAGAGGTCCTTCTTTGGTCATATATATTTGGGGTTCTGAATACCTCTTGCGTTTAGATGTACATTTGTTTAGATTTGGGAAGTTTACTGCTATGATTACACAGAATAGATTCTCTATACCTTTTTATTTATTTATTTTTATTATTATTAGTTATGTACATAGTGTGTATACAGCCATGTTGGTACCACCGTTAGCCTCCTCCCTGTCCTCTCTCCTCCGCAAGGATCCTCCTCATTCTCTTTTCTAACCTGTGGAATCTTGGGCTGGACTTCTTGATTGTATCCTAGAGTTCTTGGATGTTTTAGTCATCCTGACTCATGTTCTTTTCTCTTTCTGAAGTTTGAGTGTTGTATTTCATTGACTTTGACCTCCATTACTGATATCCCTTCTTCTCCTTGGTTAAGTCTATTCTATTGTGATAACTTACACTTTAAAAAAATGCTTCATTAAGCTTTTTATATATAACATTTCTTGTTGTTTTTCCAAATCGCAATTTCCTTATTGAATTTTCTTCCATCTTGACTTATTCTTCCATTTTTCTGTCCCTTTCCTCTGTAGGTTTTTTTTTTTTTCTTTTTCTCTAGTCTCTGGGTTGAATTGATCTACTAACATATATTATCTTTAGGCCATTTATTATTTTTACCAGTAAGCGTATAAAGTATTCACTTGGTATTTTATTTATTTAAGTATCTTTGAGTTCAGTAGCTGAATATCTATGTTCTTTTTGGGGAGTCATGTTGCCGTGCTTTTCCACGTTTCTTGTGTATGTGCTGTAATTTACATACCTGCTGGTCTCAACGTCTCTCCTCATTTTGTTTGAGGATATTCTTGATGAGAAGTGTCGCAGTCATCTTCTCATTGCTGGAACAAAAGCAGGTGATGGGAGGAAAGTTTTCTATTTTGGCTTGCAGTCCCTGTGGAAGCTTCATGATGGCAGGGGAAGGCATGGAATGAGCAGAGGCTGGACATCACCTCTGCCACAGCAGGTGGAAGATAGCAGCAAGAGAGCGAGATGAGCACTGGCTAGGGGCATCGGCTGTAACGATGCACTAAGTCTTCATATCCTAAATTGCCACCAGCTAGGGACCAAGCATCTAACACAAGTGAGTTTATGGGGCCATCGGATTCAAACTACCACATTCCACCCCTGGCCCCCATAAACTTGCATTCATTTCATGAAGAAAAACACATTCCCTCCAACTTAAAAAGTCCTCCTAGTTTTATCAATCCCAACATTGTACAAACATCCTTGTAGTCCAAAGTCTTAACTGTGAGCTGGTAAAATCAAAACACAAATTATATATATATATATATATATATATATATATATATATATATATATACAGAATAAGCATTCTACTGCAAGAAGAATGCATTTCAATGAAATATTGATCCAATCCAAGATCTAAAACAAGCAAGGCAAAGATCAAATCCTTTAGCCCTTTAGCTGCAAGTTTAGTGCCTAGAACCCTAGAACCTGCAACAAAATGTCTGGAGTTCAAATTCTAACCCCTCCAGTGGACTGACCACAGTCTGTGAAAAAAATCCATCCTGAGACAGCAGCTCTGCTTGGTAGCTAGTTCACAATTCTGTTGTCTCTAAAATCCTGGGTCTCTACTGCAATCCATGGTTCCATGCCATGGCCTTCTAGGGCCTCCACTTGTGGACTTTACTAACCCTGTTTCTCATCACCCAGTGGTGATACAATGATTCCCTTCTTCCTTGCCTTTGTCATACTTCATGGTACCAGGTGGGCTACCAGATTTGTTAATTCAGGGGTAATAAACCTGAATTCAAGGAGCAGGAAACTTCTTCAACAGTCTTCCTACTGTTCTGATATAGAATAGCTAGTCAAGTCTCTATAGTCCACAATCCTTTCTGCACTTCTTTTTCAACTCTTACCAGAATGGTCCATCATGCTCTGCTTAGAGACCTGCAAGGTGACTCTTTGTCCAAGATGTCAAACCCTTCCACATTCCTCCCAAAATTCAGTTCCAAAGAACCAAAAGCCACATAGGATTCTAGCAGCAGCAACCTCCTCTGGCAAACAATTTTCTGTTGCAGTTCTTATTGCTGGAATAAATCACCCAATCAAAATCATCTGAATGGAAGAAAGGTTTTATTTTGGCTTACAGTCTTGAGGAGAAGCTTCTTGATGTCAAGGAAAAGATGGAAGAGCAGTAGCTTGGAATCACTTCTGGCATAGCAAGTATAAGACAGCACAATGTGAACATAGCTCTAGGAACAGGGAGCAGACTATAACACCTCTCATCCCAGCCCCAGCAAAATACTTCCTCCAGAAATGCTATGCTTCCCAAATTGCCACCAGCTGAGGCCAGGTATTTAAAACACATGACTTTATGGGGACATCTGATTCAAACCATTATAAGTAACCAATCAGTTATTAGTTACACTCAGGAAGTAGAAATTGAGAATGTGACAGCAACAACATCAAATTATACAAGACATATAAAAGAAAGTAAAATCAAGTTAAAGGCCACTAATTAATATATCACTAATGATCATAAAACTGAAAGTAGTAAAACTTTCATCTAAACTTGTATGAAATTGAATGTTGTATTAAGTAGTAATTCAGTTCAATAAAGAAGAAGACAGGAATAGGGGAGAAATAGAAAAGCAAAATTAAAAAAGAAAATGGATAAAGAATAATTTTATAGAGGGAAAGAGAATAGAGCAAGTGCTTAGAAAAATAAATAAAGAAAAGACTTCCCAGTAGTGACAACATTCATAAACAAAATTAGATAATTTTAAAATATTTATCCATTTATTTATTTTTATTTGAGAGCAACAGACAGAGAGAGAAAGAGGCATATAGAAAGAGAATGGGCATGCTAGGGCCTCCAGCCACTGCAAACGAACTCCAGACACATGTGTTCCTAATGTGGGTCCTGGGGAATCCAGCCTTGAACCAGTGTCCTTAGGCTTCACAGGCAAGCACTTAACCACTAAGCCATCTCACCAGCCTAAAATTCGATAATTTTAGATGGGAAGTGTGGTAGTTTGAATAAATGCCCCTGTTGTGATTTGATTCAGGTGTCCCCCATAAACTTAGGTGTTCTGAATGCTAGGCTCCCAGCTGATGGAGATTTAGGAATTAATATCTACTGGAGGCAGTGTATTGTTAGGGGTGGGCTTATAGGTATTATAGCCAGTTTCTTCTTGCCAGTGTTTGGCACACTCTACTGTTACTATTGTCCACCTTATGTTATCCAGGGGGTGATGTCCACCTTCTGCTCATTCCATTCGTTTACCCCTGCCATCATGGAGCTTCCCCTCCAGTCTGTAAACCAAAATAAATCCTCTTTTCCCAAAAGCAGCTCTTGGTTGGGTGATTTCTGCCAGCAATGTGAACCTGACTGCAACAGTAACAGTGGTAATAAGGAGTGGTGTCATTTGCTGCTAGACACCTGACTGTGTGGCTTTGGCATTTTTGAGCTGATTTTCAAGAAGAATGTGGAAGGATTTGAAACCTTGGCCTGAGAGATGTCTTGCAATGCTGTAAGTACAGCTTGATGGACTATTTTGGTCAGACTTGAAAGACCTGAATGCAGTAAGAACAATGGACTGTGAAGTTTGGCTTATGAGAGTAAGAAAGAACATTGTCTGGATGGGGCAAGAAGTAGTTTGTGTGAGAGGCTTGCTGTTATATCCATGTCCTGAGAACTTGTGCAGGGTTGCAGTGCATAGAAATGGGCTGATATGAGCAGAGGCATGTGGCACAGAAAGAAATTTTTGGGCCCAAACTGCTTCCAGTTCAGCTGCAATTGTATGAGAGATTATAACCATTGAGATTGTGCCAGCTGACCTGCATTGGGACAACAGATAAAATGCAGTCGTTTGAAGGGGCTGAATGCTGAAGCAGTGTCCTGTTCTTCAAAGTCTGCTTTATTCCCCCCTGGATTAACAAATTGGCACCCTACCTGGTATTGTGGAGTTTAAGAAATGCAGGAAAGAGAGGGTCATTAAATTTGCAACATGGTCTTTTGTTTTGGAAATAGCTATGGGCAGTGTGAAGCAAGTTTGCTGGTTGCCTGCATGGAGACCCCATGGGGCCATGAGAGTGAACCCTGGATGCAGGGTTGTTTGAATATCATTAGGACTGATAAAAACTATGAAAACTTTTAAAGTAACTGAATGCATTGCATTTTACATCATGGATTGGTTGCAGTCAGGTTCTCATTGTTGGCAGAAATCACCCGACCAATAAAAGGATTTATTTTAGTTTACAGACTCGAGGGAAAGCTCTATGATGGTAGGGGAAAATGATGGCATGAGCAGAGGGTGGACATCACTCCTTGGCCAACATAAGGTGGCCAATAGCAACAGGACAGTGTGCCAAACACTGGCAAGGGGAAACTGGCTACAACAACCATAAGCCCACTCCCAACAATACACCGCTTGCAGGAGGCTTTTAATTTCCAATTGCCATCAGCTGGGAACCTAGCATTCAGAACATCTAAATTTATGGGGGACACCTGAATCAAACCACTACATGGATGGTTATCAGTTTATGGGGGACAGGGAAGAATGTGGTGGTTTGTTTCAGGTGTCCCCCATAAACTTAGGTGTTCTGAATGCTAAATTCCCATCTGATGGAGATTTGGGGATTAATACCTCCTGGACGCAGTGTATTCTTGGGGATGGGTTTATAGGTGTTACAGCCAGTTTCCTCTTGCCAGTGTTTGGCACACTCTCATGTTGCTATTGTCCACCTTATGTTGGCCAGGGGGTAATGTCCACCCTCTGCTTATGCCATTGATTCCCCTGCCATTGTGGAGCTTCCCCTCAAGTCTGTAAGCCAAAATAAACCTATTTTTCCCTACTTTGTCATTTAAGAGGGAGCTCACTTCTTCTGTCATTATGTAACTTCCCCTGAATCTGTGAGCTTCAATAAATCTCTTCTATAACTGTTCCTGGTCTGGAAGTTCATCTCAGTGACCTGAAGCTGTCTGCTACAGAAACTGGTACCAGGATGTGGGGTGAGATGAGTCTGACCATGTGGATTTTGGTCTTTTGGAACCTTTGCTTTAGAGGAATTGGGCATGGACTTGGTGTTTGCAACTGAAGATGCTTCCTGGAGTGGTAAGCCAATTATTATGGACTATTCTTGTGAGAGTCTGCAAATGCTAAGTGCAGAGAGAATTGAACTTGGAGGCTTGGCTTATGAATTTTCTAAGTGGAGGGGAAGACTGCTAAGGACCTTGTTGGAACTGGGCTACTGGCATAAGGGCTGGCTGTGTTCTGCTGCCTGGCCCAGAGCATTTGATCAAGGTTAAATTTGTAACTCATGTGCTTGGCTAAAGATATTGGACTGAGATATTTAAGATTTTAAGTCGGAAAACCTTAAGCAAATTAAAATTACAAGCACTAAGACTGGTTTTAGATTACTGAAGCTGCTATTGTCAACACATAAGCAATCTTAAGGAAGATGGCCTGATGGCTTTACATTAAAACAATGGAGAGGAAAAAACTATAATAGACATGCAAACTCCTTTGGAAAGAGTTGACTGGAGAAGAAACCTGCTTTACAAGGTTATGATTTATTTCTTCCTTGAGTTAAGAATATGGCTGTGTTCTGAATACCTGGTATTAGTTTTGGAAGCATGAAAAATGTGTGGAATGGTCATAAATTTCACATGGTTCCAGGAGCCACTGATAAGATGTGGCATGAGGCAGGGGGTGATGACCCTGATAGGCTGGCAAAACCATTGGAAGATGGATCATGGTTTGTATGGCAATCTGAAGATGTTTTGGATATATATACCAGGACTGTGAAAGGGCTACCATGGAGTCACTGTTGGCCTGGGATGGACATTTTTGTTGGCTGCTCTGCTCAGCTGGAGGGGCAGAATTGGAAAATCCAGGGGCTGTCAGTCACTGGTTATATAAGATTTGAACTGCAGAAGTTTGATGTTTGCTTAATGGTTGTTGAGTTTGCATTGTTCTAGTCTCTCCTTGCTATGCCTTATACCAATTTAAAATGTTCACTCTGTGCCTTTATATTTTGAAAGTATATAACTTGTTTGATTTTACAGAACTCACAGTTAAGAGACAATCTTAAATCTCAGATGAAACTTGGGACTCTGGAACTATCATAAGTTGGTAAAGACTGTGGGGACCTTTGAAATTGGACTGAGTACAGTTTACAATGTGAGATGATTTTGAATCTATTGGGGGCCAGAGGAAGAATGTGCTAGTTTGAATAAATGCCTCCAGTATATTCAGGAGGTTATTAAAACTTCTTTGATTTCCAGCCATCTGGCTAGAGGAGATGTCACTGGGTGGATCTTAGGGTTCAGCCCTAAGGTGTAGTGGTAGATTTGAAATTCCAATCTAAAGATTTGCAAAGTGCCTAGTTAGACCTGGAGTTCCTGAAGTGTGCTGTGTGATGTGGCTTTTTTTTCTCTCTGTCTCTCTCTCTATGCTTGGTCCTTTAAGAGGGGGCCAATTTCTACCATTATGGAACTTCCCCTGAATCAGTATGCTTCAATAAATAACCCTTTCTCCATAATTGTGCCTGGTCTGGAGGTTCATCTCAGCAACCTGAAGCTGTCTGCTATACGGAGTAAAAACATTAAAACAGGGCTGGAGATATGGCTTAGTGGTTAAGCGCTTGCCTGTGAAGCCTAAGGACCCTGGTTCGAGGCTTGACTCCCCAGGACCCACGTTAGCCAGATGCACAAGGGGGCACACGCGTCTGGAGTTCGTTTGCAGTGGCCGGAGGCCTTGGCATGCCCATTCTCTCTCTCTCTCTCTTCCTCTTTCTCTCTCTGTCTGTAGCTCTCAAATAAATGAATAAAATAAGCAAAAAAAATTTAAAAAGCATTAAAGCATGAGTCTTAAAAAATGAAGTAAAATAAAAATTATATTAAATATAAAAGGAGGAAACAGGAGGTAAAAAAAAAAAAAAGAAACCTAAATAAAAGAAAGCATATTTTCCATTGATGGAAAAGAAAGTGCTTAAAACAAATTAGGTTAGTGTTTGAAAGGGGAATAACAAAAATTAAAAATGTAACAAAGTGAAAATAGTGGTAAATGGTACTACAAGACAAAAAAAAAAAAAAAAAAAAAAAAAAAGGAAGGGGGAATCACAAAGCTCAAAACACTGATGAGCACTGAGCAGCTTCTTTCTGGCTCCCGTGAGACAGTAGACTTCCAACTGTGTACTCAGGGTAGGGGTGGGATTTGTTGAATTTGTGGACTCTTGTCCTTCCTGTGGGTTAAACTATTGCTGAGTCTGTATTGTACAAGTGTCTCATGTTTGCCAGAGCTGTCTTTGCCTTGGTAGCATTCCTTCTTTGCATACCACAAGCCTGCTTGTCACACTTAGCTTTGCAGTCTGTGCACTGGGCAGGTTCTCCCACCTTCTGAAGATGATTCCCCATGAAGTGGCGAATGTAAGCTGGTGATGATGGTGGTAGTGGGGGGGGGGCATGTACCAAGGGTGTTGGATGTGTGGGAAGCAATTGCATCTCTGAGGTCAGTATAGTCAGAGGACCCATCTTCACACTTTGAAGACGTCCCAGGTGTTAATCATCCTCCTTAAGGGATTCAGCTGTGGTTCCAAGAACATGCCTGGAATTTTAGTTCTCTGGCTCTTCAGCAGTGAATGATAGATAGGTGGCCCCAGAGGTTGATGGGTTTGTTGTCCTCAGGCTCAGAGCCCTCAAACTCTAGGGTTTTCACTTAATGAGATCTGCACCAAACCACCAAGGGTGGGGTGGCTTTCATAGTGGACTTCCCTTCCTGTGCTGAACCTTCTGTCCTCTGTACCCTCCTGTTCTCCACAGCTGCCTCTCTGTGCCTCATCCCTGGGACAGGCCGAATTGAGCCTCCCTGACTCATGACTGTTCCTTGATCTCCGCACCGCCCTCTAACTCACAAAGAGCAACAAAGTGGGATTTCTCTGTGCTTCTGATCTGCTTGCAAGTGAAATCACTGTCTCACCAAAATCTGCAGTTGTGTTTGAAGCTTGAGAGGACTTGGGCTTGTCCTCAGATAGGCCTGTCTTACTTCTGGCAGCAGCCTCTGCCCACCCTCCACACCTGTGGCTGAAGTGCTCCTCTCACCTCTTTGTGCATTACCCACTTTCCCTCTGCACTTTTCAGGTTTTTTTTTTTTTTCTGTTTTTTACTTTATTTGTGGATTTCTGAGGCTTTTCTTATCTTTTTCTCCTCAGAACAATCTGTGTTTTCTTATTCAGACTCTCCTGGCTTCCACAGAGACAGCTTCTAGCCCTGGAAGTCCACTTTCCCTCATTGTTCCCCATTGTTCTGCTGGCTTCGTTACATGGAGTTGAGTTAGGATTCTTCCTCTCCCTTCCTTGGAATAGAACATAGGATCCAAGGCTAAGATTAAAGATTTTTATTTTTCCTTGTATGTTTGAATCTAGTTTGTTTTATATATATTTTTTGTTTATTTTCATTTATTTATTTGAGAGCAACAGACACGGAGAGAGAGAGGCAGAGAGAGAGAGAGAGAGAGAGAGAGAGAGCCACTGCAAATGAACTCCAGATACATGTGCCACCTTGTGCATCTGGATTATGTGGGTTCTGGGGAATCAAGCCTTGAACCGGGGTCCTTAGGTTTTACAGGCAAGTGTTTAACCACTAAGCCATCTCTCCAGCCCTCTAGTTTTTTCCTAAAGTGAAATTTTGTTTTGAGTTCTAATTAATTTTCTTCAATATTTAAGAGATATTCAAATTATGATTTTTTCTTTTATATTAGTTTTGTTGAGTTATAGTTTAGTTTATTTTTTAATTTTTTGAAAAAATATTTATTTATTTATTTGAGAGAGAGAAAGAAGCATAGAGAGTGAAAGAGAGAAGGAGAGAATGGGCATGTCGGGAAATCTAGCCACTGCAAACAAACTCCAGAGATGCGTGTGCCCCCTTGTGCTTCTGGCTTTTGTGGGTCCTGGTGAATCAAACTGGGATCCTTTGGCTTTGCAGGCAAACACCTTAACTGTTAAGCCATTTCTCCAGTCCTTAAAGTTTATTTTTGAGGGCTGTGTAGGTGGTACAGTATTTAAAAGCATTTGCTTACAAAGCCTGCAAGCTCATGTTCAATTCCCCAGCCACCTACATAAAAGTACACATAACAAGTGTTGCATGCATCTTGTGTCTGCAGTGGCAAGAGACGCAGGCACACACACATACAACACATGCCAAAAAAACTATAACAAAGATATTTTTCTATTTCGTCAAAAGCTTTAAATTTATTGGCATAAATTATTATATTATACTAAATATTATCTAATTATTTAGGTAATATCTGAAGATTACAATGAGAGCTTAGCTTTTCCATTCTTAACACATTCTTATTTTAAATTTCCAACTTTAAAAGTGGTTTGCCAGTTTCTTTTAGTCTTTGCAAAAGGTCAGCATTGTTTTATTGATACTTTCTACTGGTTATTTATTTCAATTTTATCGTTTTTATTCCAGTCTTCACTGTTTCCCTCCTTTATAGTTCTCAGAGCTTTGGGGACACTCTTTTTTAAACTTCTTATGAGATACGCTTAAGTTTTTAAAATCTCAATCCGTTATACTTTTGTGTGTGTACGCATGTGTAGTAACTATGTGAGGTATATGCCCATGTGTGTTCAGATGTGTGTGCCCTGCACATGCATGTATATGAGTAGAGGAAGCTAGCAGGAAGCCTACTCTAGTTCTCTTCCAGTTCCTATTTACCTGAGACAAAGTCTCTCAATGAACCTGGTGCTATCCATTTGCCTTTATTTTTTGTTGGTTAGACTGGCTGAGCAGGGAGCCCCAGCAATCCTGTCTGCCCCTCTTAGTACTAGGCTGCAGGCATGCACATCCATGCCTGGCTTTTTATGTGAACGTTGAGGACTTTCTACACAAGTATGAGGATTTGTAGAGCAATACTCTTTATCTGCTGAGCTATCTCCTTAGCCCCCAGGCTTTGTACTCTTTAAATACCATATCTCATGTATTGTGCAGTATAAATATGAATGGGGTTCTACGTTTTGACATTTTTGAACCCAAGATGCATCCTAGAATTGATGGCATGTTGCAGTTGAATTATAAGCATGGCTTTTCTCTTAATATCATATAAGATAATGACATAGCTTACAATAACTGATCTTATAGCTCTAATGACCAGAAGCATGTGTAGTTGAGGTAATACATTAGCTTGATTCCCACAAACTTATTTGTTTCTTTCCTTTTTATCAATGTTATAATCTGAATTATTTCTTATATTTCTTAGTTTTGATTACTTCTTCTATTTCTTTATTCTAGATTATTAATTTTCTTTTCAGCTATGTGTAATATATAGCTAAATATTAAAATTACTTTTAATTATTAAAATTTACACTTTATATTTTCCCAGTTTTGAAAAGCTTGTTTTTGAAATTAGATACAGTGGTTATTAAAGCTTTTTTTTTTTAATATACATTAAGCACTTTTTATTTTCAAGGTAGGTTCTCACTCTAGCCCAGACTGACCTGGAACTCATTATGTAGTCTTAGGTTGGCCCTGAACTCATGGTGATCCTCCTACCTCTGCTTCCCAAGTGCTGGGATTAAAGGTGTGAGACACCATGCCTGGACAGTAAGCACTTTTTTTTTGCACTTTTAAATTCATGTATTTGAACATAATAAACACCACAAGCAATTGCTGTGTAGTCTGTGTTTGATAATTCTAATCTCAAGTCTTTTTGGTTTGTTTCTATTCTCTGTAATCTCTTTTGGTTCTCTCTCATGGAGTTATCTTACAGATTGCAGAGATTACTGGGGAGGTCCAGGACACATCAATACAACCAAAAATGATAGCCAGCTGCCTGCCATGAGGCCAGGAGACGGTGCAGAGGAAGTGGTGACATGGGTACTGCTCTCACTGTTAGCCTGACAACCAGTCCTGGGGAGATGTGACAGACACTGCAGTCACTCAAATCTCATAAAAACAGAAATCCAGAGGCTGCAGAAAATTCAACACTAAATCAGATTTTTGACATGTTCACCAATGCTCAGGGAACATTGAAGAGGGGGGTGAGAAAAGATTATTAGAGCCACAGAGTGGGTGGGTATTGCCTGAGGATTGACTGCGGCCTTCAGGACCCCACAGAGAATCCTAATAACCCCATGGAGAAGGGTCCTCAGTGGATTGGGGACAAGGGTTATAAGGGTACAACCTTCTGAAAAAAAATTCAATTAAAAAAGGAATTGCCGGGCGTGGTGGCGCACGCCTTTAATCCCAGCACTTGGGAGGCAGAGGTAGGAGGATCGCCATGAGTTCGAGGCCACCCTGAGACTACAGAGTTAATTCCAGGTCAGCCTGGACCAGAGTGAGACCCTACCTCGAAAAACCAAAAAAAAAAAAAAGGAATTATATTTTGTTTTCTGTTTGAATACTGTGTGGTTCACATTGGTTACCATTGTGTCTTCTTTGAGTATCTTAACCAGGGCTTCTGAAAGATATTGATACTTTAAAAGATAAAATGGCATTGTTAGCTAGGTATGGTAGTGCAAGCATTTAATCCCAGCACTTGAGAGGCAGAGGTAGGAGGATCACCCATGAGTTCCAGGCCACCCTGAGACTGCATAGTGAATTCCAGGTCAGCCTGATCTATACAGAGTCTGTACCTTGAAGGAAAAAAAAAAAAAAGACATTGTTAAAGGGAACCATAAATATTGCGGTTCATTCAAATCATCTAACAAATGAATACTTTGGTAAAATTTCTGATTCCCCTGCTAAACACAAAGCTTGGGGCTAATACTCTTCACCTCTCAAAATATCCTGTCTTACTCTTTGATCACTTACAATATTCTGCTGGTCTGATTCCTGCTTATTTTTCATTGTTATCAGAAGGGTGGATGTAGGTGCCTTGCTAGCCATAGGAATCCTTTTTTTTTTTTTTCAGGGCAGGGGGAGGATTTGAGGTAGGGTTTCACTCTAGTCCAGGCTAACCTGGACTTCACTACGCAGTCTCAGGGTGGCCTTGGGACTCACGTAGATCTTCCTACCTCTGCCTCTCGAGTGCTGGGATTAAAGACGTGCACCACCACACCTGGCTTGTCATAGAAATCTTGCTTCTCTCTTCTTCCTTCTTTCTGTCATTGTCCATTCTCCCCTTTCTTTCTCATTCATTTTGGTCATTAATTTCACATATCCTAGCTCCCCCAAGGCTCTGCTGGGAAACAACTGGTGAAAGGGTTTTTTAAGGCTTCTAAGGAGCTCGGCAGTTGACCTTTCTGTGGTGCTGAGGGCGCGTAGAGAGCGGCAGGGCAGCATACCTGCCGCTGCGCGGTGAAGCACATGGCTGGGGCCTTCTTTCAACTGAGTGAAACCACGGACAGTTTATCCAACAACCTTGGCTGAACTGAATGTCTGACACTCTTTGCTTCTCAAGTTGAGAGGAATCCAGGTGAATGCACAGCAGTGTTTAATGACCCATTAGAATATAACTTGTTTATGTTTCTTCCTTTCCAGGCCATTTAGGGAGAAGAAAGTGTTGTCTCTTTCTCCTCTAAGTGAAGAAGATGGAAAATTAAACCAGCTAAATGAACACCTTAAATCTAGTCATTAAAATACTGGCTTAAAGTTTACACACAGAACAAATTTTTGTATGGATATGAGAATTGGGCATGGAATCAAGGCTGGAAGGTAAGCCAGCGTATACCCATTGAACTTCTGTATTTGTTGGGCATTATTTCTCAACATAATTTTTGTTTGTGTTCCACTAACAAATGATTGTAAAACTTGACTTCCAAAGTCTATATTATGAAAACATTCCCTTTTGAAACGTAGCACTACATCATATTATTGAACGCATTTTGTGAAAATAACCATTCTCCACATCCTTCCTCCCTCTACACTTTACATAGCTGAACAACACAATTCCTACTGCCCCACTTACGACACTAGGAGTCTGCAGTGGATGCTGGCCAAGAAACTGAAGGCATTTGCCACAGGAAGACTGTTGGTAATCTTTGTAATGTTAAGTCAGGTAGAGGAGGGTTTGGTACCTCTTAAAACGTACAGTTCATATGCCATAGTTCATATTTCTTGGTCAGGCATATTAAATTATCATTTTGACATGGATTAACTCATATGAGACATATGAGATTCAAAATTAATATGGTTGCATTTTAAATTTTTTTAAATTTTTTCATTTATTTTTATTTATTTATTTGAGAGCAATAGACAGAGAGAGAAAGAGGCAGATCAAGAGAGAGAGAGAGAATGGGTGCGCCAGGGCCTCCAGCCACTGCAAACGAACTCCAGATGCATGCACCCCCTTGTTCATCTGGCTAACATGGGTCCTGCGGAATCGAGCCTCGAACTGGGATCCTTAGGCTACACAGGCAAGCGCTTAACCGCTGAGCCATTTCTCCAGCCCTGTATTTTTAACTTTATGGCGTGTGTTTTTAGAATGTATGGCGTGAACATGTGTGTGCAGATCTGTGCACCCCATGTGCAAGCATGCAGAGGCCAGAGGAGGCCTCTCACTTGAACCTGGGGCTTGCTGTGTGTTTAGCCTAGATAACACGTGAGCCTCCTGTTCCCACCTTTCTTGGCGCTGGGGTTATAGGCATGTGTAGCCATGCCTGACTTTTTATGTGGGCGTTAGGGTACTTACACGTGCACCGAAAACACTCACGGTGTGGGCGGCAGATGAATAACACAATGCATACACAAGTGTGCAGTCGTATGTGCCTGTGGGCATACACGCAGAGACCAGAGCAGAACATCTGCTGTCCTCGATCATTCCTCCCTGTTGTTTTTTGAGATGGAGTCTTTTGTTGAACCTGAAACTGCCATTTTTTTGGTCAGTCTGACTGACCAGCCAGGCCCAGCAATTTTTTCTTTTTTGTGTGTCTACCCCCTGACTCCAAGACTGGGGTTATAGGTATGTGTCCATGCTTGTTTCATTAAGTGGGTGATGGGGATGGGACTCGGATCCTGATGCTTATGTGGAAAGTGCTATTACCTTCTGAACCATCTCTCTAGCCCCATGAGTTTTGAACAAAAAAAAAAAAAAAAACTTGCTAATTTTTGTATCATGTGAAGTTGCCAGTGAAATAGATCACTGGAAAAAGAGGCAGTTTTTTTTTTTCCCCCCTAGTCAAAAACTAAGCCAAACCCAGAATTCTTCCTTAACATTCTTCAATGCCTAAAATAGTGCTGAGTCTGAAGGTGGTAATTCGAAAATATGTTCAGAACAAGAATTGGAGTCTGCCGTGTAGACAGAGACTTAGGGGCTAGTCTCGCTGCCTTGTGGTGAGGAGGTGAAGGAAGGAGAGGCACAGAGGAAAAGGAATAAGGTCAGATTGGGTTTCAAGTGCCATCTCGGCCTCCATTATGGGACCTTGGGGGAAAAATCACTTAAATTTTTGTTCCTCAGTGTGCCATAGCACAGGAGAAATTATAACATCACCTTTATTATTTATAAGCCATAGAGATACTGTATGTGAAGTGCTTGGCACGTATTTGCCTTCTCATTAAGTGGAAGCTACTATTATAATTGATAATACAAGATGATGATCTTAGCTTCACAACAGTTATTAGGGAAAAGCTTCACTGAGCTAACTCCCTTTCAAATCTCTGCAGCAGGGTCTGGCTTTACCCCAAGGTTTAGAAACATGTAGCCTTGGCTAGTCCCTTCTTTTGTAATCCCTGTAGACCCCAAGTTCTGTTGACCCCAAAGTGCCTTAGTCATAGGGGAATTAATGGGACATTTGGCCAAAAACTCTGAATGGAGATCTTCCAAGGACAGAACATTCTGGAGCCCATAGTGTTTTATATCTTCTCATAGTGGCTGGGGTCAAAGCAAAGCTAGGGCAAGTTGTCTAAGGAGACTTAGATTAAGAGAAACTTAAGAACTTTTGTAAAATTTGCATGTTGTTGTAAATAATATCTGCTGGCATCAAATTTAGATTTCTCTTGGCAAACTGGCTGATCTTATTAGCAGTACAACTAATTCTAAAAGCATGAAACAAACTTAGCAAGTTAAAAAGTAATGCTTTTGAACATTTACTTTCATGATGCTAATATTTTTATGTTATTATATTAATTTTATAAGCTATGTCTCCAGTGAGAGTAGCTGTCCCATTTTCAGCTTGAGCATCCTGTTTGTGAATATCATTCTTGAAATATTGAGCGTCACATAGTGGCTCAAAGTATTTTCTATTAAATTCCCTGGGGGCAGGGTGGAATGTTTTCCTAAATTATTTTGGTTAGAGGGTAAGCTCTTTATTCAATTCATCTTTGGATCAGCAAAACTTATTTAGCATGGCGACTAGCACAGGGAGGGAGCGAATGAATGCTTCTTGAAGAATCAACTAACGAAGACACAACGACGTCCACACAAAGCCAGAAGTCCTCCATTTTGTCCTCAGTTTTGTCTCTAGCTTACTGTCACCTTCTATGACGCAAGCTCTTGTCCTTGTGAGGCAGAGCGGCATGGTAAAGCTTTAAAACTTCCCTTACAGGACTCTTCTGCTTACCTCGCAAGACTGGCACATGGTGCAAATGAGATAAAAGGGGCTTTGTTCATACACATGATATGCTTTCTATGCTGTGAGGGATTAAAAACACAGAACCCTCTGGGCTTCCTTAAGTTCTTTATCAGGATGCCTACTGGTTTCTGAGAAGCCACTCAAGCCTGGCGTAGCTAGCATCCTCATGCCGTGCTGTGCTTTCATAAACAATTGTGATAATGTTGATAATAACTATCATTGATGAGCAATTATTATAAGCTAGATCCTGTTCTAGACAGGTTACATTACTACTACTACTGTTACTGTAGTCCTGGGGATTGAACCCATGACATTCATTGCTCATGCTCTACCACTGAGCTATGTCTCAGCCTGTTACATTGTTTTAAATCTTCACAGAAATCCCATAAAGCATTCATCATCATCATCATCATCGTCTTTGCTGTAAAGAGGAAGTAGAGGCTAGCCCATTCACTTGCTCTGTATAACTCCAGAAGTCACTTTCTTTCCACTGGGTCATGTGGCCCTTTGTAAAAATATGTTGGGTTTCCCTGTGATAAGAATTTTTTTTACCTTGAAGATTTAACTGGATATAGCCATTGAAGTGTGGTCTGTTTATCATGACCCTCATTGTCCAGATGCTGGAAGTGAGGCACCGAGGGACTGTGCAAGTAGGCCTGTCTGATTCAAAGCCTGGCTGTGTTCACTACACGATCTAGAGCTGGGGACACTTTTGGAATGCTTATGCCAAGCAGGGAACCAGCAATGGGCAGAATGTACGATGGGTTTCTCTCATGGCAGATGACCTTTTGTTTGTAGGAAGAAGTTAAGAAATAGCAAGATTAGACTCAAGGGACAACCTTTCTGGACAAAACAGAGGAGAGTCTAAAGTTAATCACAGTGTACTTTTGCCTTCGACTTTTGAAATGTCCTTCTGTATCTGGAGAATGTCTATGCTATGACTCTCATTATCCTGGTGCAGAGCTGGGAGATGGGTACGGGACCTATCCACACCCCTGACAATTAGACCTTCTAAGAGCCTAGAGAGGTCATCACAGGGAGGGATCCCCGAGCAAACGCATTCCCTGTAGACACGCGGATTCTCGTTCTCTCTCTTCTCTCCTCTCCCCTTTCCCCCCTCCTCTTTCTATTCTTTTTTTAATGTGGCAATGTCCAGCAATATATCCAGGCTGGCCTGGCACTTTCTCTGCAAGCCAACAACACTGACCCTGGCTTCCTGAGTGCTGGGAACACAAGCATGTGCCAAAGGCCTGGCTTCCTCAAGAATCTTCCATCTTTACTGTAGTCTGTAGAAGTGACATGGGTGCTGGCCGAGGTCGCCGCTGGGGCAGCTCTGCTCCAGGAATCTGGTCCATGCTCTGCCAGGTAGCGCTGGCAGCCATGTGGGGTCTCACCCTGGGCCAGGACATTGCTGCTGGGAGCCTCATCTTCCTCACCTCGCTCTGCTAATCACCCCCAAACTGCTGTGAACTATCTAATACCTTTTTGCAAAATAAGACTCAAAATATCCCTTTCTGATGAATAGGAACAAACTAAAAGCCAGGTGTAGTGTTACAAGCCTGTAATTCCATTCCCCAGAAGGCTAAGGCAAGAGTAAAAGTGAGAGTTTGAGGCCAGCCTAGGTTATTCTCTCTCTCTCTCTCTCACACACACACACAAACACACAATTAAAAAGTAAAATGGCGTATATGAATGGAATTCCCAACTTAAAAAATATATATTTTTTTCTGACTAAACAAACAGGATTCTGTTTCTTATAAATATAAAACTATTGCTTGACTCATGATTATGAAGTCCAGTCTGTAGGAAGTCTTGGGTGCTTCGGAAGGCTTTACCGAGTGTGTTCGGAGAGGATGATGGTCCTGAGTCCCCCACAGTGAAGGACATGCAAGTTCTCCAGCCGCCAGGGTGGTTCAGATTTCCCTAGTGTGCTACCCTTTGATTGTTAAAATTTCAAGAGTTTTATGAGCTTATGAACATCATTAGTAACTTAAAATCAGCCATCCTGTGGTTATTTATATCACAGAAGTGGCTGCATGTTACATTTTGGGACTCACTCCCAGCTCATCTCTGAATATTTACCTGCATCTCACTGTCGTGGTTTCCTCTCATCTACCGCCTTGTTCTACAGACTTCTATCAGTGAGCTAAAAGTAGTAATAGTAGTGCAGCACAGCAAAAATAAGATTTCTGTTTCTGCTGATAATGTTGATGGCTTAGTGATGTTAGTGCTGATCGAAGGACTGTCATGTAGGGAGGACTGCGGACAGCCATGAATGGAGAGGGAAAGCCGCTTGGTAAGAGATCCTCACCTCCTGGAAAACCATCTACTCTTCATGGCAGGAAATGCCTTTTGAATATTAGGATGCGAAAAGGGGAGATTGACACAGGATTTAGAGGGATGGCGTCTCCCTCAGTAGGGACACCCTAGTTGCTGGCTGAGGAATGAGCTAGTTCAGGTGAGGCCTTTCAACGTGCCGTCTTTTCACCTGGGCTGACCTGCATTCCAGCATGGACACCCTGCTCGTCACTCATGGTCTTACCCAAGCGTCACTGACTCTCCTTTCTCCCTGTGTGTCTGGTAGGACTGGGTAGGTTCTCAGGGACTTTGGAAACCGTTAAGCAATGTTGATATGGCCAGTACTCAGTAATCACTTGCTGAACTTCAGTGTGAAGCCAAGAGAGGAAGAGATTGAGAACAGTCTTCTCCCGACGCTCTGAAAGAAACCATCCTCTTTGCCTACATGATACTTTATAGCTCCATCTGATTATGTCCCAAGGGACATGACTGTGACCCAGGGGAGTTCACTACATTGCATCTATCTCCTATCATCTCTCTCTCTCTCAGTAAATTAGTAGGATTGAGGATGATATCTTGTTTGATTTCAGTGGTGTGTGTGTGTGTGTGTTGCTGAGCTGTCTTGCTAAAGTCCCACCTCACTGGGCACCTCTGTTTATCCCGTGACATTTTCTTTGTTTGGGTACAGGCCTGGGGGAATGTTTGCATCTAGGAAGCTGTGGAGAACATCCCACCCCAGAATGGCCCTGCCCCAGGTGAAGCTCACCAAGGGACAGTGGATGATAACAGTGGGAGCAAAGTTCTAGGCAACTTGTTCTCTAATTAGGAAACGTTCTTCCT